>JNDP01001333.1:0-94475 GCA_000696975.1 Apophysomyces trapeziformis B9324
CTTGGTAGCATATCTTTTGTCGAACGGAGGGCCAGTTCAGCAGCACGTCTTTCTTGGATGATATCTTGAAGTCCAGCTTCCAGTTTATCACGTTCTTTTTCTAATCTAGCTACTGTCTCTGCGCTAACTTCTTCTCCATTAAACCGTGAACCCATAGCGCCACGAATCGGCCGGTTTCCACCTCCAGTCATGGCACCGGATTTTTCGATGAGCTTTCCATCCAATGTAACTACTCGCCATCGCTTCTCCCCAAATGCAATTCTATTGGCTTGTTTCATATTATCAGCAACAACGGTATCTTTCAAAACGCTGTAGAACGCTGGCAAAAATCTCTTGTCTTTGGGTTTCACAAGGTCGAAAAGACGAGGCACGTTCTCAGGCGTTTCAATAGGTCGCATGTCCTGATGATTTTGTTGATTTAGGATCGTGAAAACACCTCTGCCGAGATTATTTTTACGGAGGTATTCAATACAAGCTTGTCCAGCTTCAACGGTGTCCACGACGATTTATCAAGAGCGGGGAAAGCCGTAGAAATAGCCACATCATACTTATCATCAATGACACCAAGATTTCCCAGGCGATCCTATTGCATAAGGTCAGAAAACGAAACGCTGTTTTTTAATCAACCTACATAGATCCCTTTAATTCTCCCAGAATCACGCATACGCAAAAGGCTGGCAAGGACTTTCCCTCGGTTTTGAGACTGTTGCATAGACATTTTAGCTTCGTCTGCTTTCTGACGCGCTATATTTAACTGGGTACGATGGCTAGATTCGGCTTCTTCTACATTCTATTAGAATTCCATTAGAAAAACTGTAATATAGAGCTATGGTTTCCTTGTTTACCTTGATCTTTTCCTCTATTTCCGCAAGCTCTGATTTTAGCTTTTCAATCTCGGCAGGAAGAGGTTCACTTTCGTCAACCTAATAACCATGCAAACGTTGGTCCACATGTCCATCGTTTAGCGTAAAGACAAACCTTTTTCCTGTGCGTTTCTTGGATAGCAGCCAGCCGCTTTTCCGCTTCTTCTACAGCCCTCTGTCCTGATGATATCCGCTCCGCCAGAATTTCACTTTCGGATTGTTTCACATCTATGTCTTTTTTCTTGCCATTGATCTTTTCGGTCCATGGTGCTAATTCCTTTTGATGCACTTCTATTTGCGCGAGATATCCGTCAGTTTTGCCTTTAAGTTCTTGGTTAATGTCATCCAGTTTCTTCTCTTCTTGTTTCAATTGTTTTTCAACGCCCTCTAACTCCTTTTTTCGAGAAGTCAATTCTTCTTGGTTTGTCTTAATCGCTTCTAGAGCTTCTTGCTTAGCGTTTCGATCCTGATGTGTCCATGTTAGACGTCTACAGCGGCGAAACTCATTGGTTAACTATTGTATTACCGTTTCAATGCTCGTCTTTGCTTTTTCCAATTTATTGCTCAAATGTTGTTTCCTTTCACGTAATTCGACATCTGCTCTTTCATATTTGGTGTATTGCTTCATTAGCTTGTCCGTGTCAGCTTCGATAGCCTATCATAGACCCGAGTTATATCACGCTTTGCTACATGTATTATATAATGTTTTACCTCGTACTCTTTCACAGTATTTTGATGATCCTTATCCATTACTGCTATCTCCTTTTCAAGATCAACCTGCTTCTCTGCATCATCTTTGAGTTTTATCTTGAGTTCTTCCTAAAATGGTACTGCTATCAACAACGGATGTGTGGCAATTTATGAGTAACGTACCACTGCTTTGTCGGCGATTTCGATGTTTGCATTCGCTTCGGATATATAGATCTGATAGAGCTCATTCTTTCTTCTCGCCAAATCATTCTCGTTCTCAAGATAAGTTTCTGCTTCCCTTTTTTTTCCCTGGATACATCTATTAATTCATCTTGTTCTTCCCGTATGCTATCGAAATCTACCTCCAAGCTGTCTCTTTCCTTTTTGACATATTTCACCCGATTCAATTTTTCAAGTCTCTCTTCGTTTAATGTCTCCAGCGTTCCATTTGCCGATTCAATTGGTTCTTTATATTTAGAAGTCCCAATAATGTCTTCCAGATACTCTAGCAATCCGTCGTCATTTTCGTCTTTTGCTTTCGCCTTCATCAAGGCAATCGATTCGACTTCACCCTGCATTATGATTAAAATATAACCCTTCTGATAATACACTATATACCTGTAGGATAAGGAAACGTTTATGATCCAAGTCGATTCCTCTATCCCTCAGCAGAGTCGTTACTTCGGCGAATGAGCTCGTTTTGTTATTGATATAGTATCGGCTACTGTTCCCTCGGTAAGCTTGGCGTGCTATTTTTAAGGTGGAGTTGGGTACAGGTTCGAAGCTGTTAGGTCCGTCCTATAGACAATACCAACGTTTTAGCATTTCATATCGCATTCCACTGCCCACCTACTCCGTCAATGATTTCCTGAAAATGCACTTCGACCGAGCAGGATTCGCAATTTGGAAATTTGGCAGAATTATGGATCAGCTCTGAAAGTTTTCCCTGACGCATTTTGTTGGCTCTGTATCCAAATACGAACAATAGAGCATCGATCACGTTTGATTTCCCAGATCCGTTTGGTCCGACAACTAAGCTGATAGATTAGCAACCTAAAATTCTCGCCCTCTATAGTCAATACGCACTCGCACTAAAGGACTATATCAAAAAGGAAAACAAGCAAGATAGAAGATCTATAAGTTTAAAGAGATCAGGGAGGAAAGAGGACAAACCTTGTGAAAAGGGCCAATGACTTGACGGCCAGCATAGGATTTGAAATTATTAAGGACCATTTTGGTAATGACAAGCCGAGGTTTTCGTTCTTTCTCGGATGGTTGTTGGAAAGAAGCGTCAGGTACCTGCGTTGCTGGCGGTGGAGCGAAGGAGACTCTCCGATCCTGAGTTGCGGACGTCTTTTGTGTAGGTGATTCTTTGATAGGAGGTATTAAATGCGTCGATTCATGCTTTGAATTGACTGGATCTTCTTGCTTAGAGGACTGTAGCTCGTCTGTTCGAGTATTATCGGCATGAGGTGATTCTACGTTGTTTGACGGGCCGGAGGTTGTGTCTTCTTTGGCATCGGATACTATAGGTTTGGTATTTGTGTCGGCAATTTCAGCAGGATCGGGCGATCCTTCGATATGCCTTCGTTTACGAGGAGGAGGTTTGGCTGCCATGGTAAGAAAGAGAGGAGAACCTGAGACGAGAAAGCAACGGAAAGAAACGCGTGCCTTGAAGAACACGGTCACGACTTTCCCCTTTTCTTTTTTGTCTCGTAGAAGGACGCGAGCTGGAGGGCGGAGCATAATCATTTTCCTTTTTCAGGTCGGCCTTTTTAGGGTATTTTTGATGGACCCACTTTCATGCTCTTCCTCTCTTTTCTCCCTTTCTCTTTTAAACTGGATATAAACAATGACAGCAATTATGCACCCAGTAAAACACAAGTTTGCTAACAATTTTTGGGTAACCTATCGAAGATTAAGTATGTGTTCTTGTTTGATTGATGTGTTTTTTTGTAGGGAAAGGAGGATGCTGGCTACGAAGTGTTGACAGCCAAAATAAATTATGCCAAAAAGACTTTTGAAGAACTAAAGGCATTTTATAGCTTGAGGTAACATAGCATTATTTCAGCCGGATATCTTATCAAAGAAGAAAAAAAATAGGGCGTCTCTTCATGAGGAGTTTGGCAAGAAACTGTTGAAGCATGTGAAAACCGAGCTCGGCCGTGAAGAGACAGGGTAATTCTTTGTAAATGTTTGTTTTTTATTTTCTTTCTTCAGGCCAGGAATGATAATGTAAGTTGTAACGATCAAATCATAGAACGTTACGCTCGCTTCTTGCTGCAGCTCATAAAGAATTGGAGTTCACCGCTTTCGCCAATATTGAACTGGCGCAGAAAATACGAACGAATTTAGAATTAACGCTGGATAATTTCATTTTGGAACAAAAAGACAAACGAAAGCTGGCAAGTGATCAAAATGACTCTGTCTTATCTTTGATTCTAAATTGGAGCAAGGAAAACAGATACAGACGAATGTGGATAAAGCTCATCGAAACAAAAAACTCCACGAAAGCTATGTGGCCAAGGTGGAACTCAGTAACGAAAATGTTATTAGATTACTAAATGCAGTAAGGGCAGGCCAAAGAAAAATACGAGACGGAGTGTGCAAAGCAGCTGACACTGGAGAATCAACGATGTTCAGCAGGAACACGGGAAGCAGAACGCCTAAGACAAAAAATTGACCGAACACAGCAAGAAATTGTAACCTTGGGTAAGAAAACGAATAGTTCATAAAGACACAGAAAGCACACCTTGAGAAATCTCCGTATTCAACTCTGCTTTGTAGATCAGGAATACAAAAATGCGTGTCTCAAACTAGCAGAAGCTACTACTATTTGGAACAATGGATGGAAAGTTGCCTGTGATGTATGTTGACAGCTTAACCTTTTGCCCTGTTTATAGAATTGTAGTACTGATATAAGATAACATACAGAAATATCAAGAAATGGAAACAAAACGGGTTGAATTCATCCATCATAGCCTAAGTGTCTATGTGAATATCCTCTCTACGGCATCGGGTCAAGATCAAGAAGTAAGTTGAAAACGTGCAATAAAGATGGATGCTTTTTTGGTTCGTTATGTAAATTCACATTGGGAAGTCGTATGAACGCTTTTGGAAGGCGCTGGACCAATGTGACCCAGAAAAGGATATCGAGACCTTTATCAACGAAAAAGGAACTGGACCCATGATACCAGGTAGGACATTGATTACTGCCTGAAGAAACAGGAGGCTGATCCTTTACTGACACTTGGAGAAAAGAACCACCTCAGTACGTGCACTATTTGGATGATCCAGCCAAAACGTTGCCAACCTACCAAATCGCGCAGTTTTCAGACGAAGACCCTACAGATACCATCGTTCAAAAGCCGAAGAGCAGGGAAAACGCTAAACTTACACGAGTAACTACGCAGCGTACACCATATGAGAAAACCTTGCCAAAGACGCCGCGACGACAACCTTCGATGACTCGTCCGAAATTGTCGGCTCATGTGGACCAGAAAGTAACTCGTCAACTATCGGGCCGCCAATCGGAACCATATTCTAACGGGCAATTTCAAAACATTACCTTCCCAAATGCATCTGATACCATAACGCCAGATGAACCTATTGATCCTAGGGCACAAGTCATGTTTTCCATCGGCAACAACATATTCCAAGTCATGCCAGAAGACCCAAAGCCTTCACGATCAGCCACGATTCGCAAGGACCATATCGAAAAAGCATGTGATATATCCATACGAGATTTACTGGATCGGTTGGATATGGACTTTGATGAACGGGCAAACAAGGCGAAAAAGCACTCGCAACCGAAGCAACCAGTGTCGTCCGACAAGCAAAAGGTCGGGAAAATTTTGGCTTGGGGTAAGGAGAAACAATAGATAAGGGTCAATTCTGTTGCTAACAGGAAGATTCGATACCCTTTTGACAAAGCACGGGCACTTTACGATAGTACGACCGCTGGGTCAGAGGAACTTCAGTTTAGAAAAGGCGCTTGGTTAGCGATTACTGACTTTAACCCAAATGGGTTATGGTGGGCTCATAGTTGGGACCAAAAAACAGCTAGCTTAAGTGATACCGGTGGTTATGTTGATAGTTCGTACTTGGAGATCTTCCGCTGGCAATATGGTGCGCCTTAAATTTGTTCTTCATACAGTACAAATGTACACATTTTTAGTGTGGCAATACAGTTGATATAAGTACCGTAAAAATTTAGTTATCTCTATCCATAAACATTTGTAATAAACTGGGTATGACCAGCAGAAGCAAGTCGAGGCTCCCAGACTATGTCTGTAGCCCTAATTTTTTTGTTGTTAGAGAAACGATATTATATAAGTAGCCTCACTTACGTGTCAGACTAAGTGACAAGTTGGCAGTGCCTTACTGCCGAGCTGTTCTGGACAGCGCTTCTGGACGAGATGCAAGCTGGCAACCGGACTGGATGTAACGGACAAGTATGTCACGAATGTTTATTTCAGCGTTGACATCTCTGTTCCAGAACTGTTTCAACAATTAGTTTTGCAGTGATGGATAACCATTGTAACTTACGAGGGGCGTCGTCACTTGCTGCCTATCATACTCGCACCGGGGACACAGCCGGATGGGATAGACGATGTTGCGATAGTCACTTCTTGCTGTGGTCGTGTTAAAGGAAGGAAGAATTTCATAATAACGACACATGCCAAGTATGCGCCTAGACGGACATTGACTAGAGACATGCAAAGGCTCTTCGTTATTGCCAAGGCAATATTGATGTTTGCGTTTGTCATGTCGGCGTCGGATATATTTTTTTCTAGATATCAGTTATTGTTAATTAAGGAACACAATTACTTTGCCTGTCGCGAGTAAGCGTACCTATGATTGCATACTTGGAGGTTATGATCTCGGAATTCGACAGTATCATGGTGACATACGCTGCAGACCTTTGAGGTTTTGTATTCGTCTACGCACAATACAAGACATCTACGAGCCAACACTTTCCGGAAAGTCTACACAAGTTTAACTGTTAGCTAAAACAGTTACAACAATAGACATCAATCTTACCTTGACTGGTAACGGGCCATGCTTACGATAGCCACCTGTGCCCAAATCGGCATCTCCATAAGCTATAACAACTCGCCGTTGGTCGCGTTGCATACATCCCTGGCTACGACGATGCTGCTGGCGTTTTCTTTTGCGGGCTCTTTTGTTCGTTTTCACTACATCCTGGATAGGACGCTTACAAATATTTTAGATTGCAAAGGACAGATGCCGCACTTCGTACTAACTGATAACTTGCAATGCTTGTATGGGGATAAAATCCCACGAGTTGGTCAGCAATGACATCCATAATCTGTTATCTTGAAGGCCACTGTAGTGCACGCCACTCACGATGACGATAATGGTGATTAAATGAATCCACCCTAGAATAAAAAAAAGCCTTTAGTGCAACCAGCCCTTTAAACATACATCGCGCCTTACGTATGCTTTTGAACAAACTGAGCTGCAAGAAAGCGTTGAAATCCCTCAACGGACGCGGTTGTACTTGGATGTTGAGCTAAACGATCATAGACACCTTGCATATTTGCTGCTGCACAGTTAATCAGCTCTATCTGTAGACTCCAATTAAGTTTTGAACTAGATCTACAAATACATGCTACTACGTAATATGCTTATACGGTCTCTTTCCCTTACTGATAATATCCATTTGTAACAGTGAACGTATGTCTTTCTCGTGCTGCCCTCTCATGCAAATGATTCGCCGTATCAACAGCAGTGACAAGGGAACGAATACCTATATTCTCTGTTATAGCACCTACGGTATCTTTTATCATTTGTAACATACCTGGATCAACGCCTACTATTCGAGTTTGTTGAGGATCTAAATCGCGAGCAGCGGTTAACCCTGTTGGTTCCTTTTTCAAAGGGTGTATGTCAATTTGAAGGCTGGACACGTCCTTGTTTCTTGGCAAACGTTGGAATTCCAATTTCGATGACGGGTACGAGACTGTAGTGTAAATATTAGCCGCCAATCTCCTTGCTTTAACGCCTATAAAGGATTGTTTTTTTTTTCAACGCCTACCTTGATTAGGTTTCCGTGACTTGAACCGGACTGACACCATCACACCATCAATCTCGAAGCCATAATCAAATTCTACTTCCGGAAGCTGGTCGTTGTTTCTCCCTTGTATTATTCATTAGTCAGTAAACTCTTATTGAACGGACAATCATATAACGAATGCCAAACCTTGTATACGACGGCGGCGAGGCATGACACGGTCAAGGCAAAGAGCTCTTCGCAGAGTCGTTCACGGTAGATACCATTTTTGTGCGCGTTTTCAAAACTCTTAAAGCTATTTAACGGGCCCTTTTCCACAAGAAATTAGTATTCGTATTGCCAGCTAAATAATCCTCCCGATTGCTTACTGCCAACTCTTCGGACAAGTCATGTGCAAATGATTGTAGCACCCAATAAATGACCGGATAGGTTACAGGAACGTAAGCTAACCAAATACATTATCTATATCAGCCTTTGAATTTGAAAATTGGTTAGTGAATACCTATTTGTTCCTTAGCAAGGGGTAATATTGACCATCCTTTGCCTTCCCTAGCATTTGTCTCGCATAGCATCCACCATGAAAACCGTAGCATGCCTGGTAGCAACTGTTGTTTTTCTTCATCACTTATATCAGCAGTAATGTCAACGTCGACAAAGTTTTCTACATAGACATCGCGAAACTCACTAGACAAGTAAATTTTATATGAGCGATCATGCACCCAAGTTGTTCAAGTTAGGCAATAAACCCATAAACCACGTACTCGTAAAACTCATGAAGTTCAGCAACAGCATCCTCATTCAACATTGTCCAGGAGTCATGGTCAAAGTCAACAAGCTTTAGTATTCCTTGAGTGCACCGGGAAGCTAAAATTCAAGATAAAGTACATAATGTAAGTCCTTTTCAAACATATAGCTGCATGAGGCGATACGTACCTAAGCTTTTTACACTTTGATCTCGATTTGGTGGATGACACTCGAAAAGGTCTGAGAAATAAACCATAAACGTTCTAACCATATAGGTTTACAGATTTGTCGTAATGTGCAAGAGGGTGTCTGTGAGACAGATAAAAGAACAGTCAACAGCAACTTGTTTCGGATCCGTCGTGTTATGTACGTACTGGCAACCATTTTTCCGGCAAACGAAGGTGCAAGGTCTCTTAAAAGGGCAGTTACTGTAGGAGGTATATAAAGCTCTAAAAAACGTTAAGCATTCTAATGACTGTGGTACAGGCTTTATATGTATATACCTTGCTGTGTCTGTGCATCCCTTCTGCATGGTTCGTAATAGCTCTCAAATGTTTGGCGCAAATCGAAACACCATCGATAGTTCGACTGTCACAGAAGAAAAAAGTTAGACTACAAAGTACATAAATTTTTAGTAGCAACATGCAAAAGCCATTCGGACATTGTTATTGGGATCGCGTCGCAGGACCATCTTGAATGCAGCCGAATAGAACTGCTCTTCTGAAACAGGAGGGAATTGCTCAAGCCCACCTTCGAGCCAACGACCAATATGTAGATTGATTAAGAAAGTAGCACATTGCCGAGCCGTAGTATATTGTTCAGCAACTGAACGAAATGTATCCTAGGGTGACGGTTCAGTTAGTATTTGCAGAAAAGCTGCCTATAATATAGAACGAAGTATCCAATACCCTTAGCGGTTTGTAATCTGGACGCAAAAATTGCAGAGCTTAAGTTTCCTAACAAACGAATAGTCCCGACCAGGTAGGTGCGTAAAAGGAGTGTTCTGATAACCATATCCTCTTCTGCGGAATGGTGGCCCCTCCGGTCCACTTTCGCCGCTCATATTGTTAGTTTTAATGAAAAGAAAAGAGGTAGCTTTTGGATGTTCTTTTAAACCTTTTGATGTTGAACGAGACAATGAATTATCAACGGAGTTATACTGCTCCCTCCTTATGGATAAGATTCCTTCAATTACTTTACTAGACTGTTTGTACTATGGTAAATTATGGTTACACTAACTGTCTTTATGTAGTTGTTAGCAGCTGTTTTTTTTGGTACCATCTATATAAACCAGCTTAGTTGCCGAATCTACTAGATTAGAAACATCTTTTTCTCCGCATTTATTGAATCTCTGACAGTGGATCCAAGTAAAGACCATCATGTGAGCAGTTTTTTGTTGAACTTAATGTTAACATCTGAGTTTATTATAAGCTTTGGTTTTCTTTGTAATATTTTTTCTTTGTCTCATTACATTGGCTTGTATATTATATTCCATTTATAGTATATATGGATATGGATATGTTATTGATATAGGTATGCATTGTTTCCTTGCGAAAAGAAGTGAATAATCCAAACAAAAACACGAGGCTGGTATAATGGCACTAAATTGAAGCGCAACTGTGAGTTCAATCAAAAGGTAAAGGCTCGGAGGATGGAGCCGAAAAGAATTATACACATAGCTGGCAGGCTTGCCTTATGCATTGATTTGCTTAATGACAGTCCTGCAATGTTTCTAAACACAAATTTTACTGCTTCTTGAGGATTTTGAAGTGATTCTTGAGAACTCATATCCTGTTGTTTACTACGCGCGCATTCAGTGTTCCTGAACATGTTTTTCGGGGAACATGACATTCCACGCAATTATAAGTAGAATTAAAAAAAGCAGCTAATGACTTTGACTACCCTGTTTTCGACTCATTTTATACAGAAACTAAAATAAAAACCGTTTATAACTATGTTTATTGTCCCATTCGACTGAATGATTAACTATGTTTTGCAATTGGGCAGGCTGCCTTTCAACGTATTTTATTGAGCTAGCTCATTTGCTGGTCCGTGTTCTGCTCGATTTTAATAGCAAATTTCATTGGGCAAGCGGCCAACAGACACTGAAAGTGAGCCCAAGTCGACTAAATGTCGGAGATTTAAACAGTCCGGACCGGAAGTCATGCTCGTTCGTTCTCATCAGAAGCCGGTTTTTGGGTGCAGCGGGTCTAATGTTAGGGAAATGTAGGTGCCACCCTCGCGCTCTCTCTCTTTCCTCTCAACGCACAGATGGCTAGAGTAGGTATCCACTATCTAATTCCAACCATTCGCAATGCTGCCATAACCAAATCCCCTTTCCCTGGATGGATCATCTATTGGATTTCAACCGAGCCTCAGCATCAACTTTGTTTGCAAAAATCTTTCGCTTAGCGTATCAATCCATCACCTTATAAAGCAATAAGAGAAACGATGAAAGAAACAGAGAGTACAGCAGCGATACGTTACCGATACACGATAAAACGAATGGATGGGTGACTTTAACGACGACTGCAAACGACTAGAATAAGGGAAAGGGGAGAGGTGTCATATCGAAATGGCAGGCAATGGATGGAAATGGCTAAAAAAGAGAATGAATGCCATGGCTCGTTTGAATTCCAACAACTAACTTTTTGATTTTCTCTTTTTTTTCCTCTTTGCAATTCGCATTTTAGTTCCACGAGTATCAGGTAAAAATGCTTAATTCATGTTCTGCATTGATTGAAATGGGACTAAACATGGTATTGGAATTCTTTCTTAGGTGGTTGGTCGCAAGCTTCCTTCCGACAAGGAGACTGCTCCCAAGTTGTACCGCATGCGCATCTTTGCTCCCAACGATGTCGTTGCCAAGTCCCGCTTCTGGTACTTCTTGAAGAAGCTCCGCAAGGTCAAGAAGGCTGCTGGTGAGATCGTCTCCCTCAACAAGGTAAAAAGACAGAAAAAAATGGGTTTTATGACGCTAGAATGGAGGGACTTATATTATGCTTGTCTGGTTTTAGATCTCTGAAAAGCGCCCTGAGCAGATCAAGAACTTCGGTATCTGGCTTCGTTACGACTCCCGCTCCGGTACCCACAACATGTACAAGGAGTACCGTGGTTTGTCCCGTGTTGAGGTTGTGGAGACCTGCTACCAGGACATGGCTGCCCGTCACCGTGCCCGCTTCGGATCCATCCAGATCATCCGTGTTGCCGAGATCAAGACCGAAGATGTCCGTCGCCAGTACATCAAGCAGCTCTTGGCTCCCAAGTTGTCCTTCCCCTTGCCCCACCGCGTCCAGCGTGCTCAGAAGGGTCGCCGCACTCTCTACCAGGCTCACAGACCCTCCACTTTCTACTAAGCCTTGTGGTCGGAACCCAATCTCTTTTTTTTTTCTTTCCTTTCTTTTGCGTTTTAGGCACGAATAAAGGCACGTAAAAAAAGACGGGAAAAAAATAGTAAAATCGAACCGAAAGAGCTTTGAAAGGGAAGGAAAAGGACGGTGAAACTGAAAACAAACAAGATGGCATGAATGATAAGTCTTTTAGACAGACTGCTGCATGAGACGTCTAGCATATGTGATTAGAGGACAACGAAGCATCAGATAGCGAGGAAGTTCATTTATCAAAAAGATGATGTTTTTGGCAAGAGGGACGTATCTGCCATAAACTTAAACCAGTGCGATGGCATAAAGTTCAACTAATTTTGGGTTGGAAGATCGGCGCAAGGACCGAGTGTAATCCCCATGTTGCTCTGGAAACCAGATTTTAACTGCAGAATGGTAGAAGAAAATAAGAGAGAAAGAGACATAAATCTGCAGCAGGAAGAATCCTTCCAGCACGTCAAAACGATCCATAATACCGGGAGAAACAAGTAAAAAGCAATACAATATGTGTTTTTGCTTATTGAAAAACAATCTCTCGAAGAGGCCATTGCGTATAGCATGGATTTATGTCGCGTGGAAATCCGTAGTTGTCTTGCTTTGGCGCCACAACCCGTTGGCTGATAAAGCTGCAAACCATCTTGTCTACCGAAATGTATTCCTTTAGAATGCATTGTTCTATTGAGCATGTGATCCACAGATCTGGATCATGGTCGTGGGACATCGTGGTGACATGCTGCATGACCCCCATTGCCGAGAAAAGCAATTCCATGGGAGTCTGAGCTTGCTTATGGAGATGTTGAGTGGCCCCAGCACTTGTTTTGTCTCAATGTCCCATCTGTACATACATACAGAGGACTCATTGTTTGATTCTGGTCACTATGGGCAAAAACCAGCGTACCAAATCAGGAAAGCATGTGGGTGACTCATTCGATCTGTCCAGGGGAAATTCCAAGAAATTCATTTTCAGCTAACGCAAAGGCCCGTCCCCTATACGGTATATGACTTTTAGTGCATGGAATCGTTTCGCGCGATAGAGCGGGTTTTTGGGTCGGCGAATATGAAGCGAATGAAAAAGCAGCAAGAAAAATAAAATATTAAATGAGGCGAAGCAAGGAGTATCTTGTATTTATAACCTCTTTTCTCACACGCAAAAAAGCTCATATCCTCGTCTTTCTCTTTCATCTATTACTATATCACTTCTTGTTTATTCCCAAATGATAATGGCTCAAGTCGAAACCTATCCCATTCCTCAATTTACCCAAAGTGAAGCGGATAAGGCCTTTGCAGAGGTCTTGTCCAATCTCAAACCAACCAGAGAGGATCATGCGCGTGCACCCATCGAAGAGGCCTTTAACTGGGCCGAACTGGCGCAGCAACTGGGTTCAGATCTAGAAGGCACTTGGTATATTGCTTGGTTCCAAAGCCAACAGAAACCAGAGTTTGATGCAGCCTTAATGGACGATATCCATGACGCTGTTTACGGTGCTGCCAAAGAAAGCCAAGGATTACTCAAGGTAAAACCGTATATACCCGTCATCCTTTTTTTTTTCTCAATTTAGGAATGGATTGACTGACTTTTTCTATAGTTCTGGTATGGCGATAAAGACCATGAAAGGGTTGGCCTAGCTCTGTCATTTTGGATTAGCCATGAAGCAGCCAAGAAGATCATTCGAAGCCCTATCCATGCTCGTGCGTACAAACACCACGGCCAATTCTATGATCAGTACAAGATTAAACGATATCACCTAGTTAAAAAGGCTGGTGAATTAGGATTTCATTTTGAAGAATTTTAATAATAAAATTACTTTGAATCCATAAAGTTTCCAGAGAAAGGACGGTTACTGTGTCACTTGTCGGAAATCAAAAAAATTGCCTAAAAAAGCGAATAGAAGCTGTCGTCGAGGAGAAACCATTGGAAACAGAACCATTGAAATACATGAATGCTCAGTTGCTAGTCAGGGCAAATGGGGCTCCGATTTGATGATGGTGAAATAACGCAGCATTGCGCAACAACTTAAGTGTGTCTATGCATTGGCTCACTCAAGGACTCGATCACGTCATTTACGTACCAACCAGAGAAATTGTTTTTCAAATGAAATAGAGGATTGGGATGACCCTTATAAGAAACAGTTTTCCATTCAACAAAAATCAATTAGTTCTTTCTATCCTTTTCTCTCCACCGCTTTTAGCCTGCCCTTTTTCCTCCTCCTCTAGTTTATTCTATCAATAGTTCCAAGCATGCTTGTCTCTTCTAGTACCGCCATCCCTATTCGTGAGATCTCTACAACCAGAGTGGATACGGAACGAAGCATCCGCAGCAATACTGTGGGACCTGATGGCTGGCTAGGTGAATCTCCCAAAGATTTGGAGGCCTTTATCCGGAATTTACGACCTGTCGATCAAGAATTCCTCAAAGTATTGCCTCAACTTCATGAAATTACCGATGAATATACCCAAGTACCTGTACAAGAAGCCTTTAATTGGAATGAAGTCGCTACATTGCTAGGTCCAGAAGCGGAGGGAGATTGGTTTATTGTTGTCTTCCGCAGTGTCCGTAAAGCGACAGCCAATAGCAAGTTGCTCTATGAAGCCGACGAACGAGCCCAACGGGAAGCTGCTCATAGCGGTGGGTTACTTAAGGTAAGGAAAAATGAAATAACGAGAATCAAAGCATAGCCTCAATGGCTGTCTTTTCTTCTGTTTCTTTTTCCGCTGGCATGGATTCTGAAAACATATATCATTTCTTTTAGTATTGGTACGGTGATTTGAATCAACATCGTGAATGTATGGCCATGTGCGTTTGGCGCAGCCAGGAAGATGCGCGTAAGGCAACGAAGAAGCCGCTGCATCGTATCGCGGCACAATTAGCAAGTGAAATGTACGATACCTATGATTTGGAACGGTATAGTTTAGTGAAGAAAGCAGGCGAATTGGTGTTCGATCTACAACGCCTATAGAAAAAAGATTTCCCTCATAGAAAATACATCAACCCAACCCGAATGTTTACCTCTCTATCTCTATGTCTTAGTTTTCCTATTCCAGATTCAGCATCGTCCATTGTATTGTCCATAAGATACATAAAATAAAGAAAAAAAAACAAGCGAAAAAAAAAAAGATGACGAGGGTTGTTTTCGGTGATGCTCTTTATTTCGATCTTTTTTTTTGTTATTATTTAGACGGATGATGGATGATCAATGCACAAAAAGAAAAAAATAGTGGTGACAATGGATTGGGTTAAAGGAAAACTGGTTTTTTCTTTGCTCGGATGCTTTTAACAAGAGGAAGGAGATGGATGTTCCATTTGATGGAGACGTTCGACTTGCTCGGGTGAACCTTCATTTTCGATTTCTCTTACCAAACCAGGATAACAATCCCAGTTGGGTTCTTCTGGATCACATGCAGCCTTGGACGGGACCATCGGGGCGGCATAATTGTAAGTGGCCGTATCAGTTTCATTAATGGCCTGTCGATACATCATTGGGTGGGTCAATGTATTGTCGATGTCGTCAACTAATGACTTGGCATCTGTTTTCAGGACGGTCGCTGTATTGGTCATGATATACAGAGTTCAGGAACAGTAAAAAGATAGAGTTATATAAAAAAAAAGTGTGGGGTTCAATAAGACGAAGAATGTTGAAATGGAAAAAGCTGTGCCTATATATATAGGAAAGAAGTTTCACAAATCATCCCACACTGATTTATTCACTTTGCTTTCAATGTTCAATGTCTTCCCAGTTTCTACCCTTCACATTAGCCAACTCTTTCTCATCCATAACATGCCCTTCCGTAAAATAACCCGAGGCAATCTTGGCATCAATCTCAACTCTATTTTAACAGATAAAACTTAAGTCTCCACAGAATTCGATTTTCTTCTTTTTACCTTGAATCAGCCGGAATCATATGCTCAGGAATAGGCACACGCTCCAGGATCGGAATACCGGCAGCCACAATGGCGTCATGTTTCTAAACCTAGAATTAACACTGACCAATCATGTCAACTCCGTTCCTACCATATCCGACATCGACTGATGGATAACATAGAAAGAAATAGAAGAAGAATAAGGCGTCAGTTTTTTTTCCCTAAGCCTCTGTCAAAAAGCGCATGTTTTCATACTTTACCATCATTCGATCAATCTTTTGAATACCCAACCAATGCAATACATCGGGCATCAACGCTTGGAATCGCATGTCTCGTACACCGGCAACACACTCTGTACGTAAAAAGTAGTTGGACGCCGTGTCGCCTCCTTCCTGTCGTTTCCGCGCATTGTACACCAAATATTTGGTCACTTCACCCAGTGCACGACCTTCTTTCCGGACTATAGAGAAAGAAAAAAGAAAAAGAAAAAGGTGAGCCTTGAATCCTTGCTTTTCGAACGTTGATTTTCCCCATACAGTAGACAATGACACCGACGCCGCCTTGCTGTGCTTGTTTGACACATTCTTCGATACCGTAGATGAGGTAAGGTCGACAGGTACAAATGTCACTCCCTGAAAATTAACAAAATAAAAGTTTCACCAAAGTTAACGAATCAAAAAGTCAGAAAACTTGCATTTGAAACGGAAGTAAATTTACCAAATACGTCCGAACCGTTACATTCATCATGCACTCGGAGGGTCAATTTCTTGGAGGGATCTAAGGGAAGAAAGAAGTTACGTTATGATAAGCGGATGTCTAACATCTCAATGTTTTTTCCCCCATCGAAGCAAGACGAGATAAGGAACTTACCCGAGATAAGTGCTGGGTTACCAAAGATATAGATACTGATACCGCCGATGGGTGGTAGATACACCTTTAAATCCGGTCTTGTAATCAATTCAGGGTACATTCCTCCAGTATCCTCGCTAATAACAAAGAAAGAAGGTTGGATAAATGCCCGATGCATGCAAACCCTTCCACCATCTTTTTTTTTCCCCCGTTACCCTTCCTACCCCATATCCCCGCAGGGTTATTGAACTTACAATAAAGCGCGTCGAAGTAACCCTTCTTCGATACCAAATCGAGCAGCCACACCAGGTAAGTACCACACAGGTTCAACAGCAGCTTTCGATACCGACAAATCTCCCTTGTTGCTCACCACAATCTTCCCATCCACTTGGAGTGTGCCATTTTTGACACTCATTTCCATTTCTGCCATGGTCATATGAGCTTTGGTGATAGCAATGGTAGGTCTAATAGGGTGAGAAAAATAGCGTTTGTGTATCGATCAATCAAAAAGAGGAAAATAGCCTATCTTTTTTTAATACCTAACATCCAAGCCGGCTTCATATTCTTCTTTAAAGACCGTTGGCGCTACATGGCCCCATGGATCCAATGAAACGATCTTGGTTGGATCATACCAAGTAGGGTGAGGTCCGACTTTAAATGTCGGTTCGGTCAATGCAAAGTTGGGTCGATGATTGGATGGCAAATCGCCAATGGCCACGGCCACAGCACGATAAACGCAGTAAGATCCACCATAGGCGCCAATTGCATTCCTAGGGTTGCCCCAAAACAAGCAAAGAATGAGATACCGGGATGAAGAGGAAAAGGGGAAAGGATGACAGGTTTTGTCAAAGCATGATAGTATGAAAAAGGGGAAGTTTTTCCTTTCTTTTTTTTTTACCTCTTTTTTATACTTTCAGCATGGCGAGATGCAATAACAGGACCTCTTTCTTTTGGATCCCTTGCACCCCAATTCAATGGAATGGGTAAAATACCATGTTGGCCTGGGTAAGCTGAAACGAAGTGCGCCCAACAGTCGGCTGCATAAGCAACAAAACTCCGATTGTGTTCTTTCTTTCCTTTTCGGAACGAAACTTACTTGTGAGGATGACTCGTTGGGGATATTTAGAGGAAGTGGTCATGGAGGAAGTCGATGAACGTCGATGTTCCTCAGGAGCAGAAGGTTGGGATTTTTGTGCGGTCAATTTCTCCACCTAAAAGGAATAAGGCCCATTTGAGTCCAATGACTCGCGGGAACAAAAGCACAAGTTTCGGTTCTTTTTCAATTTACCTGTTCCGTTAATCGAAGTTGATCTTGACGTAACAGCTCCAATGCCTTTTCCATACGCTGCAATGTCTCTTCATTGGATACAGTCATGATATATCAATTCTTAATAACAAGATGGAAAGAAAATAAGAAAAAAAGAGAGAGTGGGAGAGAGAGAAAGAAAAACAAGAATAAAAAAAGAGGGCAAAGATATACGGATTGAAGAAGGTCAAATGTTGATCAAGTTTGTGTGCATGTGACCTTGACTTCACACTTATCAGCTTTGTCTCGTATGCATAAAGCGTTACAAAGTCTAAAAAAGAAAGATAAACCCGGAAGGGAAAAGTCGCCCTTTCTTCCTTACTCTTTCTTCCTTCTTCTTCTTCTTCTTCTTCTTCTTCTTCTTGTTCTTATTCCCTTTGGGTTTTTTGAACGGTTCATTGCGTCATGTCTTCCTCTGCCACTTTGCACATTAGTCAACATCCCATTGTAGCCACCAAGCTATCTCAGTTACGAGAGGCCAATCAACCTCCGAAAGCGGTTCGAGAACTTATGAGAGATTTGACATCCCTTTTGGCTTATGAAGCATCCACCGATTTAAAACTCTCTCATGAAAAAACAGTAAGCCATCAATTTCTGCTCAAAAGTACGAACAACAAATGGATAACGGCTTTTACTGTTTCTTTTTTAGCTTCAAAGTCCTTATGCGCCTTATCAAGCGTCTGAGTTAAAAGATCGTGTGGCGTTGGTTCCTGTCTTACGTTCAGGTCTTGGATTAGTCGATGGTAAGGAAAAAAGAAAAAGAAAAATTCACAAAAAAGGGCAAGCCCGGAAAACGAACAAGATATTAATCATGCTCCTATGAAATCATTCAGGGTTTTTGGCGTTATTCCCGGATGCACCTGTACTGCATCTAGGTCTTTACCGTGAGAAGGTTTGGTTCGCCACATTATATAACACAACAACAACAACCCCATTTTTGCTCACACCCCTACCTATCCCTTTGACACGCCTCCGTTCATTCATTCTTAACTTTCCTATTTTTTTACGCCCTTTCTATATAGGTCACGCTGCAACCAGTGGAATACTATAATAAGTTACCACACAATCCGAATGTCGATATCTGCTTTGTTTTAGATTCCATTATCGCAACAGGTTAGGGTTAGGAATTTTGGAGGGAAGAAGACTTTGATTTTTATCCTTAGGGAAATGAAAATTTTAGGTAATACATCCGTAGCCACTGTTAACATTCTGAAGGAATGGGGTATACCTGGTCCGCAGATTAAATTTGTGAGCATACTTGGCGTAAGTTTTTGATCATGCGGAAAAAAAAAAGGAAAGAGAGGGAGAGAAAGGAACAGCATAGGATACATAACATACTCTCTCTCTCTCTCTCTCTGTATGTGTTACTCTAGTCTCAGCGGGGTGTTGCCCATTTACAAGAGGAACATCCTGATATCCATATCTTCGTCGGCGCTGTAGATGAAAATTTAGATGACAAAGGGTAAGGGGGTTTCTCTGTTGCATGTGTATACAGTCTCTTCTGTATGTTTGTAACTTTTGTTTGCCCAATTCCTCTTTGTAGTTATATCATTCCAGGTCTTGGTGATTCGGGTGATCGTCTATTTAACACGGCCTTTTGATAAGACCAAATTCAACCTCTAAAGGAGAGACAGGATAGCAGAAAGAAAACTCCTTTTTGTGTTGTTGTTGCTATTTTGCATCTCAGCACGCTTTCTTTTTCATATTTTTTGATGATTTATAAGAAGACAGTCTGTCCGTTCTATAGCTGTTAATAAACCATAAACCAAAATAAAACACAAAGGAGGATTTCATGCGTCCCATTTTCTGGGTCTTAATAGCTTACCCAATGGTGGGAGCAGGTAAGATGGAAGGCAATGGCAAGGCGAAGAAAAAGAGACTAAGAAGAACTGACGGTGGATACCTTCGTGTGATTTTTTTAAGCGTTTACCACACAATGTTGGGAAAGATTAAATGGGTAAAGGGAGAAAGCACAGCCCGCCGCTAATAGAAAGAAAGAAAGAACAAGCAGTTTCTGATTGAGCCTAACAGGAAAAAAAACTTGCTTCGAGATGGCCAGTGTCGTCAAATCAATCAACTACAAGACGGCTGGCAGACGAGAGAATTCGACGACTGGATGTATTACCGCCAACAATACGGTAGAATCAGCAAGAATATGTGGGTAGCCTTTTGTTAATCAGTACCCTTGTTTCACTCTTTCTCAGTCGAGGTCTATCTAAGCGAAATGAATGTCACCCTAGCTACGGGTAACAAAAGTGAAGAGACAGAATACATGCTGCATTTTACTTAATTGTCCTTTCCGTAGTGGGAGGATGTTGTGCACCGAATCGACATAAGCCGAGTGGATTCGTTTATGAGGAAGAACATGGTCAACCGAACGATACTCGAATTGTTCGCATCGCAGATGAACCTTTGATACAACAAATAACAGTCGAAGGATGGTATATGAAACAGTTTGTGGATGATCATGCCATGGTCAGTGAAATAGAAAACGAAAAACATGCTGGCTAACTAACCAAGACTATTAATTCAACAACAACTTACTTATACAGAACCTTACCTTATTGGCCTCTATCAACATACCCGACAAACAATCCATTCTGTATAGTGTCGCTATTAATCGTGCTATGCTGGTGAATTATCAATTTCTTGATAAGAACAATGTCTTGATCCGAAATTACACTAGCCCTGTGCTGCGTCAATTGGCCGCTATTCCAGATGTCACCCTTCCTCGAGGCACTCGATCCATTGTATGTCACCACCGTTTGTTTTCTCTCGTACGATGTTTTGTTTGGAACTAACCTTAGGATAATCTTCACCTTTGCAGATACTTGCTTTCTATGGATCGAGAGCCAATCCCATGTGTTTCACCTATATCTATGCCGGTCTTTACGTGAATTATCCAGCAGCCACCTTGACACAACTCTGCAGCACCAGTTAATGAAACAAAAGAAAAGAAAGAAGTATAGATCAATGCTTGACCCTAACGAATCTCTTTCTTTCTTTTCCAATTTCTTTCATAGTGAGCAGTATCCTACAATACCTGGCATTATTTAACTTTGTCTTGATCCCTTCCTTACTCGCCATTCTCACGTTCGTCACTAATTTTCGGTTCCCTCCGTAGGTGTCTTCTATGTCTTTGTCTTACGCTCTGCTACTCAATCTCTCCATTTATTTCTTTATCTGTAGTCCTCTTCGGTTTTTATGTCGGCAGCCTTCCCATCCTGTTCTCTTGTGTATATTTATTACCATAGGTAAAGAAAAAACCAAAAAACCAAAAAAAAAAAAAAAAAATAGCAGATTTACAGGATGACCACGTTCTGCATTAGGCTCTTTTATCTTTAGTCAAGCTTGGAATTTGATCAATTCGCAATCCAGTATCTTTGACTCATGGCTTCCTCGCGTGGCCAAAATGATCGGTAAATGCATTGCATATTTGACTCTTCACGTATTGATATATTTTTCTTTTATCTTCGCTTGGCTTTAAAGAACTGTTTCTTTCCTTCTTTTTGTACGCAGTTTATTTCTATCCGGTAAAGAAAAAAAAAGGAGACAGGAAAAAAGACGATCGAGACCTCTTTTTCTCAACAGAGGCATCTTTTCATTTTAGCTTTTTCTATGTTATCATGCGAGCTACTGCTCTCGTATTGCCAATCTTCTGGGCATTTATGTAACATTGGTTCTATGTGGTTTACGCGTTGTCACCGATTTACCTTCCTATGTGATCACTTATGCACGCGACCATCTCTTCCTGGTGATCAACACGTTGACTACCCTTCCTACCGCGGTGGCATTCGTCTGGGTCTTATTGTATTTTTTGGTCCGTTTGACTTATTCACCCTGCGATCTTTGTCGTCTAGCATTTCTGGAAGTCGATGATATAGAGGAACAATATGTTAAATCCTTGATTGGGAAAAAGTTTCAAATTGAAGTAAGTTCCACAAACACAGAGTTTGCATGAGAAAAGATAGGGAACTTACTTAAAAGTATAGCGCACGAGCCCTACTCCGTTTTTCCGTCGTGTAGGCACTTTTCTTCGCTGTTGCTGCTCTCCGAAAAAATTGTCATGGAAACCTTCGATATGGGCACGTCGCATAAGGAAAATGTTTGGTATCCATGACCTTGTCAGGTAGGGAAAAAGAAAAACAGCTCACGGTTAACTCGCCCTTTACTCTGTCAAAAAAAAAAGGATCCCGTACCCTGTCAAAGTGTCACTCTGTTTATTGCTCTATTGTCTTGGTCAGCTGGTAAGTAGGGCATTTTTGTTTTTGCTTTCTTTTTAATGATACACTTGACGTCTTGTTGCACGCATACTAAGAAAAGAAACCACATTACAGATACCTGTCTTATTAACCCAATTGTTGGGTGTTGGCGGAATCGTGCCGAGTCGGATATGTGAATGGTCGCGCTATTTGTCCCTGTTTCAGTACCACCCAAACCCAATGCAGTTTGCGGAAAGGACGTTCATGCTCATGCGGATTGCTGTCTGCATTGCTACCCTTGGAGCGGGAGGATGTAAGGGACTACTTGCGCAATTTCGTTTGGGAAGTTCTAATGTTCCCATTTCTTTCTTCGTTTCCTAGTCTGCATAATCTATGCTTTAGGTATCTTGCGACGCGTTACCAAGGATATTCTTCGGATTCGACGGGGAGATTACGGTTTGTTCAAAGGAAAAAAGAATAACTCGTAAGTTTGCCTACCTACAGTTCCTTCTTGTATGATAACCCTGGGATTAACAGGATCGATCTGGATGATGCTATACGGTTCTTAGGTGTATGTGTCGGATTTGGTAGGTCGAGATGTGGGGTATCCAATGCTTTTTTCTTTCTACGATACTAAAGGAACTGGACCCATTTTGCTGTTAAGGATTCACAGGGACACTGTATTTTATGCTGGAAGTCGCTTTGATCGGCACGGCTGTTGTTATGCTGATCCAGCTGGATAAATTGAGAGATTTTGCATTCCATCGAGCTGGCTATGGTAACCAGAATTAGAAGACACGACAGGAAGAGGCGATATTTATTCAACGAGTCTATCTATCTTTACAGGTGTCTTTTTCGCGAGCTTCTTTGTGGCTTTGATTGTCCAAATGATCCAGAAACGATTGACAAAAATCTTATTCATCCAGAGCCGATCTCGATTCACACTGCAAAATAGATCACCCTTGCTCCATTACTGGTATTTTATGATGTTCACCAGTATGACACGTGCTTTGACCTCCTACATCTTACGTACACTGAAACTGATCCTGAGATATCCACTGTTCAGTTTAAGAGTAGATAGAAACGCTGAAACCTGGAGTGTCCGTCGAGGAGATGGAGGTAACGCGTCCTAATATACCTTTCTTTTTCCTTTGCCACTGAATCTTCCATCAGGTTTTGCGGCTTATTGTGGAATGGTGAGTAAACGGGGTTATTGGTTGTTAGTACAAAAGTAATTTGGTGATATACACCATGATTTTTCACCTCAGCTTTTGGCCGAACATGAATATAACAATCCGATCATGCTTGTCTTCGTCGAATGCGTACTGCATCACTGTGTAGGAAAATCATTACCTCGGTTACGTGTGTGCAGAAAACATGCAGCACGGCGACAATCAGAAGAACTGCAGGCTGGCCTTTCAAACGAAAATTGCCTTCTTTATCCAAGATTGTTACGGTGTGTTCATCGACAACGCGCTCGTACACGTTGGTTCTTAGCACTGACATTGATCAATAACCCTGTCGTAAGTCATCATTGATCACTGTTCCGTCTTTAATTTTTTTTTTTTACTTATATATTCTTTTATATATATTAGCTTCGCCAATCCCGCAAACGATAAGCTTTCATATTATACAGTTTGAAAAGAAAAAGAAAAAATTTATACATGTGCTCGGTGAATTGCTATCACCTGTATTTCCCAACCTCCTAGTGCAGAGAATCGCCATAATGGTTTCACATTATCAGAGACGTCCAGCGTCTCCAGTGGCTGTAGCATGAGTAGTGCAAGAATAATAGCAAAACCAATACATAAGAGAAGCATAATCACCGCAACCTTGGTTCGGCTACATCGTGGTTCGTCCGAAATCTCTGCAGCAATAACTGGTAGGAATGCTGTCTCATCCTGTAAGTTTTCCTTCCTTGTTTCCTGCCTTAAAGTAGCGTCGTCATTTGCCTTGGACAGAAAAGAATTAGATTTGACCCGAGTAAACGGAAGAAGCATCCGAGTCCGGAAATCTTGAGTCTGCTAAAAGAAAAAAAGCATTATTCACCTTATTTCTTGTAACCCTGTAACAGCATGCTTACATTCCCACTTGTAGAAGCACCTTCTAAAGGTGTTGATGTCGTGAATGCTGGTGCTGATTCATCCATGGCATCGTCTGAAGCTTCCTCACCGTCAGTCGCATCTTCCTTGTTAACTTCCATCTTTGTCTCAGAGTTTACGTTCACTTCCTGTCCGTTAACAATAACTACACCACACCACCGATCGTCCTCCTCCTCGCCTAGAATCTCATTGACTGTGAGCTGCTTACGAACTTCCCCTTTGTCTCCTTCTACAGCAGGTGAGAGTGTAAGCACTAAATCATAATCTACACCTTTGCGTAGCTTGGCTGTTACATAAATAGCATGCTTCTTAGGTTTCCTGCTGATAAGATGGGATGGCTGTGGTGCAAGTTCTGATATCTGAACTGACAAAATCCTAGATACATCCTTGTGCTCGCGCGTGAGACGGCATGAGAGTTCATAACCGCGTGGATAAGATTGCAAATCCGTAATAATGTGTGAAAGTACTGTATCCACGTCTTTGTTCAATGAGCCCCGACGTTCCAATTTTTTCATTCGAGCACATCGGAAGCTCAATGCCAAGTTGAATCGGCGTGTAGTCTCATCGTAGGCGGATTCAACCCTTTTCCATTCGACAGATTCATCTTCCAGCTGTGTCAGTTTATGATTTTCCCAACGCATAGCGGGTAGTGGCTGCCGAAGGAAAGGCGGCGGTCCTTGCTTTTTCATTAAAGATTCTATCCAGGAAATCTTTTTGTGGTAACCTGAGGCAACCAGGTTACTGACATAGGAAGGCACCGAGTTTCCGAGATCCAAGGCAACGATATATGTCGCTCGCATGGATGGAATTGGGTAATTGGTGGTCGTCGTATATGGATCTATAGATTCTAGTATCCAACCGGAAACAAATAGATGTCCTCGTGGGTATTTTGCTTGCTGAGATGGAAACGGGAGGGATGTTTCCACGTAAAAGACACGATCACCAGATGCATTTTCAGGGGACGGTATCTTTTCATATGCAGTACAAGCACATAAATACAATTCCCGTGATCTAATATATTAGTGCATTTAGCATCCGTGTCTAAGTAGGATTCAACTTACTTGAATGGAAAAATTGCTTTGATAATCTGATGGACAACATGACACCCTCGTTTGATACATCGAACAGATTCTATCTTCTCTAATGTTTCGTCATAGGACTGCCGTAGATTTCCTATGTCGGTCACTACAGAAGCAATCTCTTCCAGCGAAAAGCCTTCTATCACTTTCGAAGCCTTATAGATGACAAATGGCTCAGGAACTCTAAGATCATGATCGCCTGTTGTATTATCTGCACTCGGTTTAGATCCAGGACGCTTGCTGATACGTAAACCATTTTTATCGGAAATGAGTGTCCAGCCGAATTGTTGATCATCCACTCTTCTCATAAATGCAAACGCTGCTTGAGCCTGATCAGCCGGGGATACTGGTAACGCTTGAATGGTTAATCCGAGTTCATCCGAAACCATCTCAGAGGTCTCTTCTTCATCATTGCTAGTTGTATCCGACTGCTGCATTCTGTTCGTGTCTCGCTGGATGGTTACTTCCGCGCCATTTACAGCCAAGAAATTATTGTGAGGTTTGATAAGTACTAATATCCTTCCACGTTGTGGTATAATAAACTCTTCGTCATGTTCAATATCCAGCCAAATACCATACATGTCACAATCACGCTCTACTGCACGTATTCTTGATGGGGGAGGATCAACGACCACGTTGTACTTACAGCCGTGTCGGCGATCCAGTCTAATGACGGACTTAGTGCTAGAGCTCTCGGAGTTTGTCTGGACGGATGGTCGTGTGTATTCACAACGCCAGTTCTTTCTTTCATGGTCATAGTCCGTGGCAATGACCCGACCCCTTTCTAAGGATTCCATATTCGGTGGCACTCCGTGTCTCAGCATAAATTTACGTGCAGTATGAACAATGATCGGTGTTTGACTAGATAATTTGTTAAGCACATAGGATGGTATCCATCCTTGTGGATTGCTCTGCACTATATGCTTAACAGCTGTTGTGGAAGCATTCACACGCTCCAACCGCCAGCCAGAAACATCCAAATAGCCACGAACATAACCTGAGGCCTCTTTTGGTAGAGGCTGGTGATTGAAAGATTCAGTCGTACAGGATGTGGAACACAGATCGATTCTTTTGGCTGAAGTGTACTGAGATGCGAAGACCACATAATCTCGCGGACTATGATAGATAAATTAAAAAAAAAAGGCGTAGCATAGATGACTTGTATTACCTGGACGGCCAGGTTCCTTTGTGTTTGTTGTGCCATATCGAGCACGTGGGTGACACTGAATATAATAATGTACTTTCCTCCAACAGCGGATCCCCTGTATAGACGTGTTACGGAACGTGCGTGCTAATAACTCTCGTTTTTGCTTACACATTTTTCGAGATCCTATGCATTCAATGGTAGCTTTCACATCCCATACACTGCAGTCATTCCAGACAGATTCGCTCATAAATACGCCCAATGGGTGACCAGGAACTTCCATTCTTTTTATCGTTACGTAACCATTTACTGCCTCGGCCACCTGCAAGATCTTCCAATCGACGTCGTCACGAAAAAGTGCGTCAAAATAATTATATGCTTTTAATATAGTGGCTGGATCTGTGTCTGGAACAGTGATGGTATCAAGTAGCTGGCTACTCGACAGATCCGGGATTTGATCAATATCTTCGTGCGATTCACTAATTCGCGATCATCAGTCATTTCTGGTTAATACTGACCGTTAATGGCTTACTATAAGTCCTTCACAACCTGCTTCTCCTCCTGTTCCTCTTCGTTTTCTTCTTCTGTTGCTTTATTTTCTGTCTTGTCTTCTTTTTCGTTATTAACGGTGATTTCAACCTCTGCTTCAACAGTTCTCTCCCCGATTTCTTCCATACCATCCACGAAAATGTCATTATCTACGCCATTATGATCACCCTCATCGTTGTTGCGATCACCATCATCATTGCTGCTGGTAACGCTGCTATTTTCGTCGTTGCTGCCATTTTCTGTAATCAACTTTCTCGCTATCCATAGATGGAGCGGCCATTCTTTTCCATTCAGTATAAACCGGAATCCTTTGTCGTCGCATGGCTTAGTTGTCAATATAAGCTTTACTCTGAACGTTTCTTCATATGGATCGTCATGTATATCGTCAAGGTCATCAATATTAGTTTGTCGAAGATAACGAGCTATGTCGGGGGGATGCAAAACACAGATAAGATAACGATTTGCTTGAGGCCGCCGGAAGCACTGTATACATGATTTGGTGTATTCATCTGTCCATTCTCGGTGGCCGGTATCAACGGAAACTTCTACTATTGATCCCTCTGCCCAAGTGTGTCCATCTACTTCGATTTCTAGTTTGGAGACGGCCGAATCTGACCATGCTAAGGGTTCTTTATCGGGGTAAGACATGGATAGATTTCTCCGCTGAAGTCCGTGCTGAGGAAGGAAAAGAGAGGATGCCATGAAACTATTTCTGCGCAGGGAAGACGCCAGCGGTAACGACCCCGTGGAGTGATGATGTTCCCATGATCCCAGGTGACGGTCTTGGTGTATATGGATGCTACCTACTGATGAAGCCAGCGAGGGCTCTTCCTGTGGTTGTGCATACTGCAACTCCCATGTGCGTGTATCCTTGTCATATTCTGTAGCCTCTATTTGGAATCTTACAGAGTGGCTAACAAACGGAACGACGCCATGGAGCTGCAACACTTCCAGGGGCCCAGTTACCAACGAAACAAGATAGCTGTACCGATGCGTGGGCAGAGAAGAGCAACCCAATTGGTAGTAGAGCGTCACACGTGCATCAGATATGGGATCCGGTTGCTGAATATCATAAACCATCTTGAATGGTGTGCTGAGTGAGGCAATGACATACAGCATTGAGTTCTTCTTCTGAATGGTCTTCTCGACGAGCACAAGATCACGGGGCCTGGGGCATGTCAGCATGAAAAGGTCTAACTTGGCTGAGAGTTTTTTCTTTACCCTATATCGCATGAATCCTTCATCTTTATCTGGGTTATCCGTATGCTATTATCTGGTCGATCAAGAACCTTGTAACTTTCCAATTCTGAATCCCCTAAAAAAAAAAAGAGGCAAGTCAGTATGTATCTTTGTAGACATCTGCAATTGGTATTACATAGTTTCCGAATACTTTCGGTCATGAATACACTCTGCCAGTCGTGAGGAAGCCAACTGTCGTTGCACTGGGCTACAACCTTGAAAGATGACTCCATCTGCAACAGCTGGATCTGTGATGATCTTGAATCGAGATCTGACTGAAGAATTGTCCATGCAGCATCGGTCGTAGCAGATTGTTTGTGGTAATATCCAATGGCTGATTCAAGTGCGCTTGCGTATTGTTGTGCCAAAGGAATGCTATGCAAGGGTAAGTGCCCGGTTTCCCCCTCAGGCAAGCCATTCTACCTATCTGTTGCTTCCATTGAATCCACCATGGTCAGCTAAATGAAAGGAACACAAGAATAAACGGAGCCTTTTCGATTTGTGATACAATTTTTTTTATGAATTGAACAACGCGAAAATGTCAAATGGCTTATGCGGGGACAAAGCTCTGTGTTCATGTAATGCTCGGCTGAAACCAGTTTGCATTCCCGCTTAAGCGGAACTGCTGCCAATCTTCCTGACCTTAAACATTCTTTAGTTGGGGAGAACGGCTCCGAAGATATATTTAAATGCTATTTAACGTACGACAGGAAAAGCACATGTAGAAAGCTTGTTAAATCCTCTAGCGCAAACCAAACCACGGCTTTGAAATCAGTAGGATTGGTCTGACAGTGCCCGCCTTGATCATTCGCATAGAGCGCAGCCCGACTTAAGGTAAGCCTTGTTGTTATTGCTATTGCTATTATGGGTCTGTTAGGAGATGATTTGAATGCATTAAGGTTTATTGCAAGCAAAGCAAAAAGAAACCTTGCATCACTTTTTTTTTTTTCGCCGAGAATCCTGACGACGACAAAAAGCACACAGTCTCTAGAGTAAGGGTTGGAAAAATTAAAACACAAACAATTAGACAGGATTAAACAAAAAGAGGGGAATTACAGAACCGTGGGCTATGTTTTCTTTCTTTGGCAAATGAACAAATTTTCAGATAATGACTATTGACAATCCATAATATTGAATAGCAATGCTGCAAGAGTGAAGAAAAGCAAATAGGTTGGTTGCAAAGGTGAATATGAGGATGCTGAGGAAGTTGTCTGGGTAGCCGATGGTTTAGCGGTAGTACTAGTGGATGAGGACTGCGTAGTGGATTGTACAGCAGCAGCGCTTGTAGTCAAAGGAGTGACTGATGCTGAAGTTGTTACGGGAACCGCAGCACAAATGGCCTCAACAGTGCCGGCTTGGATGGCAGCATCATTTGCGTAGACTGGACATAAGTTAAAGCACTCCTGAATCAGTTTCTATAGAATCCATTGTCTTGATTAGTTCAAACAGTCTATTCCTTTTACTATATCCACTTTACCTGCGCTGCACACTGACAAGCATAGTCCGTTAAACCGCAGTCTTTCAGCCTGTTCTGTTCCATGGTTTTACAGCCCTGGAAACTATCATCATACAGTTAAGATCTTGATGCATTTTAAGAGCTTAGTTGAAAACTTCCTTACTTTGCTTCAGCTGCACAATCTACCGCATGGACATTATATACTGAAAACGCAGCAAGAATGGCAAAAACTGCGATGATGGTAATACGGTATCCTTGAGTCATGATAGGTAGAAGTAAAAGGCTTTTTTTAAAGAATTAAAACAAAAACCTACTCTCCTTCCTCATGTTAGTTATTTATATGTGCAGCGGACACTTATGCAAGCATGCTATAAAGAGGCAAAGCCGTTTTTAGTAAGTAGCGGTAGTGTAGTACAGTGCTCTCCTGCGTTATTTCACACTCTATGTTTGTAGAAGTGCATTTGTGCGTTTTCCTTTAAGCACATTTTCAGTTACACTGACTTTGACACTGAAGAGAGAAAATTAAAATAAATCCCTAACCAGGGCAAGGGTACTTACTTTAGAAACGGATAACACTCACAGTTGGGATTTAAAGTAGTGTGTGGTCACATCCTGAAGCGGACAAACCAACATGGCAGTAACAGAGAAACAGCATTAACAGGGACGATATTGGAAGACTTATGGAAATTATTCGTCGTTTTAAAGAAACTGATTATTATGTTCTTGTCAAACCCTCCTGCACCTCTTTCTTTTTCCAGCTCAAAAGTTCCTGTAGGTTTCATGGAAAGTACTCTCAATTAATAGTGGCCTTGACTTCTTAAACACAACTTGTACGCGGCGCATTATGATGCAATCACCTACTGTAGCTGCTATCCATTGATGTCTGTAGATAGCTTGCTCTCTATTACAAAATAGGATGAAAGACTTGGCTTTGGTATCCTATACAACGGGGTTTCTCAACAACTTGTTCTTCCAATGATTCGTTTACTACCATAAGCCACGTGTGGGGTATCAATCCCGATCCCCTGGATTAGATGCAACCCCTACTTTTGGCAATACAGTTTAGAAGCAAAAAAGAGAAGAGAAAAATGAAGACATACGGGTGAATGGAATGAAATAGTGAAGCTTAACCTGAAGGGGTGGATATCACCGATCCTTCCTGACAGCCGGGTTTCTTCCCATATTGCTCATCCGGTTAATACATACAGAAACGAACCATGTCTTCGTTTCAAAGATAAGGAGCATGCATCGTCAGACGTTGTGCTTCTATTATATCACGGTACAGCAGTGGATGCATCTTAACTTCTGTTTCGTTCGGTTTTCTTGACGTTGATGTCTCTAAGTCAAATAATTCGCATCGTACGGGTATGGCCACCGGTTACGAATAGCTCTCCATATAGCAATGCCAACTATGCAAGTCCCTGATTTTGGAAAGGCATATCAGGGTTGAACTGATGTTTTCAATTCGGACAAATAGAATTTTGCAGTAAGGACATAAAACATCTTCCTGAAGGATCAGCAAATTGCATCCCTCTTTTTTCTTTGATGCAAGTAAACTTATTTGGGCTCCTGCTTCTCAAGACGTTTGGCATCATTGATTACAAAGCTAGTACTACTGTAAAGTGATAGAAGGAAAGAAACCCTTCCCTGGCCCGACTGGGCAATAAACTATGACCCTTATAGTTTTCCATGCCATGTCCGAATGGGAATTTGCTAATGGATGGGAAAGGGAAGGAGAAAATAGGAAGGAAAATTTCGTTAAAGATACCTTGTCTAAAGTTCATCCTATCAAACTAACGTACCTATGCCAGCAGGGAAAATAGGCATAAAAAAGTCATCACAACCTTATGAGACGTTGTTGTAATAACGCCACATGTCGTGATGTGCTACTGCTTTTGCAGGATGTCCGAGACACGACTTGATCTGTAAACATGTTAAACGTACGATAAAAAATTACTAGTGCAGCCTTTGTTCAGGCATCACAATAACTACCAAATATTTGCACTATAACAAGGTTTTCAGTTAATGGCAGAAAATGCGACAACAGCCAACCATATGTAACCATTGTCTTCAAATGTTGGTATAAACTTTGGTCCTGTTTGAAACAAGATCCTTTAGGTTTGCTTGTTACCTTCCCCTATTGGCATAGGTACGTTTTCGTAATACATATAGCATGTAATTTAATGATACATCTAGAGTGATATTGTTGTGCCCAATATTAAGGAACAAGTTTATCTCGTAATAAAGAAGTCGGATGGTTTAGGCGATCTAGCAAGTTCTAGGAAAAGGAGCAGATATTATTGTTCGGACACCGGTAATAAAATGTATGGTCTCCATAGGCTAGTTTAACACATCTGAGTGCTTATAAAGCTGTAGTGAGACCATTTTAATGAAGCCGACACAGGCTTTTTTTTTTTTTTCTAAACGGAACCAAGTTCTTGGTTATTCTTTGATCAGCCCGCCTCCGAAGCAAATCCTTTAATGAGCAAGGGTGAGTTGATAATGCAAGATTTATTACGACATTTCGCATGACGTTGTCAAATAAGAGATATGTCGGCTAAGCGGCTAGTTAGTTAGGATTCGCTATGTCAGAGCAAAGAATGAAGTTGCCCAACAGTTTTTGACGCAAGCAGAGGCTCCGTTTGAAACGAGCACGCCATAGTCAATACATACAATGATTGGCTGCTGTTTCTCCGCATAGTCCTGTTCATCCTTGCATCGGAACGGACAAGGCATTATCCGTTCTCATTTTAATTTTGACGTTCCAATACTTTCGTTATGAATCAGCTTTCTCCAGTTAAACTAGTTTCTTTACCTTGCTTCTATATCATGTATTATGGGAGTGAACAAAGTGTTAAGCGATGCTATCCATGACTTTGTGTGGTGGGAACAGGATTGGAAAATGCTTACTAAATATCATGTTCTGTGCACCGCACGTTGGCCATTGCATAGATGCTAATATGCAGGATAGAAATTTCGTCCAGTACCTTTTCTTTTGTTTTGCTAAGAATGCATCCTGACAGGAAATGCGTAGACGGGCTTTGGGCAGCAAAGTCCCCAAACATACATTCAGAGCAAAAGGGACAAGATTATCATGTTAGAGCGCCGACTGGAATTCTAGGGAAGTCGTTTTCAGTGGGCAAAGGGACGTGGAAGACAAGGAAATCTACTGGTTCTTGTACATTGTTGTGATGTAAACATTGGAACGGGCGCTGTTACAAGAACTCTCAAAATAGGGCTACAGCTTTCGATCAAAGAAAAAAAGATGACATTAAAAAATCGGAACAATGAGCTGTGTGTGTGTGTGTGTGAGGTTGCACGATCCAATCCATAGGTTGCTCGCGGCTCCCCGTTATTTAATTCGCGTCCTCTCTTTCTTTTGCCCCATTCTTCTTCTTTTTCCCTCAAAAACCCTAAAGCAAAACAGAATCATGGCTGTCGAAGTTGCTGCTGCCCAAGAGAAACCTAGTCATCCTGAGCTTTTCCGAATCGTTCGTCAAGGCCCTCCTGAAGCATTCTCTAGTAAACTGGTTGCAGAACGTGATTACGAAAAAGGCGCCACGATCGTCAAGCTCGAAGGTTTAACCCCTGGCCCTAAACGTTACTCTTCAGTCCAGATTTCAGAAAATGAACATATCGAATTGAACAGTGATCTATTGTATATGAACCATTCGTGTAACCCATCTACACATATGGATGTCGATCACTTAGCCATCGTAGCACTTCGAGACCTCAAGGCGGGCGATGAATTGACCTTTTTCTATCCTTCGACAGAGTGGGACATGGGTAAGCGCGCTTCTTTGGGATCGCTGAAAAGTGTTTGTTTTGCTAAAAATGTGTTCATTCTCCAAAAAAAAACAGCACAACCTTTTGCATGCTGGTGTGGTTCTGAAAAGGTATGTCAGTGTATTTGGTCAAGAGAAACCAATCTAACTAAACACTACTGTGTTGAATAGTGTATTAAAACGGTTAAGGGCGCACAACACTTACCCACTGAGACACTTAAACAATTCGTTCTGAGTAAGCATATCCAAGAATTGATCGCACGACGTGATAGCCAATAAAGTTTCGCTGGTCGAAAATTGCCTTTTCTGGAATTCTCCACTGAGTTCTAAGAGAATGACAAGAAACCCGGGATTGGATTTGCTCGTCCTAAATAATAGACAAACAGACAAACAAAGCTTGCTGTGAAATGATAGCCAAAACCAGCATTTGCATCGCTATGTACTTTTATACTGCGTTTTTAATGATAACACTAGCGGGGAACGCAATGAAGGATCATCGTGGGAAAATTTTGTAGGCATGTGCTCCTCAGTCAGCGCGGTTTGGGGAGCACAATGGGCATTTAGGATTGGTGTCAACATTTGAATCGATTGATTAGTTGTATGTCTTCCGGCTATGCAAATGCAATACGTCCACGTTGTAACATACAATGGATATAACAGGCAACGACCGGTTGGCTACCGTAACTTACATTGTCATGTCTATGTACAGCCGGTACGATGATGGCCGGATTTTTTAGACACTAGTTTAATCCAAGAAAAGCAAGTCATTTGCCCACATGTTTGAAAATAAGTTGGTCAATAAGTAAAATCAGTTGGTCACTTTTCACAAATATTTTGGTTATATTATATTTGGTTATTTAGCAGCTAAATAGGGACTTTATCTAGACAGTTCTCAAACTCAAAAAAGTGGGTGAATCCTTGATACAAGTTGGCAGGAGCAAGTCCACTTTAGCTGTGGACCAATAGAAATTATGGGCAAGCAGTGCAAGGTGGAGGCAGTGACGTGGACAGAAGGAAGATGACTTCACGTCCACCTCCCGTTCACTCTCTTTTACTGTTAACCATTGATTTTATTTACATGTCCTGTTGGACGCAAAGTAATACAAGTGTCCGTCCGGACCAGATCAATCCTTGAGGAGGTATAACAGTAGACAAAAAAATTTTTCGGGACAAGGGTAAAAAAGGTAGAAGGGAAAATTAAGGAAAGGTATGTGTCAAAGAGCTATGATATTAGATGAAATGCTTAAGCCAAATGACAACGCTTTGGCCAAGAGGCCTGTCAGTTGGGATCAACTTATAATGGTGTAATTGGTCCAGTTCGTGTGGAAGCGAGCATATGACTTGCCAACGATGGATCCATGAGAAAGCGGTATTTTAGAAAGGGATGGGCGTATTGATAGCATGTTTATAAAAATTGATAGGAAATCTGCAAATAGACCTTGGCAAATAAAGTCGTCGTTGCATATCTAGACAGGTAATAGTGTGGCGCCGGAATAGAGTCTGTGTCGGGTGACTTGGGCATGGTTTGGGAGAACCACCTGGTAGCCATCCAAAGCGTCATTTTATACAGCGATTTCTTTCTTGGTAGGTCATCAGTAGCCAGAGGATAGGATCAAGAGATAGTTCTGGACGGCAACTGGACCTTTTATTGTTGCTTGCGTTCACCTCCTACCACCTGTTATTGTTGCTTGCATCCATCTCCCGTCCACCTTACATCCACCCTGTCCATTTAATTCCATAATGTGCTCACACTCACAAATAACTCTTACACATTCTCAGGCAGCTTGTGTTATTTTTGGGGGGAACATTTGGATCCAGAGAATGAACTCATGTGCGAACGGAAAATCGACACAATGCTCGACGTTGAGCTTTGCTATATAAACAGCATACCTACAGAACCTTTTCTGGTGGCCAGGAACCGCATCGCTTCCACACAAACTGAATCAATTACATCATTATACATTGATCCCAACTGACAGGTCTCTTGGCCAAAGCGTTGTCACTTGTCTTAAGCATTTCTTCTGATTCCATAGCTCTTTGACACATTCCTTTCCTTAATTTTCCCTTCTACCTTTTTTAATCTTGTCCCGAAAGGGGTTTTTTGTCGACTGTTATTCCTCTTCAAGGATTGATCTGGTCCGGACAGACACTTGTATTACTTTGCGTCCAACAAGACATGTAAATAAAATCAACGCTTATCTCTGAATTGTTGTCATCCATAAGACATCCATCGATTTTCTTATTCACGACTGTGATTTTTGGTTTCAGTAATCCGTACTATTTAAACATGAAGGGACAACACCTTTTTGGCTCTTTGGCTTTGTTCTCCAAAAACATCCCCTGTATGTACTTCGCATTGATTATATGTACAGAATGATTGATGTCCCTCTTCTGTATACTTTAGCCTGCATGACCTCTGTATTCTTCGTATGCCTCTGTTGCTGCTCGGCCTGCGGCTCTGAGCTTGTCTCCATCCTTATATTTTTGGAGTACGACTGATAATCCATCAAGGTTATATTTCTTGACCTTTGAGTAAAGGATCTTGTTAAGAGCGCCTGATTTTGTCCATTTGCCTCCTCCATAGGAAGGCAAGTTTGACTCAAACTTTTTAATATTCTCAGCTCTTGAATGTTCGGTAGTTTCTTTCAAATCCGCGAGAATTTCGTTGGGAAGCTCCGCTTCGTCTTCGTTGATAGCCAACTATTGGCGTATGAGTTATCCCAGTTCTTCATTTAAAGGCTTTGAAAACTCATATGTTATACCATGGTGCGCGGCTTGAAAGGTGATAGAGATAGAGTAGTAGAAAATTTAGAATATTTATTATCTGAGAATAAAAGCGTGGCTTTGAGGGCCTAAACCACATCCAAGGACGGAGTGGAAGCAACAGAAATTGTGCGAGAGACATTGAAGCACAATAGCATTTGCAACAGAAAGTTTGCCGCCCGCCAATGCTGCCAAATCACTGAGATTATGTTTGAGACTAAAGTTAAGCGCTCCTTTTGTGTCGGCAGGATCGGTGAGATGGCTCCTCATTGCTTCTGCAGCTTTGTGGAGCGGCTCCCATGATTTTGCGCTGGTCTTTGCTGCATCAAGACTGTCATACAGCGCAAAAAAGGTCGAAAAATCGTTTGGCTGCAGCTGCCGGTTGGTAGGGATTGCCACAGCAATGACTTGCAGAAAGTAAGAAGCAAGCTTTGCCGAAGAAACAGCACTTGAATCATAGCCGCTATGGTGCGGTGTGTCACAAAACGTGAACACAGTAGTCGGCATGTGCAAGTTGTCTGCAAAACAGGGCAGCGAGGGATGGTCTAATCCCGTTATGACTTGCCGAATGCTGTTTATGTTGGCTTGTCGGACGGACGCACATTGGCCTTTGACCTGCCTTTTGAACGTCTCAACGTTTGTGCGGCGGAAAAATAATGCTGCTTTAAAGTTCAACAATGCACTGTCTGCTCTTGTGTCCGGTCCAACATCAACAGTGAATTGTTGTATTTAAATTTAGTGTATGTAGCAGGTTCATTACTGCGACATCAAGAGTATTAAAGTAAAACAAAGCACAGCAGTGATATGTTCCTGCGCATACTACGGGAGGGGAATGATACGTGGGGACTTTGAGCTTGTGGTGACAATGTCCAGAATTACTTAACAGTAATTCACTTTCTTGAGATGAGCAAACAAGAAAAAGACAACTGAGAATAATAGGGAAGAGAGCGACAAAGTCTTATTCTTCGTGGGACGCCTCTTATATCCCAGTCCAAGCCACTACAAAAACCTTTCTCTACTGCACCAAGCTTACCCGGCATATCTACTACACAACGTGTCAGGAGGTCCGGCTAACCACATGTACTACTATATTTGCCAACAAGTGGTAAAAATTTACAACAGCTACTGTGTGCTAAACTTTTACATTCAGTACCACTAAGGGGAAAATGGGGGACACTAACTACAATTTGGCAGGGCCTGAAATAAGAACCCATGCTGACAATACTGAGTTAAGCGCTCATAGTCGATCTTGCTTTGAACATATAATCGAGCAAGTCTGAAATCCGAAGACTCCGACCGGGTTGTTATCGTCTCATGATAACAGAACGTCAGTTTGGAAGACGAAACTTTGAGAATGTAAGATACCTGAATTGCGTGTCCCTGTTCTTTCCACTATGCTCACATAGCGAAGCACACGGTTGTTTTTCTGGATACATGGATCATCTATTTTCCCTTCGCATTAGCTACGTTAATCATGAGTCAAGGGTGCACACTTGCCTTGCACAGAGTAAAGAAACACTCCTTGAATGGATGATGCTGATCTGACTATATTGGTTAAAGGCAAACGGGGCGCTCTTCTTTTCTTGAAGGAATACATCCCTGTTAAAGTGTTACGGTGATGGGAAAAGAAGGGATGACATTAATGCAAATCATGATTGATAAAGACTGTTTTGATTGCTGTATCTGAAACCGAAATATAAAGACAACTGATTGTCCCCCATTTTGGCAGATGAATAGTATTCGTATGCCCACTGCTCGATCGACGCTTGAATCGGCCTTTTTACGCTCGCGTTTCGGGTAGTGGAAAAGAGCTCTCCGTTTAACACACCTTAGATTATCATAGCCGTGATTATTGAAATCCACTCTCAATAACGTTCTATAAATGAATTTTTCAGTGCCAATCAGATTGTATAAACTCTGTGTAAACAATCGTGCCAAAAAAAGGACTTAATATGGCGTAGGGATTAAAACCAAACCGAGAGGCATCAATCTTATTAGAAAAAGAAATGCCACTGCCCCCCCCCCCAAAAAAAAAGAAAGAAAGAAAGACAATTGCTATTTCTATCATTTAGAAGACTTTTTCATAACCGCATGATGGCAAGGTAATGTTTTTGTTCATGTCTACTAATATCATGTTCATGCATATTAAAGTGGAGGAAGAAGCTCTTCCAGGCAGCGTTAAGGTACAAAGAATAAAAGGATAACGCAAATAAAGAAGGAATGTTCTCAGGTTATGTTGGAGGATAAACTTCACCATAATTATTGGCATATTCGACTTCCAGATACTGACACGATCGGCTGTCACTTAGTACATGTATGTTCCTGATTTTGGGCAAGATTCACCGAATTCGCCGGACACAGTCGGCTAGTAATGCGAGAAGAGTTTGCTCCATGCATTGTGCGCAATATCAGGGCATTGCAATTATACAACATATGTTATGATTGAGGAAAGATTGCTAGAGCAAAAGAAAACTAAAACAAATCTTGTTATTATGTGAAAATAGCATTGTGGCACACGCAATGTGGGTTTTTTTTTTGGCTTTTTTAAGACTGTTCTATTTCCTATATTTGCTAATACTACTGGGTCTAAGTGACATTCACACGAAAGAAAATAGCTTAATGAGATATATAGCTTAGCTTTTAACTGTATGACTACCCAGGTATTTTTATTTACAATTTGTTGACTCTTAAACTTTCCTTGAGTTTTTCTCTGGCGTCGACTATTGTTTCAGCATGACGAGTCGTTACTAGCTGCAAAATGTCTTCATTTATACAGCTCGCTATGACAATCCGCTTGTAAGAACACAGACATGTTGTAATTCCAAAGTGTTTACCTGGTATGGGAGGAACTTTAGGATAATGTAGCCCGTCAGGTAAAGCCATAACAACTTCACCTAATTAGAACGTTAACCTTATGTACTATTAAATGCAGAAATGACGATATTACCAGCCATGTCTTCATCTGTAATGCATTTGATAAACGCCTCTACGACCGTACTCATATCCACCTTTGGTGTCACCTTAATAAACTTATAGGCAACGCTTGTTGCATCCATCCCTTTGGTACTAATTAAATCCGTGTCTATTTTTTTTGTTCCATTTCCATTGCATGAGACAAAGCTCCACCGGACACCTGCATGTTTGTTTATGACTTACCCACCCAATGAGGACATACTATTCATATGCATATCAATCCTGATACTCTTCTTTCACCGAGACAACGCTATTTTACCTGCAGAAACTCTCACGTTACATACTTCTTTCAGATGACCTAGTGAACGCGTCCAGCCCACCACAGCATGTTTAGTAGAAGCATAAGCATTGATAAAGCTGGTGAACGTTCTCTGTTATTCAGGAGGTCGAAATCACCCACTCTAACTTACTTAACCGGAAATAGGCCGGAAATAGAAGCCGTATTGACAATGACACCTCCGCGGTTGAGCATATGCATCAAAGCGACTTTGTTGCCTTTGATAACGCTGCCCACATTGATCTGAAAAATTTCCATTTCTGCATCATCTGGAAGGCTATGCATTAGCCAATGCTATGCTACGCTAATTCTCCTAGTTCTTTCAATACCATCCAAAGGCGTAACTAATGCGTTCGCGTTGATACCAGCACCGGCATTAAAAATTGCGATCTAGATATTTGCTTTAGCAGCAGAATAAAGGCAAAGAAAGATCGAGGCATATTTTTTGTCGATACGTACGTCCACGCCGCCAAATTCTGAGTTGGCAACCTTAAAGATATGTTTGATATCCTTGTATTTGGTGGCATCCATATGTTGATACATAGCAACCCTGGCCTGTGCTCTAGATGAAAAATTGAGCAATTGTATTCTGTGTTTTATGTAGTTTGCTTTCATACTTTCTATTGATTTCCTCCACCACCAATTGACCTTCTTTATCCAGTATATCACCAATGACAACCTTGCTACCTCGTTCGATCAGCGCTTCCGCAACGGCCTTGCCAATGCCGCGACTGCCCCCTGTAACAATAGCCACTTTCGATTCAAAGGAAAACATAAGTGTGAATACAATGTGAAACAAAAGAAAGAGGGATTAAAGAGGAACTCCTGCTCTTTTAAGCCTTTTCGTTTTGGCCACAGCAGTCAATCCCCCCAAAGTTTTAATTTCCCAGCCTATTGATCCGGAACTTAAAATTCGTGCAAAAGGAAAGATGAACTTTTGCACTGTAGTATTTGTTTCCATCTATCAGGGGTAAACGCCCGAACAAACCAAGAATAATTCAGCTTAGTAAAATGCGGAGTTACATTATTTATCCTTGCTTTAAAGGTTATTTTCAATGGTCAGCTGGTGCATACAATATGACAGACAAGAAAAATACCCAAAAACAGGGTTTGAGGGGAAAATTGTCACCATCCACAAGCCTAAATAGTATTCCCGGTGTCTATCGCGTCGGGCATTGGTGAAAAATTCCAAGTACATCAAGTACCAGTAAATGAATGTTCAGATTTTTGAATCTATTTCGCGCTGGTGTATAGGATGCATTTGTATGTCATGTCAATTGAATAATGGCATTCTGTGTATTTACTGCATTAAACCATTGATTCATGCAAAACATCTCTCATTCACCTTACCAAACTATTGTTATTGATTAGATATCCATTGATCTCTTATCAATGACTGGTATTTTTGGTTTCAATAATCCGAACCGTTTAAAAGGAAATGACAGCAGCTTTTTGATTCCTTGAGTCTCCTCCTTACAATCATCCTTTGAAGCACTTGCATTGATACTGTGTGCAGGATGACTTAGGCTCCATGTCTATGTTCTAGCCTATAAGACTTCTGTTCCGAACCTACCTTCGTTGCGTGAGTTGATTCCCTGGATTTTATTTGGTAAGTGAAAAAAAATATTGTCCCTTGATAAACAGTGACATTCACTCTTTTCTGCTTTCCGGATATTCGGTATGTGTTCCATCACTTCAAGTCCTTTGCGGCGTGTTACAATCAAAACCAGCCTTTATTTATGGATAGGATCATTTTTGGAGGAGAGGTAAGCAAAAAGCTATCGACCATATCCTTCCGTCTACTAATTATCGCTGTAAATTTTATGCTGCTCGAATGAATTTTGTGTGCACTGGAGGATCAAGTTGATGGAAGTAAAATAAGTACTTCCTGCATGTTTATATCCTTCTTACCGCAAACTTAATTGGTCAAGCTACCGTGCCGCCAGCTATCAGAAATTATAAAAGAGCAAGCGTTATCGACGAGATTCGTGGACCCTATACTCAGTGGTCGGATCGACGATCTCGATGAAGACGTCATGTTAAGGCTGTGAGTATTTTCTCTGGACAAGTTTTGGGATTCTTGGGAATGAATAATTGGCTTGGGGAACAATGAATTGGTGTTGATACAGGGTCCATACGTATGGATAGATTGTTGTATCCGGATATCCCGCATTTGACACATATCAGAGGGTCTCACGGTTAAAAAAGACAAAGTTATTTGCGATGGAATCTAAATATGGGCCAATAGAAACTGATACCAAAACAACTAGTGATTGATGTTTGAAAGCACCTATTGTATAAAGAAACCGGAGTGGAATTGATATTTATTTTTGTTAAGGAAATACATTCAAAGTCTACTATCTGTGCTTTAGACATAGGCGGAGTGAAAAATGGTCCTTATATGGGAATTCCCGGAAAAGCACCGATATCGGACACGACAGTAACCCAGAGGGTAAAATCAATTGAAATGGCTGATTAGGGGAAGCAACGATGGGTGGATTCGCTAGCGGTGGACAATCTGGTGTTACGGAGAAATGATCGCGATCGGCGACTTCTTCCTCTGTATCCTCATAGAAGGAAGGGGTAGGGTCCTGATAGGATGGAATAGACCAGCTGGATGGATTTGCTACGAGAGGAGGAGGAGGAGTAGCAGAAGGACGAACTTCGCTGCCATGAGCCCGCCGAAGACGAGCCGAGCGATGAGGCTGAACGGAAACAACAGACCGACTACTGGTTGACTCGACAACAAAGTCGCGCTAAGTAGTAGGTGACTGCAGAGAGCGTTCAGTCCAGCGAGCAGCGGCTAAACGTTGAATGTAGTCAACTGGAACTTGAATGGGACCAACAGGCACAGCAGTGGCAATCGTAACTTGATGCTGTTGAGGATAGGGGCCACCTGGACGACCGTACTGGCTGTTCACACAACCAGCCTTGCGATAGCTGCGACAGACTTTACACCAACTGCTCTGTCTAGGAATGGCAGATGGAACCCAGTCTTCGCAAATGCGCCCATATACGAAACAATCGATTCAACCCAGTATTGCCAAGGATATCAATCGTATCATCTTGAAAAACATCCAAAAACAGCCGCAAATATGAATTTGATGTCGCTTTGGTCGTTTTTGTACCCGGGAATGCAAAGCATCGACAGTCTGCCTCGCCTCGAAACGTCGTCCCAGGGTCGGCAATGACAGCTAGAGCAATTGTTCAAAACAAAGTGGAAGCGACACTGTATTCGGCATTGTCATCACCAGTTGGCCAATCCACCAAGTTGAACATCGTGTAGGGTTTTTAGCCGGGTCATCCATAGCACGATCTGCCGCACAGCAACGAAAACAAGTAGAGACGTGATGAAATTTTGAACGAAGTTGTCGTAGTTGATATAGGTGATGATAATCCGTGATTGATTGACATGCTGTATCCTAGAAGTTTGCTTCACGAAGAGTTTGATGTCCTTGGATTTCTCTTCGGTGTCGATGATCAACGTGGATGTCGTCGGGCCAAGTTTGCAGGATTTTCTTAATCCAGACTCCAGTTTCAAGTTCGACGTGACCAGGGCATTGAGCATCGTTGTTACCAAGAGTAGGGCTTGAAATGGGTGGGTCAAGTTTAGGAATGCACCAAAAGAGCAGTAGTCTAGATATGAAAGAGCATGTAGAGATACAAGGATATGGACGAGACAGCATGGCTTATGGGAAGAAATTTTACATAGATAACTAGAGAGAGAGTAAAATGAACGTTCTAAGCCCAAGCATCCGTCATATAATGTAACTTACAGATCTTTGGTCTTATGTTATAAGAAGAGAACAAGGGACAAATCGAGCATCGAAATGGTTACTTATTCGTTGGGAAGGGTCAACCAACGACCGAACAGGAACTTATTCCTCCCAATTTTACCGCTACAGGTGCTTTTCTTCAGAGTTGGATGCGGGATGTCTTGAATCAGCGGTAAAAAGTCGTTGGGACCAAAAAAGCTTTGGAGACAAAGTTTTTGCAAGGCTGGTGTGTCCCTCGGTGCAAAACACGGATAAAACTACGACCGAGACGTCATATCGGTGTTTAAACACTCTGCTTGAACGAGCTTTGGGTGGAGCGTCAGCAAGCCAAGTGCTAGTCATTCACCTTTCTTTCCTGTACACACTCACTCCATGGATGGACTTATTGCTTCCTGCAACGAGTTAGGCAATCGTCAAGCGGCAACGCACAATGTCATTGCCAGCAAATTAGAAGAATTGAGAACAATGCTACAGACGACAAAAGACAACGTAGAGAAAGGTAATGATACTACGTTCTTTACGGCATTCTCTAATAGTAAACCATTTGTACGTTTGTTTTCATCATAGACCCTGCTGCAGCTTTGGCGCACATGAAGTTATTGCAGGAAAAAACAAAGAAATTTCAGTTGACCAAAACACAAAAAGAGTATCAAGGCGCTCTATCCAAGTTTGGCAAAGAAATAGAACGGGTAAATTAGAGATACCTTGTCAGCAAAGGGATCAAAAAAAAAAAAAAGGAAAAGGCAACAGAAAAATCCAGTCTGTCTAACAAATGATGCAGCGATTCAAACAAGATTTGTCTGTGATTTACCATTCTGAAGCATTTGCAGATAAAGGTCCGCTGTTACGACGGGCTATTGCGATGCACTTTATTCGGGAGGGACAGTTTGAATTATGCGACCTATTTGTCAAGGAAGCCGAACCAGAGGAACAACAAGAACTACGAGAAATTACAGATCGATTAAAGCAACAATTCGAGAAGATGTACTCCATTATACAAGAACTGGATGACCACTTGCTCCATCATGCAATTCAGTACGATGACTTTATTTTCACTAGAGAGAAAGGGATATTAACCCATGAAAACAAATAGATGGGCACAGGCACATCATGACGAACTGATTAAACTTGGAAGCAGTCTGGAGTTCAATTTGCATCGACTTCGATTCATTCAATTGGCCGAAGAAAACAGGTACATGGATGCCGTCGCCTATAGTCGTCAATACTTTGGTCAATTTGCAGACAAGCATTTCTCAGGTGATTTCTTTCGGAAAAACAAAGAGGAAACGTTTCTAACCAATTCTTTTCTCGAAAATCCTATAGAAATCAAAAGGCTCATGACCTCAACTATCATGTCCAAAATGGAACAATCTCCTTATGCTGATTTACGATCCCCGACCCTATGGGCTGATATCCGCTTAGAGTTCCAACGTGATTTTTGTTCTTTACATGCCATGAGCGCACAAAGTCCGTTATACACTAGGTAAAAGAAAGAAAAAGACGGTGACGAGGATGAAGGGCGTCATAGACAAACGCGTTATGCTGACAAGATGATCATGTCTAGCGTTTTGGTGGGGACAACAGCACTTCCTGTGATACTCAAACTACATAAGATCATGAGCAACAAAAAGACCGAATGGAGCCAGCAAGATGAGTTACCAGTGGAAATTCCATTGGATCCAGAGCTTCGGTTTCATTCTGTCTTTGCTTGTCCTGTCAGCAAAGAGCAAGCCACGGAAGAGAATCCACCTATGATGATGCCCTGTAGTCATGCTATCTGCAAAGAGAGTCTGATGCGCTTGAGCCGAAGCAGCAGGTATGGAAGGCAGGTTTGACTTTCCAATTTGATTATGGGTGCTTCTCTGCAGAATTGTTTTCTTATTAATTTACTGTATAGAAACTCGATGCGGTTTAAATGTCCCTATTGTCCTTCCGAATCTTCGGTTGACCAAGCTGTGCAGATATACTTTTGAACGTCAAAATATGTATTTTCTTCGCCTATCTTCCTTTGTAAATTCTTTATATTTTTCGTAGAGGTAGAGAAAAAAAGACAGTTACCCAACGCGAAATTTTTTTTTCTTTACCTCATCGCAAAACCGCATATCTCGAGCTTGTATATGCTTCTAAAATATTTCAAACATTGTCTTGTGATCATCTACTAATTCAATTATTCCCTGGTATACAACTATGCATTACTAAGCAGTGCAACTCTCGAAACCGTTTGATCAGTCATTCCTTTATTCATTTCATCAATTAATAGCTGTCTCTATTAAAAGTTATCAGAAGGGTTTTAATGCTTGATAATTCTTGTCCATTGAAAAAGAAAAGATGTAGTAACAAAGAGAGATGCAGCCATGGACTTGCTTTTTATTCCAAACGCTTGGCTCTATACAGAACAATGTATGCAGTGTGCCAATCACCTATAAAAAGAAGAAGTTAGGGGTCTTCATAGAAAAGCATACTAACGATCCTCTTTACCTCCTCCGTCCAATCTTTCGATGTCAGCATCCTTTACGATCGACACCTTGTCATCATCGAACTTATGCCATTCATCTAATCAATCAGGTCAATATCCTCTTTCTCTACGTGCGCGTATCCAGTTATACTTGACTGGACTTACCATTGCTCTTCTTTACCCAAGCAATATAATGCCCTAATATGGCATCAGTTAGACGAACATACTTCTTATAGTTAGCATACCAGAATCAGCAGATCGGCCAACATGAGTCAATACTGCACATAATTCGTATACTCCAGTGGTATTGCATCCGACGTCTTTAGCCAGTTCAGGATCGATATACTGCGACCAGTCGACTTTTTCCTCTTCTTTTACGGAGCTTTCAGTAGCAGTTGTCGTATTATTACCGGTTTCTTGATCGATCTTCCTCCTCTTTTCCTCGCGTCGTTTTTCTTCCTTTTTATCTTCAATTTCTTTCAGCTTAAGCTTAGCTTTACTGAACTGTTTCTGAAGCTCAGGGGTACAGAGTTCCGTAGCATCAAATTCTAATGGAAACTTGACTTTTCGCAAGATCTTCGCCTTTACCCGTTCCACAGGCTTCCAATAGAAACGCATGAATTGAATGGGTAGGTACTGAGGCAATCTACTGACACGGGATTTACGTTCATACTTGGCTGTACGGTTCAAAGTTGGCGAATTCTTTTCGATTTCCTCCTTCAATGACTACGAAAACATATTAATAAACGGTGTCCCTAAATGAAGACAGTACTTACCTCAACGATACCGCTCATCATATAGTTGGTATCTGTCGTAGAATCCAGTTAGACTCTTTTACAATTGAATTGCCTGACTTACTGATAGAGATATGGCACGTTAGCTTAGAAAAGGACTCATTTGTAGTAAATCCTTCTTCTTCAGGTGCATCAATGCACTTGATCCTATCAGGCACTCAGCGCAAAGAAAATCAAAATGCACAGTTCACCTACTCTGTCTGCATACTGCCGGTCATATATTTCTCAATGAAATTCTTTCCTAAACCCTCCTCTTGCGGCAACTTGGCTTTCAAAACAGAAATCAGCTCACTCCAGCATTCTTCCGCATCCTGTTGCATAGGCACTCCGCCTTGGCCTGTCTGCGAAAACTGAGGGAATACTTGTCGAAGCATCTGCATCATATTTATATGTAAGAACATGATCCCCTTTGTCTGAAAAACACAATCCAACATACCTGCCAGAATACTAATGGCGGAAAACCTTCCGACGCCTTGCTCATGCTTTTGTAGAGCTCACGTAAACTAGCTGTCAGATTGCCACGATTGTCGACACCGCCTATACCCCCGTGGTACCTGTCAACATCCGTCAGTTCAGGACTTTCACAAAAAAAAAGGGCTGAAAACCCTTACTTTTCCAGGGATTCTTGGAGTTCAGGCATGACTCGAAGGCATTGGAGCGTGGAATTCTGCATACAGTTCGGTTAATTCTGACCTCAAAGTATTCCGCCTGCAACTTTTCTTACCATATAACAGGTATTTCCCAGATTTTCCAAACCAGCAGGGATTTCCAACTAAAGGGGAGGTGCATGAATTGATCTGAGTAACCTGACCTTATAACTTACAGCTTCCGCCATTTCGGCGTCGGTCATATCCTCGATAAATTGAACAGGCGTAGAAGGAGGTTTGGGAAGCTCACCCGCAGTACCCACCATCATGAATACATGGCCCTAAACAAACAAATGTTGCAGATAGTCAGCATACAGACTAATGGGTCGAGAAAACAGGAAAACATACGTCTTTCAAGCCAAGTTTGTTCAGGTCAGTTGTGTCCTGTCAACAACCAGTTTTTTTTTAAGTGTCATCAAGAGATCGAGACAGTTTGTCTCGTTATAGTCTACCTTGAGCATGCCACCTTTGACCATGATCTTCTGGCGTTCGGGAGGAACGCCTGTCTGTGAGTAGATCTGCGTCTTGAAGAGCTCAGGCGTTTCATCGGTGTCTATACGCGCGTTGTCGGTTAGTTCGACATGGAGAAAGATATAACTTTTAGTGAACAAACCGAGTTCCAAATTATCAAACTTCTTGCCACTCCACTTGACACTGACGTTGATCTTGGGCATGGTGTGCGGGTTGTATGTAAGCTAAAAGCGTTCCCGATGCCCACTCGCTTCTTTAATGTAGCTGACGTGGCGATGAAGCGGCGATTCAAATAGGGGTTTCCGGCCGCCCGCTTTGCCCAAAGGTCAATGGGTGACAACAATGCAAGTCAAGAATAGAAGCATATGAGTCCATGACTTTGTGTAAACTTGAAACTATATATGTATATGTATATTAACAACAACTGGTCTTTTGTTGGCAGTATGGGTAAGAGGTAAAGATACATGACTTCTTAGCCTTACTCTTGACAAAGTCATCTAAAAGACGTTGGCTTAAAAACCTGGGCATGAAAGGTATGGTTTCTGCAATGAGTAGAGGCTACTACAGCAAAACAATAAGCAACTAAATTTACTATTAAGGCTTATACTCCTAGGCATGAATACTTATTGCATTAGGGGTTATCCATAAAGGATAAGGCACTGTCAACTCACAGAGATCGACCATACCGTAGATGGTTCTCCTAACAAACGCTTTCTCCTTCTTGCCTTGCCTTATCTTCAATGTGATATAAATAGCAAAAGGATCAGTTGGTCTACACATGTACACAAGAGAATTCTAAAGAAGTCATTGGATGTACAGTATGTACACGTCTGCTTTTGTTTATCCTGTTATTGACTGGATGCGCAGCATGCATTCATCTCGTACAAATTATAAATATGGTCACCAAGGAGGGATAAAAAGAAAGAATTCATTTATAACTTATGGTTCGCATCCAGTTCATATCGTTCTTGCTACTTGCGCTTGGCATCTCTGCCAGTTCGCAGACCTACTTTGTCACACCCGATACATGGACCGTCTGGAAACCAGGTAAAGGGGAGAGAGCATGGCGCAATAAAATCCTTGTTACTCAAGTCCATCTTTTCCTTCTTATTGAATGGTTAGGTCAGAAGGTGGCTATTCGCCTGGTAGAGGGATATGCGGAGAAAGCCGACGTTCAGCTCATTGAGAATGGGGGATTCTTCCCACGCGACCTTGGGTTAATTGCCAAAGATGTAGAATTGTACGAGCGACAAACATTGACATTTAATGTATGGGATTGGCTTCTGCCAAGCAAGACCTACCAGCTTGCCTTCCATCCCCGAACGGACAACGGAAATGCATCCACTGCGTTCTCACAGTATTTCTCGATTGAACCAAAAAATGCTCAGCACTTTGAATAAATTGAAACCCATATGTACTTCGCCATGCCTTTGCCAACTTTGGCAGAAACGTTTTATCAATGTGAGATCATGATACGCCATCATTGGCTTAAAATTGGGTCTAGGAGTGAAGCATGCATAATGCACGTAGCCCATGAGATAAGCGGCAATTAGGTTATACTATCGAGCTATTTTTTCCTGCTTTGATTGCACGTATAAGCTGGTACAATTGGTCGGATGAAAGATACACCAGAAAGAGTCTGTCTACTCCAAGAAGAATTGAAAAGTGGTAGGGAAAAGTTTTGGTCCTCCATCTTTACCTATCAACCTGAATTCCAACTTACGTCATTGTTGACAAACTGCAGAGGTATGGAAGACTAGACGATATTTTGTTTTCCAACAACATTTGTGTATTCTTTCGGTCAATGTCTTTATCTCGGCGATAAATCTATCCTTTTTCTATACAATGACCTTGCAATTGTTTTCTTCAGGCTTGAAGGAAATTCTTAAGGTACTTTACCTATTGTCGTACAGTAGCACACTTGTTCGTTGAGTAAGGAATCAGGGGCCAAATCACTAGAATAGTAAGGTCAACCCAAAAAACTCATGCTTTCAGGATATCCCAGTATTCTGTACCGAACATAGCATGATTACATATAACGGAGAAAAGTACGTCTGAAAGAAGCGTATCATACAGAGCATTCCGTCACCAAAGATTCCGTCGTGGGACTCTCCAATATACGCCACTTCGCTCAGATTTTGGTCGGCTGGACCATCCTTAATAATTCACTTCTATGCGGCATGCTGCTCTAGATGTAAGTATCTAACATGGAGAGTTGAAGTAATGAATACTAACAATGATACCAACACAAGTCATATCTGCGATGCACGAAGAAAGCTCAGGCAGTTCGTGGTAATGCTGATTAATATATGCATCTGGCCCGAGCCCTGCGTAATCTTGATCAAGCCTGTACCTAGAAAAGGAGATGCATTTGTACAGTTTGTCAAAGCCGAGCAAGAAAGCGTCTGTTGCTGTCTGACAGTATGGGAAATGGTTCCTGCTGTACTATCTTTCATTCAGTAAAAAAAAAAAAAAGTACTTCAAGAACTGATGATTCACGGTCCACCGCAGATCGCAAGCTTGGTCCCCAATTGACTCCCTTTCTACTTAATACAGTTAACTTTCCAAACCATGGTAAAGTGCACTTCACTAGCAGACGTTAATAGTATATCTAATGCTGTTCTCGCCATTGTAATTCGTAGGTTTCCATATTACTTTTTACCTCACATAGCTGTATCACCATAGCATTTATACCATGTTTGAGATTGGCCACTTATGATTTCCAAGATCCATTGAAGATTTACCATGTTTTGTTACAATGCGTAATACGAGAATCCTCCTTACGTAACAGAAGGAGTCTATTTGCAGCGTACGCCTCGACATCCTGCGTGCTCCCTCATGATTTCAACGTTGTGAAGTCAAATCATGTACTCTACACATATAAACGTGCCATCAATCTCCAGCCCGCCTTTCCGTTTACAGCGGAACCGAATCTGTAGAGTCGTATCACATTGTAGACGAGCGTAAAACGTATTACAGAGGGAAGCAAAAAGTGCATAGATTACTTATCGTCAACCGAAGAAGTCCGAAGCATTGGTGCACAAGAATAACATTGAGGTATGAGTGGTACTTAGCGGAATGTTCCTCCTCTCTTGAGACTTTTGATTGCAATAATAAAGAAGAACCCTACTTTCTCCCTGCTATGATCCTTTATATCTCACCAGATAGATGATATCAACATCTGTGCTTAGTGTACAACTGAATACATATGGCATACCTAACATTAGGTGACAAAGCAGTCAATTTATCTGCCATTAATTTATTTTTTCTGTAAGAGGTAGATCCTGGATGTCAGGCAATGGACATGAATGGACTTAAAGATGGTCCCAACCACCATGCAGTTGTACTTCGTTTTGGATGCACTCAAATAACGTGCATAAGATTTCAAAGGTGAAGAGTTAAACATAGTGCATATATTGCGGCAAATACTAAGCCTAAAGCGCGGTGCATTTATACATGTAATTTTTTTTAGTAAGCATACATATTCTCCGTTCGCATGAGAACGTAGTGTGGTAAATTAGAAATACTGGATTTCAGGTATCCAAGTTGATGCACAAACCTACGGTATGTGCTCTTTGAAAGATAGCAAATGTTAAACTTATGCAGAGAGTGAAAGGTGCAGGCAGTCCATTCTCCGCGACCTGTCCGCTTGCCTTTTTTTTTTTTTGCTAGCATTCGCATCTACCAAAGTAAAACTCCTTATCTGAGTGTCAAACGGATCGGAAAAGCCATACATCATCAATAAATGGTAGTTATGTAGGCATTGGAATCTAGAGCAGACAGTATCAACTGCAAGACCATAAAATAGGCCACAAAGCTGTGTGCTAATAATTGTCAGCATAGCATGGGCTTAATGGTGCATGAGTGAGACAAAAGTTAACCGGTCAGAGTAGATAACACTTTTGGGCAACCATTTTCGGTATAGCGACAAAAACTTATCATTGTCGCAGAACATCCATCGTATGGGATCGTGGCCAGAATAGGAGAAAGCATTTTAAATAGTGTACTGCTTCCTTCTGCTTACGGTCTAACCGTTAGAGTTAGTAGTAGTGTTATATTTGGAGCGGTCATTCAGCATGTCCATGCGGTTCGACAAAACAGAAAAGCTTTTGATCGATCAGTTGTACAAGCGTTGAACTGAGCGGATGGAGCGGTACTTTAATATCAGACCATTTCTGTCAGAAACCAACAAGGGTACCACGTAGGAAAAAAAAAGGCGAATAAGCTCGATACTAGCCTGAAAAGAAAAAGCAAAGAGCTAAAGTCAGGATATCCATTCATTTCTCCCATGTATCGGTAAATGCTGACTAACTGTTTGCCTAGGATGATTAGATAAGTAAATGATTAGTGAGAATGCGGTTATTTTCGCCCTGAAAAAGTCGCTTATTTTCTTGTTGATTGGTTGATAGAGGTTTTGCAATGTTGGATGTTTTGTCGGCTAATCCGTCAGGACGGGCTTTTGTTATTTTGCACCTCCTTTATGACTCCGCAACTAAACCTTAAAACAATCAGCAAACGGATTGATCATAACATTTGATCGCTTGTACACCAAACAATTCCTTTACGCGGTTCATATGCATTGATGTTTACTACTTGAAAAGACGCAATTTCTGAGACGATGATGACGACGTAAGTGGAAGAAGATATTCTGTTTTTCCTTTTTTTATCCTTCCAGCTGAGATACAATTTGTTAATTAGGTCCTTGCAGGACCGGTTGGAACAGATGGCACCATGGTGTTACACTGAGATCCAGAGTTCAGTTCAATCAGAGCGAGCCACATCCTTTCCATCTCAAAGCAGACAAACGGAAGGATCTCTTGCCTATACTTTCTTTTTTCAATGATACCTAAGTTCAACAGCTTGATTGAGAGAGACGAAAAGAAAGAGAAAGAAAAGAGAGAGAGAAAACGAAGGATAGTATGGTATTCTAATTCGGCAAGTTATGGGAGAAAGGAAAAGGGGGGCAAAAAGGACCCAAATTCCCGCAAAATTTTTTTTGTGTTTCGTGTTCCCTAAAGAAACAAGCCAAGTAGGACGATTATATAGGGTAAGGCAAGACATCTCTTGGTCACTTTATTCTCTCTTTCACTTTTATTCTCTCTACCATCCTTTTTTTTAACCCCACACACTCCCTAACCGTACACACACCGTCAAAAACCCAACCTAATCTTCTGGTTTCCCAAAACTTACTCGCCATTCCCTTTTGAAAAAAGATCCTACATCACTCACAGAAAACAACCCTATCATCCGATTACTTACTCTTCTATATTCGCATCTCCCTTTGATATTCTCACTCTCTTACTCTCTCGAAATTAACACGCCATGAACACAAACACTGTTGAAACCGATTTTGGCTTTGATGAATACATCATGCCTACTACTTACACCGGCAAGTTGGAATGCTACGATCAGTTGTATCCATCTGGTAAAACAAGAAATAAAAAAAAAGAAGAAAAAAGAGAAAGAAACAAGAATGCTTACCTCTAGGCTTGTCTTTCTATTTATCATTTTTTTATCATTCGACAACAACGACAATAATAATACATAATGCACAATGCAAACCTATATGATAACACTTTATAGTCAGTTACGAATCTTTGCCCATGCCCAACAACACCTTGCCTGTGTCGATGGTGCAGCCCTTCGATGCTTATCAGCCCTCAAGTCCCGAGTCGGCCTGTTCCCGGTTCTCGCCTCCCTTGGCTACTCCTCCGTTAATTTGTTCATCTCCAGCCACCCACGCCATCACCGAAAAGATTGCGCAAGTCAACAAGCTCCCCGAGTCGTTCCTTCCTGAGTTTCACCAGTATTCAAAGGAAACTTATGAAAACGGCGCTTGCAGAAAAAGAAAGCAACGTAAGCAGGATGATGATTCCGAACAGGAGGACGATGTCGACGGTGTCTCGGCCGCAGAAATGCGTCGTCAGATCCATATCCAATCGGAACAGAAACGTCGTGCTCAAATCAAAGATGGTTTTGATGAGCTCCGTCAACATTTGCCTGGATGTGTGACCAAGAAAATGAGCAAAGCAGCATTGTTGCATCGCAGTAAGTGACAATAGATGGTAAAAAGAAATGGAGAACTTTGTTTACTCAACGCAATGAACGAAAAAAAAACCATGTAGCTGTACAACATTTGAAACATCTCAAGAGCACTCAGGCTTCGTTACTTAGCGAATTAGAGAAATTAGCCAAGGAAAATGAAAACCTGAGAAAGTAAGTAACCCAATAAGTTGGCAAATAACCTTTATCCTTATAAACCAATCTTTGTTTAGGTTTCAAGAATCTGTTCTTCAAAAACAAGCTCTTCAAAGAATGTACCAAATGGGTGCAATGTAATTGAGACCAAAAGCAAGAAGAAGCTCGATAACGTAAACCTGAACAAAATGGAAATCTCCAACTATCTTTTTGCATTTCAACTTGTGGACATATCGTAAAACAGCAGCAACCACCAACTCAAACGTTTTACCCTTTTTTTTTCCCCTTATTTCTCTCTATCTCTCTTTCTCTCTTCATACCCCTATTTTCTTTTGTTTCCCTTCGACCAAAAAAAAAAGAAGAGATATACGTTACCGATACTTTTGGCGATACCACCTTTTTATTCTTTTGTTTCCTTTTTCTTCTTTCTACGTAGATTTCTTTACTTCTTTATTCGGAACTCGTTCCGGATCAAAAACCCTTTTTCCGTATCTTTCTTGTTCCCTTTTTTTTATTTTATTTTGTTTACTTTTGCAATTCCCAATGCACATAGTAAGTTTTTGAACCCTTTTTTTTTATTGTAGGTCATCTCTTTGGCCTATTTTCTGTTTTTACCTTTTTTTCCTTTCTTCTCCTCCCCCCTTTTTTTTGTGTTTATGTTAGTAGCGCGTTTTTCTCCCTTATATACGTGCGAGATTTATATGGATCAAGCCCTTGAGCTTGTGTGAATCAGTAATAAAAACAATGAAAAGTAATACAAACTGTCTGTGAATATGGCCATAGCATAAGATCTTCCAACAGATATTTCGAATATTTTCTGCAAGAGCTACTTGGACATGTTCGGAAAAATGCGTTTTATTAACAAGTACATTAGTCATCAACGCAATAGATGGGATACAAGCAATATAGACTTTAGGACAAAATATGATTATTCCAATGAATCTGCTTTCCATAGGAACATGAAACGCAGCATCGCATTTGGTCAAAGCACGGCACACCTATGAAGCTTGCCTAAGCCAAAAACAAGCAAGAAGGACAATCACAGTAATAGATATAATACTATTTGCGTTTCAGACAATGGATTGACCTCTATCAGGAACAAGAACATATTTTTCAGCAATATCAATAGCTTTCATTTTAAATGTCATTCGCAAATTAGGTCTGCTCTAGTGTTTTTTAGCCGTTTCCGTATCTACTGAATCCCCTATGATCTTTATTTCTATCTGTTTTTTGAATTTGTACTTTGCCTTTTCAATGTCCCCTTCTCATTTATGATCCGCGAGAGATGCAGATGTTTTTAGATAGAGGCTGGTGTATCCAAATCAGTATTGCTTGGGCCTGTTATTGACGCTCGCTAAATTCTCCATCCCCTCCTGTGACACTGTCGCAGTCACTATGGAAGGAAATATGCGATTCCAAAACGAGGTTAAGGAGATCGAAGTAAAGCGAAACTGCCAGTTTTCCTCGAAAGTGGTAATGGTATGGCTTTCTTAGCGAACGTCCTGGGGCAAGATTACAATATCTTGGTCTTGGCGAAATGTTTGTGATCTGGGTGTCCCTCCGTCATGAGCAAAGTTCGTCCATCATCTGTTGTTGAGCTTGAGGTTACGATATGAGTAGCATAGGATCCTGCGAGGTATTCTTGACGTCAGATTGTTCTAAGTGGAAAAGAAGACCTCAAGAAGTTTTCTCTATGTGAAAAGACTTGTATAGGTCATATAGTCCTGTTTTGAGAAATTTCTTGGAAAGAAAGGGAAAAGAAGATCACATTATACAACAATTGCGCAGTAACTCCCATGGTCTCACGGAATTGATAGGAGCATTATCGACCGTCAATTAATGGTATCTTCGCATTCTTTTTTCATGGCAATACGTTGCTGTTGTCAAAGTACAGTTACACGAATTATGAATGCAGCTTCCCATAAGCAATGTCACTTAAACAACAAATATATTCGGCAGGCAAACAAAGAAGGTAAAGGTGAATTAACTACACCACGTTTAGATAACATGACAAATGCTGGCTCTATGTCCAGGTCAAGAAAAGATGTAGCGTGCATAGTCCATTGCAGCGTGTGATTTGACATTTCTTTTTTTTTTCTTCTTTGGGCAGCTGTGGCGAATGGACTAGTGAGTTTCAATGGGAGGCGCAAAACCCTTGAGAAACCTTTAGTCAATATCAACCCCGGCAATCGGATCAGGACGTCCTATCTGTGATCAAGGTAAACCGATCCATGTGATTTTCTAAGAGCAACATATGTTTTCCTATAGAGAGACTTGCTATTTCCTAAAAGGTCGTGTGTTGGCAATGTCAGGTGAGAACAATTGTACTATTTGCATAACAATCCTGCCTCATCTTATTCCCACATGTTACAAGGCATATCCAACTAGAACGCGAACGAAATTTCTCGATTCATCTGATGCTAGTCTGACTTTTGATTGGATTGTTTCAGTTGAAGTTAAGGTACGATGAGGGGAAATTATGCTTCCCTAATTCAATATAGGTATCTGCCTAGAATCCAGACATGACATACAGACATGCCTGTCCTCTTTATCTTTCCATGTGTTTCGACTGGTTTCCTTTGTATTCCCGATACATTGAAACAGAATGGTAGTAACTGGAAATTAATGATAATGATCGAACTTCTATATAAATAACCTGAAAAACCACGATGCTAGTGGTTTCTTGTTTGTATGTAGATAGGAGATCAGTAAAGAGTGCATTTTAATTCTTTTTGTTTTGGGAAGGAGCCTGCCAAGAGAATCTCGAATTTTGTGTTACCATCCCTGAAACTTGTCAGATCCTACAGCGCAACTATGTTGAGAGAGCATTGACAACAACTAGCCAGGGAAAGTAGTAGAGCAAAGAAAAAAAAAAGAAAAGTCATCAGATGGAAATGAGAGAGTGGTGTGTATGAGAAATGGAAAGAAGGGGAAAGAAAGGGATGAATGGAGAGATCTTTAAAACGTTGAGTCTCGAAGACTAGTTCCTGAGCGGTGACTAAAAATGAAACGTCACCAGTATAGACGATTCTATAAATAACTCGATGTTTTCTTTTATTTTAGACTTTTTACCCACTTTCTCTGCTATTTTTTTCCATCCTTCAATCCCCATTAACACGTACTAAAAAACCCCTTTTTTCGCTCCCTTCAAATTATTAAAAACCGGGATTATTTTTAAGTCGAGACCAAAAAGGAACCATCCACATTTCAGGTAAACAATCACAAGCACCTAGACCACCCTACGTGACTGACGACATTTGTCTAGAACACCATGGGTCGTAAAAAGATAAAGATTCAACCGATTAAAGACGAACGCAATCGCCAGGTACAATCACGAAATCACTCTGCTGCAACAACCCGCTTACGACGATAATAATAATGAAATTTTAGGTGACGTTTCTTAAACGTAAACACGGCCTTATGAAAAAGGCTTACGAGCTCAGTGTCTTGTGTGATTGCGAGATCGCCCTAATCATTTTCAACACGAACGGAAAGTTGGTGGAATATGCAAGCACCCAAATAGACAAGATTCTACTTAAGTACACCGAGGTAAGGGAACAAAAGAAGAAGAAAATGATAAAAGGGGAACAAACCGATTGATCAATCTGTTCCTTTTCTTTATAGCACAACGAACCTCATGAGAGCAAATCGAACCAGGACGTAAGTTCATAGAGACCATAACGAAACCTAGTACTTATTTATGTTCATCTCATTTTTGCTGGTTCGTATTCTAGTTTATTGATATCGCGGAGAAGGATAATGTGAAGAATGAAACGGAAGATGACATGTTAAGCGTGCAGGAAGCGGAAATGGAATCGAAATCAAATGTGATGGGAAAAAAATCAGCACCATCAACAGTGCCGACACAGGCCGCCCCACACCCTCATCCTGGAGTCGCGTCGCACACGGGACCACCAGCTCCTCCTCCGCCAGGACAGATGATGATGTACCATCACCCTCAAGCACCACGAGGATATCCGATGCCCATGCCGATTCACCAACCTGGACCTCCCATGATGCACACGCCCACTGGATATGATATGTATGGGATTCCACAGCCACACCCCATGTATATGGTTCATGTAAGTCGCACTCTATTATAAAGTAAAAAACTAAAAAATCTCCTGACAAACCTCATCTCAGCCTGCGCAAAACCAGACGGTTCCTTCCCAGTATAGCTCAGTGACGCAACTGTCCTATCCCCACCATAAGACGCCATCAACGGTACAGGCCATGCCATCGACACCGGGAATGTCCGCTTCACCCTATCCATCTCCACATCCGGCAGTGTCCACTATCCATATGCCCGACGCAAATTCAAACGTAGCGAGTCCGACCAATGTCCCGAGTCCCACAACATCTGCTACGAGCAGCAGCGGTAAAAAACCGAAACTACGTGTGCAGATCCCAGATGCTGAAGTACGCTCATCGCCAACACAAAAAGAACAACAACAACATCAGCAGCAGCAACAACATCATCATCAGCAACAGCAACATCATCAACCGTCGATCTCGTCCATGTCTTCTACATCTACGGTAGCACCAGACGAAACAACACAAGCACAACATAATGGACCATCACGCGCATCCTATCCAGAATGGGCACCTCCATCGGCACTTCCTTCGCAATTTGCTCAGAACTTACCCTCTCCATCGACGTTTTATCCCGAGTTTTACCAACAGAGTGAGTTACCAAGTCCTTTGAATTTCTCGGCCACACCGACCACAGGTGGGGGTGCATTTCATTGGCCTCCACCACCGCGTGACTATAAACCATCACCTTTAAAAATGGGAAGGTAAATTTCTTAATGGAAAGGAGAGGAGAACGCGCAGTATGGATAAACTCTTTTTTCTTTTGCATGCGTGTCATTAGTAGTGATTCGAAGAGACCTTGCGACGAGGAGGGCAAGATCAATTCACAAGCCAAAAAGCCAAAGACGTAAGAGGGGGAAAAGGAAAAAACAAAGAAAATGCTATGTCTTTTTCTTTGTCGCTTGTCTTTCATTATTACTTTCTGTACATATATTTCCATTTTATTTTGCATGATTTCTAGATCTATATAATTTGTGCACACACTTTCTCTCTCTCTCCCTCTCTCTTTCCTTTCACACACTGCTTGTCATTAAACGACTACATAAACGCCTCTTCCCTTCTTTTTTTTTCTACATACCAAAACATCAAGTAAGGATGGGGAATTGAGGGTACGTGTTTTTGTCGGATAGACCGAGCAAATGTATGTTAACGCGGAGGTAAATAAAAATACTCATCGCGGAACTTGGAGAGATTTGAGTCCGTTTTGCTGCCAATCGATTGCATGATCATTTAATGCGATATTGATTTCATACATATTACCAGATCGGGGGTTGAGATGACGAACATGCATGCTGAGCACCGACAGGAAAGTTCCAGCAAAAAAAAAAAAAAAAAGAACAGGATTAGGAGTTACTTACAGCGCAATCATTTTTTGCTGTTCCCTTTTTTTTCTTGCAAGTGCTGCTGGAGACAAAAAGAAACGGAAAGTGAACTGATAAATAGATCCACTCAATCAATAGGCAATAGGCTTGTATTTCTTTCTGGACGCGTTCCTTCAAAGTCACTGTTAACCATTGCTAGACATCTCACAAAATTACCTCGACATACGGACGGGATGGGAGTCTTTCTCTTTCTCTGTCTATCCCATTCGTACTATTCACCTCTATTTTGACGGGAGATCATCGATGGACAGATACCTCTTTAGGAGAAGTAGCTGATCCCATGATGGCTGTCGTGTTTCTAGTGCATGCTCTCGAACCAAGCAAAGGAACTGTAAGCGCATCAGCAGTTTAGCTTTATTACTGTTAGTATGGAGAGAGATAGACTGTGTGTCAGTTGCATGGCACGAGTTGTTGGATCTACCCGTACCATGTTCATTCGTGCAAGGCCTTTTCTTTTGTTTTTTTTTAGAAAAGACCTACCCTCATAGGAAGGAATGTCTGTGTCTCTTTTTTTTTTCTACCCTTTGCATTAAGCGTTAAATCATCTTACGCATCTTTGATTGCAGAGCCGATGCATATGTCATATGAACTACCATATTCATCATACCATGAACCATATTAAGTATTGCATTACTTGGAGATTCATCAAAGAGCAAGAAAAATAATAGAAAAGGACCGGTCATCATCCATAATTCCATGACATACAACCTCGTGGGATAAGGAAAATGTAATCCATCCAACTACAAAAGGAGGATGCTTCCAAGGATCCAAGGGCGATTTGACATGGACGGAGCAAAGAAAAATTCATGGACTTGCTTTGGATTGTTTTTTGCACAAAGTAGCATTGCATACATTAATGTATAAAGCTACATTCTTTGGATCATATACCTTTTTCTTCTGTTTGAAATTTTATCTTTATTAACGCTGGTTGTTGTTGTTGCTGTACTTTGTGGGATCCCCGTCATGGGGAGGGTTTGTTACAGGGGGAGATAAACTTTTCCCGAAGAAAAGGAAGAAGAGAGAGAGAGAGAGAAAAAAAAAGGGAGGGGAAGAAAGGGAATTACAGAGTTTACACCTGCTAATAGAGAAAAAGGAATCAATCAATGATATGAAGGAGAAAAGGAATCATCTAGGCGGGTGATTTTGTTCACCGTTTAGGAATTGGCCAGATAACCACAGTAGCATTGGCCTTCAAAGCATACGCTCAACAAGACCTTGTTCACGCCTGAACTTTGGCATCGATCATCGCAGTTTGCATTCTCCTCTCCACACATGAAGTTGCAGTCTCGTTTGTCAAGTCGATTTGGTCCAGATGTTTTGATGGCTAGCGCAGAAGAAACCAACGCAAGACCGACGAGTAAGATTTTGGAGGTGAGCATGATGAATGAATTTAGAAAAGCAAAGGATAAAGAATAGGTTCGTGCGATGTAGGATTTATATAACTTTTTATATAGGAAACTAATTTCAGGTTTTGCCATGTTTCTACATCATGATAAGGAGCATTAAGAAAAAAGGGGAGAGCGTATATAGGAACCAAAAAGAAGAAAGTCTTGTTTAGTGAGTTTTTTTTTTTTTATTTTTTTATTTTACAGTAGCAAGGGGGTTTCTTTTGCCCAGAAATAAAAATAAGGAAAAAAAAGAGAGAGAGAGGGACTCCTTGTGTAGGGGATAATATATGAATACACAAAAGATAAGGAAAAGAAAAACTTTATATACTACAAGAAAAAAGGAAAAAAGGATTACTAGATAGAATGCACCCAAACAATGAAATGAAACATATAGATATACAAATAGATAATAGAACAAACAAAAGAAATGACAAAGAGAGAAATTGTAACTGTGGCTTCTCTTTTGGATAGGAAGGAGAGGAAGCCAATGAAAAGGTGGATAAGGGAAAATGGGGGAAAAGGTGAAAAGTAAAGGATAAAAAGTGAAATAGTGCAAGGCCAAATGGGAGGAAAAGGGGAGAAGGCGTTATTAGTTGAGGGAGGAGAGTGAGAGAATAGGTGAGACTCGTTGTTGTTAGTTTGTTGTTGTTGTTGTTGTTGTTGTTGTTGTCTTTGTAAAAAAAAAAAAAAAAAAAACCGATGGGCGGGGCAATTGGGTTTACTGTTCGGAGTAGCTAGGTGGAGGGCCCCGTTCATGAAGCGTACAAGGGGAAGTCGAGGAGCGTTTGGCTGCGTGGGTCTTGACCTGGCAAGGACAGAGATGACACGATCCCCATACTGTATCCATGGTGATCGGTTGACGCTGTTCCCAGAAGGAGTAACCACAAGAGCCTATCGTCGGTGAAGTAGTAGTTGAGTGCGTCGGACTATAACTCGGCGGAGGCGGTAAAATCGTCTGCCGTTCATCGTCCGCCACAAGACGACAATCCAACATACGCATCGGTGCTTCCAAGGTGATCTCCAAGGGTTGATCGTTGCATTCAATGATCACTGAAAGTTTCAACCAATGATGGATTTTCACAGCATCCGATTCCATGCTAGGATGAAGCAACGCGTTCGAACACTTGGGCACAGGCATGATAAAACGACCATCAAAATAATCGCCGACATCCACCGTCTGATCCAACTCTTTGAGATTGACCAAAGGACCCCTGACCATCGTATCTTCTTCTTCTTTTCCATCTCCCGTATCAAAAGTTATATTTCGTTTGCAAAGACTGCTATATCGACATGGGTCGCTTGCTCGTCCATGGTAAACATAGGATTTGGCTGGGTTCAGTGTTGAGGACGAGGAAGTTGTTGTTGTTGTTGTTGTTGTTGTTGTAGATTTGGTAGGAGGAGAGCCATAAGCCCATTTGAGTATCATATGAACTGCCTCGTTGGCTCGACGAGTCTCGCCTTCGAGCCCATGATCACCGGGTATCTTCATGCTGTATTCCCGAGTTTCGGCGATAAGCAATTTGATAGACCGGATCTTGGCCCGAGAAAGTGTCGGCTCGATCATCACATCAATGCCCACGCGAGTGCCTAGTGCAATGGCTGTGCGGTCGACGTGCAAACGATACCGAATGCCTTGTGTTTTCTCAAGGTTGCTATGGTCGAGGTTATCGCTCATGCGGCCAACAAGTGCATTGGCCAGTCGGTCGTATTGCTCGTCCAAGGAAAGACGATGATATCCTGGCGCAGTCAGAGAACGCAAGTTCCAGGGATCGTGTTGCAAGAGGTAATAGTGGTCATCGGTTGTGTTGTTCGTGGTGGCACTCGGAACGGCATGGATCAGCCGTATGTGTGCTGCGGCTGTCAGTTTCTTTTTATGTACTGGTCGTAGCGCCCAATCGATCCATTGGTGTTCGGAAGATTGAGAGCGGCGGATAGTGGCTGTCAGGCGGTAGAAAATTTCAAGACGTTCAGGGATGGAGATAGTGGTGGGTAAAGATGCAGGAATAGGGAACTCGAATGGGAAACGATGGATACCAGCAGGAATAATGCCTTGTGAGTTGGGTGGTAGTAATGAGAGTTCCGTGACTTGAAGTGTTGTCTCAATAGGATCTCCTAGTGGACGATTTCGCATAATTTCTGTGAATGCAAATACAAGCAAATCAGTAAATGGAAATATATTAAAGAAATATCAAGTATAAATGGTCGTACTTTTTTTCTTTGGCTTACCTGGCCATGGGTTATATCGTTGTATTCCTTCAAACACAAGTTCAATAGGACCTTGTATTGCCGTATCCTTGGCAAAGTGTCCGATCACTTCACCACGGACCATGACTGATCCGAGGGTATCTTCGAGATAGAGGACCGGTTCATCAAGAACAACGGATAATGGATTTTTGTTTGACATTAACTTGGTCATCGGCATGGTATGAAGGAGATATATATATAATGCAATAGATACAAAGTGCGTTGAAGGGAGGAAAGGCGAGCGGACTACTTGTATTTATACGAAGCTGCGCCTTTCTAACGCGCTCAGAATAGGTTTCTTTGTTGTTCTATAATGAGTCATTCCGGTCACAGTGACAGAAATTATTTGATGGATTTGTCAGGAATCCCGTTTAATCACTGAGTGGGGTTTTGTCTGCTGCGGCAAGACGAGCGGGGCTGTCGATCGCTCTTCCCAAATCAGGAAAGTATAGCCCTTTTATTCTTTGGCATCAATACACTGTAAACAATCGCTTCCGAATGTGACATCCTCTTGCTTCACTGGCAAAATAAAGGGCAAAAAAACCTGATTTCAACTATTGTTTGAATTCTGACGTAAGTAAACCAAGGAAAAAGAAAGAGCGAATGTTGCGGACTCCTTTCTTCTGTTTTTTTTGTTGGGCCTTTCTTGATCTGTCAGTTAAGCATAAAACCTGATCCGCTATGATTTTGCGCGAAGAATGACGCGATTTCCATAAATAGCTGCTGACAAAAGCAAGTCGTTGCGGTATCCGTCAATCAGGTTTCGTCATATGTGTGCTCAGACATCCAGAAGGGTTGCAACTCTGGCATATCCGTTGATTCGGGCAGCTTTCGAAAAATTCGTGTAACCGCAGCATCATGTAAAAATCAAAGATCGACAAAGACAGAGGATTACTCATCCAGATTCCGCGGTTGCCGTATTCGTTATAGAGCAAAAAGCTTGCATCCTTTTTCGGACTCAACATTGTTTGATCCTATTCTTTGTCTTTTTTCACTCTTTTTCAATCTTATCTTTTCTTTTGATTCTCCCCTAACAGAGTGAAGCAAATGGCTTGACATGAAATCCAATGAATAATAACCATAGTAGAGTATGTGTGTGTATGTTGTATACATTGAATGCTAGAAGGATGATGAACGCTGTAGGCCAGATGAATTAGAAGAGCGTGGCTGTGGCTGTACTGGCAAAGCGTACAGAGGTGGTGCGCTCGGAGTATAAGCTGGTGGCGGAATCTCAGGCGTATCGCCTACATGTTTTGGGATCGTAGATGGTCCGGCTGGTATTAAAGCAGGAACCATGTCTGGTGCATATAATTCTTTTGCTGACGGCGCTGATGGCGAAGGGCCAGCCTCTTGATAGATCAATTCTGGTACAGCAGGGAAGTTCTGGAAATGTTCAGGCTCATTGGGTGATTCATTGTGGGGTTCTGTAGGTGGTGCTGGAGGCGGTTCTATCGACGGTTCGTGACTACTAGGAGCTTGTTCGGCTCGCATCTCTATTGATTCCTGTTTCTCTTTCCTTTTTTTGATCCGCATCCGTGCGAGCACAACGGTAGCAGCAATAATTGCAACCGCGCCAACACCGCCTACGAGCGAGACAATAAGGACCATTCGACGTAAAGCACTCTGGTCATGCTTGATTTCTTGGCCCACAATTTCCAAATTTGGGTCGTTTCCATTGTTGTTCCCATTCTCGTCTTGCTGCTGTTTCGCATAAGAGTCATTGTGTGCACCGGGTGTTACGGACACAATGGTGACCGAACTGGTTGAGTTAGTAGGTGCAATTGGTGTTGGTTTCAAATGCTTAGTTGTTGTGGAATGATGATGTGTTGGCTCGGTTGATGATGGCGGTGATGCCCCAATGAGGCTGGGACTTAATAGAAAAATCACCAGCAGTGGAATGCAAAATCGCATAGAGACATGAATTAAGGAGGAGGAAAGGGAAAACATGACGAAGGTTGCACCTAAAATTTGTTGCGTGCAAGGACCCGTCACAAGAACCAACAACGCCATTGGATGCTAGAAGCAAACTTCTGCGCCAACAATACAAGAATCATACTAGAAAAATGAGTTAATTTTCGTCCGTCTTTAAAGTACGTTGTTTAATGAAGAGGTACTATGGGTGTTTCTTCATAATCGAAGGAAAGGATGATTATCGTCACGCATCTTTAGTTGTGATATGGAGGTTTGTTAGAGTTAATTGGTGTTATTTTTGGCTATCTCAGAATCAGATAGGTTGGTTACACCTTTCTTTTTCTGCACAACCGTAACCAAAAGCTTTAGTTCACTCTTTCCAAACCAGAGAGCAGCTGGAAAGTTTGCTGCTTTTATATTGACGAAAAACCGTGTTCTAGATTTAAACATCTCTATCATGCTAAAGGCGATGATTATCTTGCGGGTCATTAACTATTCTATTCTCATGGATCATTCCGGTCCATGCAGGATGGAATTTGTGCACTATATCTTACAGGCTGTGCATTAAACTTTCAATTTCAAAACCAGCCGAGTCAATGCACCACTTTGACTCCGGCTGGTCGTCCCTTTTCTAAAAGGCAAAAGAAAAAATAGGGAGTTTTCTAAATGCACACCATAAGCTCAATGCAATTGTAACTCGTGTGTCTGACGTTCGTTGACGTCATAAACCACAATCGAGCCTTTTTCATTGCTAGATTTTATTTTAGATACCCCTTTCTCAAGGCCCATGTCAATTTCGTTGATTTATCATAAGCAAGACTACAAAAATTTTTCTTATTGTTTGAATGCAAGCAAATGTGTCTGATCATTTGATGTATTTACCGCTTGTACTTTAACGGTTGCGAAGCACTTGAATGACTGCAACAATTGGCAAGGATTCTAAATGTATAACTATGATTGACGTGGTGAATGGATAAACAGCACTTTTCACTTCCGAGTAGCACACAGAGAGATAGACACGCAAAAGCAAGATTATTCAAGACTAAGATGCATACAGGTTAAGGTACAGACGAAAGGTCACAAATCAGCCTGTCAATTTAATAGAAGTGCTTGCCGGGGTGTACTATGTGGGAAACAGACCGATCGAGTAAAGGCGAAAGCTGTCATTTCCACTCAACGGTTCAGATCACTGAAATCTTGAATTAGAGTCGTCAATAAGAAAGCTATGAGCATCTTACAAATGACAACAATAAATCGACAACGTAATAAAAGAGGGCTTGCATTCTTTTCCTTACTCAGACAAATATCGTTAATTTGACGAACACAGATTTCTAGTATAACAATCGCGAGATAGCTTGTATTCTTTATTCAATTTGCTCCGTAACTATTTTCTTAAAATAGATGACACATGGCAGAACGCGTGTAGTCAGGAATAAAAAGCATTTCCATCTGTGTATGCCATATCTCCTGTTCTCGCAGTTGTAGAGAACATTAGACAGCAGGCTTGCAATCTTGTTTGCCCCCGCAGTTTCAACAGCTATGATCATAGGCAAATTAGTGTAGACGTTGTTTCGACAAAATATTCTTAGAAGGACAAGTGACAAAAGCCCACAATCAAGTGAACAGGTGCTAGTACATGTTGATACCAAGGTCTCTGTTGCCAAGGGTATCTGCAATCGTTACTTGTCTGTTCTTCAGTGGTAAATAAAAGGAACTATGGCAGAGAAAAGGCCTAGTAGTTTGTATAGCAAATACAAACACCTGTTACTAGCAAAAGGTTCAAGTACAGAGAACGCTTGATACTAGACCAATGCCGTTCCTTAGGATAAGCCTGTGCAGTCAAATACAAGCATACAGAAAACAAGAGAGTAACTCAGTCAGTCGCTTAATTCACCGTATCCTCACCAAGCGTTCGCTTTTTCAATGACTTATCTTTGGTCATGACGGTACGACATCCAAGCAAGACAAGTGACAAAAGCCCACAATCAAGTGAACAGGTGCTAGTACATGTTGATACCAAGGTCTCTGTTGCCAAGGGTATCTGCAATCGTTACTTGTCTGTTCTTCAGTGGTAAATAAAAGGAACTATGGCAGAGAAAAGGCCTAGTAGTTTGTATAGCAAATACAAACACCCATTGCAAATTAAAGGTTCAGCTTAAGAGCTTTTCAAATCGCATTGGGGGTTTGTTTTGCATCACTAGCTATCGGAGATTTTAACCTAGGTATTTGTTCGGAGTCCGCATAGAAGTACCCCTTTTTGCCTGAGTGGCGAAGTGAACCTTCTTTTTGCTTTCGCGTCCTTTTTTCACCATGGCTATCACCTGGTGAGGTGTTCCTTACTGATACATAACTGGGATTGGCGCAGCCTAACGTGTGTTTTACGTTTAGGGATGCCGTTACTTGGTTGGAAGCAAACTACATAATGGACAACGGTGTACCTCAGTTTTTTATTCAAGGGAAATATCTGCCAAACCAACGCGATATTGCAGAGATCGAATATAAAGATACGGTGAAGCAGTTATACCAATTTTCTAACAACGTGGATATATGTGCATGGGCCAGAAAAGTTATCGAATCCGACTATAGGGTAAGTTGCTGGTGCAATAGCTATTCAAATTCTTGCATGCAAAAGCCCTAGTATATTTGACACAAATACTTGCTTTCCAATTTCACAGTGCTTAAATACATCAACAGTGGTCGGTTTTTGGCAGCATGCTCTACTTCGTGGTAATATTGTGAACGAATTTTATCGGCAAGAAGAGCTACGATTTGAAGTCGTTGGACCTAGTAATTATCAACCGAAGCGAAAAATAAGTGGTAACGAAGAACTAGTCACCAGGCGTAGAATACAGGCAAGTGCAAAAACGTTATTTAGCAACTATATCTTTATTACTTCTCTAATTAATAAGCTATAAAAGGTGGAAGAAACAGATGGGATAATGCTAGGTGACATGGAAATGTCGCTGTTATCGTTCATAAAGACAGAAGCAGCCAGTAACAGTCATCATTACCAGGACAAGAGCGATAGAGAGAAATACTTTATAAGGCATGTTATTATTAGCAAAACTATCAATAGTCGTTGATATCCACAAGGTTATTAAATTCTGCGAACTTTATAGTGTTGGAATGAACAATGTGGTGGACATGACGGATGAATCATCGGGCAGTCAACTGGCGGCATTAAGCCGAACTCAGCAAAGCGAACTCCGACGGCTTTTGGACTACCAACCGAACTACAAAAGGCTAGATCAGGATAACGATATTATATATGACATCTTAAAGAAGGTAACCAATAAAACGAAAGGATGACGACCGCTTATGTCATACAATACCAAATACAATTGTTGTTTACTGTCTCTTTAACTGCTTAGTATTCCAATAACAAGCAGCACACTATTGATAAACTGTATGGCAAATTAAAACGGGCAACGCCATTATCTTCGCAATGGATATTGTACAAAATGGTGATATTTTTGTAAGCATATTACTTATACAAAGTCTGTTGATGAGGTCCATTTTGAATTAATTCTAGGTTGGAAATTCACTGCTACGATTCGTATTTGCTCGATCTTGAATTTCGGCCGTCGTTGTCTGAAGCAGACTATATCATTAAGTTCTGGGGACCACTTATTGATATATTATTGAAGGGATCACCTGTATGGGCGCATTGGTAACTAAATGAGAAGTAGAAACTTCATTGACGTATAATGTTTGTGTACCTGCTAATCCACTTGGGTTTTAGGGGGGACACCATTGCAGTCAGCGATCAAAAACTCAATCTACGCATGGATCTCAGGTTGTTGTGCAAATCCATTAGCAGTGGGCATGACGCTGCAAACGGTGAATTCGGCAAAGCGGCCACTGTCAACAAATATTATGGAGACAAACTGAAATTGGTGTTAAACGGCAAAAACCAGCTAAATCATCTTGTAAAAGAGCACCACGGAGACGCGAAAGACGTCAAAATCTGCTTGTTACAAGTTCTAGGTAAAACTATTTTCACGATTTAATTGCAGCGATACACATCTTGTTTGCCATACCACGTTATTGATGTGCAATACCAATTGTAGGCTTTGAAGCGGAACTCTACTACATGTGGATTTATGGCGATGGCGTATATGTTTTGCAAAGGTTGAAAACTTTTGCTATCCCCACCGTAAGATCTGAGCTAATCAAGGATATTGGCAATCTCGTGGATGGACTGTCAACAATGAAGGTAAGATGTATAGGTTACAAGGGCCAATAGATGGTTTGCGGCTATGCGCGACTAAATCATCGCCTCATACTTGCAGTGCCTGGCAGAAAATTTAAGTAATCAGTACCAAGATAGCCTCAACCACAAAAAGAGAAAACTTGCAGCTATCACTTCAGCAGGGCCTGACGAGCAAAAACTATCATGGACGAGAAGCGTCTGGACTCCACCTTGCTCAAAATAAACAGAACTATTGAAGGTTGATGCTTTGTTGTAGTGACGCATAATGTGAGATTTTAGCTGTTGGTTATATGATATCAGCTATGATGCCTATGTGATCTAACTGATAAAAGGGGTGCTTTTAAATGTTAATCTTGCGTCTATTTCGAACTATTTCACACCAGTGCACACATTGCAGGGTATTTGTTTTGCCTCAGTTAGACAGTTGCAATATGTACTAGGTTTATGTTGCGTAATGCTTTCTACAGTGTCCTCCTTAACTTTGACTCGAAAATGTTGTTGTCCTTCCATGCATCATCCATTGACATAAAGGAGATACTGTCTACCGTCTCATCTGTATATCTACCTTGCTATAAAAGTAATAGTTCATTCCACACATTTCCTGGTTATGTCCGTGTATGTTTCGTTGAATTATACATTTTCCCTCCCTGAAAGGGTATACAATATTTCTAAATTATAGGCTGTCATTTTGTTGCTCATTGATACTTAACTTTACATGATAACTTACACTACATTCTCTTTAAGAATATAAAGAAAAAAGATTAAATTACTGAGAGCTGAACACAATGTGAGCATGAAATAATGGAGGAAGCAGTGTCCCAAGTAAGACTTTAACAATCACTTAGATGTAAACCCTTCTGAAGCATTTCAAATTCCGTCATGCTTTGGTCAGTTAGCTTTTCTGTCAAGTCTTTTTAGCAATTGTTCGATTTGAGCAGTACACTTGTTTGAAAGGTTGATCCTGTTTCTTTCGAAAAGTCCAGCCCAATGACAGAGACCGGATGTGGAAATCCTTTGCTACGCGATTGGATCGGTGAATGGATGGAAGAGGAGAAAGTCAGGCAAAGCAAGGCATACAATACATATAGAAAGGCAAATCGATCTCTTGTTCCACCGTGACAAATTAACTTGTTTTGTACATAGGCATACGAGTCGATCTCCAAATGTACAGAAAAGTTTGCACATCCTTCAGAAGCTGAAAAGCTCCATGGAATTGGAAAGGTCATTGCACAGAAGCTTGAGAAACGTATGATCGAACACTGCAAAGCCAATGATATGCCATTGCCAGTACGAACAAAAGGTAACTAGGATCCCCCATGCAGGCGACATTGAACAATGACTAGTTAGCAGAAAACGAGGATCTACTCAAGATCAAGGTTTCGGCGAAGGAGAGAACGAAAGCAATAGCACCAAAAAGACTCGGCGAGCGCCAAAGAAGCCCTATGTGCCGAGATATCGGTCCGGACCTTATGCGATCTTACTTGCGCTAATGGATTATCGCGATAACAATTTACTGCAAGCTACAAAAGAGCAAATTATACAGCAGGCCGAAGATTATTGCGATTCATCATTTGATATGCCCGAACCTGGAAAGAATTACACAGCATGGAGTAGCATCAAGACGCTCTTAGAGAAAGATTATGTGTGGAAGAACGGCAGTCCTCCTAAATACATGTTAACAGATTCGGGATATGAAATGGGCAAGCAGCTAAGATCTGCAAGCGAAAATAATGAAAGAAACGTGAAAGACAATAAGAAGGCAGTCGACAACGAAAACCCTTGTGTCGAGGAGGAGGTTGATCTCAGTCTATACCTATTGGATCCAAACAAGTTCCGAAAAGACCTTGCAGCAGAGACGCGAGATTCGCAGCCGATCAGTGTAGATTTAGACGATGCAGTCGGATCGATTCATGCTCATTCTGACGACAGTATGATTGTGCACGCCAATCAGCGTACGATGAATGAAGATGAAATAGATTTGACGTCCTTTGATTTTGATGAAACTCCTCAGAATACACAGACTTTCCACGCTAGCGGTCAGGAATCGCAGGATTTGCAATCATTTGACTATGAATACATTGATACTGAGGGCAAACCGGTCCGGCATATGACGCAAGCTGCTACGGAAGTGGATAGTAAGGCTAAGCAAAACCAATGAAAGATATGTTACGATGCTTACCCTGTCGATGTAGTAACCCACGCTTATTTGAAGTACAAAATTCGATTTTCCGCTGACCAAAGACATTATCGGCTAGCTGAACGAATTAATATATCAGAAACTCAAGGAAGACTCTGTTTAGGATGGATACCGGAAGATATTGCAGATCCAATTTGTCCTGGTCTACCAGCTACTCCCTTGTTACCTCTACACGTAGAAAAGAAGGATGATTTTTGGCCGAATTATTCGCAACCTGCACCCGATATACTAATAGATGACGACGTTATCAGTTACCGCGAGACACAATCTCAACCAGCATTGACCGATGCGCGCGCTAGCATGACGCGATATCCGCCGGACTCCTACGAAATCGTTCTTGTGCTCGATAACCGAGAAATCAAAATGAAAACCAACCGCGATTACATTCTAGAAAAGTTGGAATCAAAAGGCATCAGAGTGGTTAAAAGAGCACTTGAGCTTGGTGACGTGATATGGATTGCACGGAAGAAAGGGAGCAATAGTCCATCCGACGAGTTATTTTTAGATATTGTGATCGAGCGTAAGCGTATGGATGATTTAGTGAGCAGTATAAAGGATGGGAGATTTCGAGAGCAAAAGGTAATCATGACTTTTCTCCAGATGAAGAACTCAAAGATCTTATATCTCTTCAGTATCGTCTTCAACGGTCGGGTGCTCACAAGGTTATTTATGTTGTGGAGGAGTACAATAAAGAAGAGGCGGAAAGATTCGGTGTCCAGGCTATTCAGACTGCTCTATCGTCCACGCAGGTCGTCGACGGTTTCTTTCTAAAACGCACAAGTACGATTGATGATACCATTGATTATCTGGTTACTATCACAAAAATGGTAGAAAAGTTATATCAGGTAAGATGCATTTGGTGTTAAACATCCCTACTGAAATGTTACACCAAGAATGTGACATTATTTCGTATCCCAGAGCATCTTATCTCTCGGCAAGATTTTCTAAATCTCAAGGGAACTTATACCCGAAGTGCAACGGAAGCATTTGTGGTAACATACCCGATCTACAACCAGCTCAATAGCAAATATGGAACCTGTGTACTCCAAGATCTCTATATGCGTATGTTGATGACAATTCGTGGCGTGAGTGTAGAGAAGGCATCCGCGTTAATCAGAGTCTATCCAACCCCTCATAAACTGCTTCAAGCCATGCGCGCAGCGAACGAGCAAGACGGTAAGAATTTGGCAAAAGAAGCGACGAAGCATGGTATAAGTAGACGTAGATGGGGTGCATCGCTCAGTGAACGCCTCTGGCAGGTGTGGGGAGCGTTATAGAAACAGCACGTCTTTCTATAACAGACAATCCCTTGTTGGCTTTGGCTTTTTGTCCGTGGCCTACTTTTATTTATCATACACTGTAATTAAAGTACTCATCTCATTAAACCGACTGTATTTAATTTGCACGTTTTCAGCAAAAGAAAGAAAAAGAAGTGAAAATGATCTTTATATGTAGATAATGTTGCATTGTGATCTCTAAATTTTTGCTTTTTCAGCCTTATTCATCCATCCGAATTCCTGCATACCAAATGTTAGAAGCGTATTTAAGGCTGAATCATATACATACCAATTTTTTTCGGCCACCGGGCGCGATCATCACGTTGATCACGCAGACAGCGTCCTTGTACGCTGTTAAAGCTTCCGTGAGTGCTAAAGCAAGTTCTTCTTGATTTTTCGCCAGCCATCCTTTTCCTCCACATGCAGTTGCCAGCATATCGTATCGGGTCTCAGGTGATAATGCTGTGGATGGCAGCGTGCCATTACGTCGAGATGCATCATAGTCGGCATCTTCCAGGCCATGATAAAGACCGTTATTATTTATTACCAATATTAAAAGCGGCACTTGCGAGCGGACCGCTGTTTCCAACTCCATAGCACTAAGGATTGGTGCACATCAACAAAGTATAGCTCGCTTCAACTCTTTCCCTTTCGTACCTGAATCCAAATGCAGAATCACCCACGATGGATACCACACGCTTGGTTGGATAGTAAACTTGTGCTATAGAAAGTAATCAGTGATCCCGAATCTATCCGAGAAAAGGACCATTCACCTGCAATGGCGTATCCCATGCCTACACCCATTGTAGCACCTGTTCCGGCATCAAGTCTATGTCGTGGTTCATGTACATCAAAGAACGATCGTGCAATGTCCATGGTATTTGCCCCTTCACTTATGTAAACTACATCTTCCGCTGGCAACAGATCCTTGATCACTTTGAATGCCATTTGATATGTCATGATGTCCCTTGTTGATCCAATGGGCTTGGCTGCTGCCTTCTGCTTGTTTTGCTGAACCTTGTCTACAAGCGCACGGACGTATGGGTTTGCGGAGAAGCGAGGTAGTGACCGAGAAAGCAATTGGGAAACCACCAATCTGATATCACCGATAAGTGGTGTTGTACTTACGCCATTATTCCCTGTTTCTTCGGCTTGTACATCCACATGGATGAATTTCACATGGGTCGACCATCGTGGGGATAAGCCGTAATGTAAGATCCAGTTGAGCCTTGCACCCAATAACAGCACAACATCCGCTTCTTTCAATGCTTGAGATCGGGCTGCTGCAACACATAACCTGTTCGTATCAGACAAGACACCTTTCCCCATGGGTGTTGGGAGGAATGGGATTTCTGTTTGTTCTACCAATTGCTGGATCTCTTTCTCAGCACGAGCGTAAGCGGCTCTAATTTGCAAAGAAACATAACCATCATAGGACTAACAAATGGCATTGCACGAAAACAACAAAAAGAAAGGAAAAGACTTACCCTTTGCCAACAATGATCAATGGCGCTTTGGCATGTTTCAATAATCGAACAGCCTCATCTACTTTTGTGTTGTCTGCCATGCTGAGAGGTAGTTCTGCTGTTCGCTGAACTTGTAGCGTATCAATCGATGTGCGCTTCATTGGGTATTGGATGAAATCGGCGGGTAGATCAACGTACGCGGCACCTGGTCGGCCATACATGGCGTGACGCATAGCTTTCTCGATGACAAATGGAATCTTGTCTATGGACATGGGTCGGGCTGCGTATTTACAATAGGGTTTGCATGCTTCTACTTGATCCAATTCTTGGAAGGCACCCATGTCGATTTGATCTGTATCGGAAGATCCCGATAGTAGGACCAGAGGCCAACAATTGAGCTTAGCGTTTAGCAGACCGGCAAGGCCGTGGACGACGCCAGGACCACCCACGGTCAGACATACACCGGGTTGACGGCTCAAGTAACCATAGGCAGAGGCAGCATAGGCAGCGGACTGTTCATTGCGAAATCCTATAAACCGAATGCCAGCTGCTTGACATGCCTCTGCTACTTCAACGACGGGAATGCCTACGATGCCGAAGATTACGGAAACACCTTGACGTTTCAGGGCGGCAGCAATAAGTTCTGCTCCGGTCGCTGATGCAGAAGAGGAGGAGGAAGACGTAGACTGGTTTGCCATGAAGAATAACGAAAAGAAAGAGAAACAGAGAGGAATTGGTTTAGGTAGTTAGAGAGTTTAAACTCCTAGTGCTTGGCATGGATAAAAGCGTGCCGAATAGTCTGTGTGACCTGTCAGTGAACATGTGTCATCAAGGTTTAGATACACATGCACCCTCTTCCTGTTTTCTTTTCTTTGTCCTTCTCCGTAATGCTGTACTCTACTATTAGGACAATGATCTTCTTCCCTTTTTTTATACTTGGTCAATATGAACTATTTTATTTTGTCCTATTTTTGGACAAACCGGCGCAACAGATAATTGATTTATGCATTCCCTCTCTCAATCCTGCTTAATTGTTTTCCCGAAGCTTCCCATGCCCGAACGCCAAAGCTTTCCTCCCTAATTCATATTACAAGCTGGGCGTATTCATCCCTCTGAATGTGTACAACAGATTGCATAATGATATGAGTATGAAAAGGAGACATGCCGTTGTGTTACAAAGACAATAGTCATAGTAACTCGCGACAGAGTCGGTGTACGATGGACAGCACTATACCATGTAGAACTACTTTTCTTTACCGTTTATTAATTATTTTGGATGTCTATTAGCTTTGATGTCCTTATATGAATGCTAGTTGTGCTCAGGATAAATCCGTTTTACCGTCTGCTTTTCACAGGTTCAGCCTGTTCATCTTTCCTTCGTTTGCCCGTGACCTTTTCATACCGCATTGCTTCTATTTCATTCTTAACATACGTCATAGTCGAATCCACTTCGAGCGCACGCCATCCATCATTCCAAGGCATATGTTTTCCTAAATAGCTATAAGGGTCTATGCCGGCTTGCAGACGAGGGGTGCGATCTAATCGTAGTTTACGGGTCAAACGAGATTCCCTCGCCCATTGATGGAAATGTTGCAGATAAGATCGACATCGACCACCGAAAGCAACGTATACAGGTTTTCTTTTTGTTGATTGTTCTCAGCATACAAGTTAACATTCCTTTCATTGTCCAGCTTACCGCCAAGAGGCAGCATGTGCCGTTGCATAATCGAGGTCGGCTGTCAGAATCACTCTTTTTGCGTTCTGTATGACACTTTCATATGTATCCAGTCTTTCTGGGGTCGGTAACTCGGGTTCCATAGCATCCCATATGTATACATGATCATCAATAGTCTTTATGCCTTCTTGAATGGTTTTTTTGACCTAGGGACGTATTATGGATACGGTTAGGTGGTTGATTGATTTAAGCTTACCAAAGGAGGCGTTCGATCGGTGAAAACAACGATAATACGTGTGTCCAGATAATTAACCATCCGCTGAAATGCGTAAGTATCTGATTAGGTACATTTGCTTAAAATTACCCGCATGGTGTCAGCTAATAATACAGCGTCCTCAGAGTACCATCGACATTGAGGTGAATGTCCGCCAATTACAACTGCTGTCAGGTTTGTGGAACTATTCACAAACGTCTGGAGCGGGTCACTAAGGATTGCCTTGTGGATTCCTGTGCCCAGCAAGGGTCTCTATGACCAACCACGGTTTGCCAATGTTACAATATATTAATAAAGATGGTCTTACATTGATGATGATGCAGTTCTTTTGCTTCGCTAACGGACCTAATTTTGCTATAGCAAATAATGAATTCCAAGCTTTTGTGCTTCTGGCCGATAGCATACCAAGTTTGAAATTCGCTTCATATCTTGGTAATATCACCCGATCAAAATTGATAAATGGGAGATTTGGATAGCCAGCAAACACTGTTTCCTTTAAGTCAGTTCTTATTCTTTTTTTTTCTTTTTTGTTTGCTCTTTTTCAAGAATTACCCGAAAACATCTTTTTTGACTTGTCCAGTTTTTTGGCATGCAGACAGGCAGATACAGTATTCACACCGCTGCAAACCAGATAATCTGGTAAAGAGTCTTGCAAGGTATCATTGTAGGGTGCATCCAAGTACCAAGGTTGAGCGCTTTTGGACGTGTTCCATTCGACGACATATTTCTGTAAAATAGGCGGTAACGTTTGCAGACCTGTATTCTAGCATTAAAATATGCATATGAAGTGCTAATCCGCGAACCTACCTTTACTTGCTACGACGGTTTTTAAGGACAGTGAATCGTTGCCTGCCAGGGACCTGCCAAGTGCCATAGCTCGCAGGCTGGTCTCGATGCCCCCGTCACTTAACACCCAAACTTTTGCATTGCTGGTCAATGAACGCTGTATGTTCACTCGATGCAAGGATCGCAAATGTCGGCCAGTTACTCGTAGCATGAGGGGAACTGTCTATCGCGGTTGTGTATATGCACTCTGTCAACACCGTCTCGGACCCATTTAAGGCGCGCCCGAAAATTCATACCGAAATGACGTCAAAAAGAAGTCGTACAACCGGAGAGCGAAGGTGTTGCTACCAAACGGATAGAGATATATGTGATCTTTTTGTATAAACACCGTTGAATCTAGTAGCTAATTATCCAGCCCTTATTTCTGAAGGATTGGGACTACATTCGGTTATGCATCATCATGGGAACTACTGCAGACACTCCAACGGGACACTCTAGTCCAACCCATTCTGACTATCATTACTATAAACAGGTGGAGTGTAATACGGAAATAGCGGAGTGCTGTAGATTGGAGTGTCCCTAAGTGGAGTTTTTTATAAGCACATCTGCCTCCGCTGTCTGTAGGCATATTGCAACCAATATGGAAGTGTAGGAGATATCATAAATTAATGGCAAACCAATAAAATCATATATTAAAAGTGACTCATAGGTATTAAAAACGTCCATTATATTCTTCGACCTCCAATTTCTTTAAGTTCTTTTGCTTGCTAAACAACAATGCTTGACTTATTGAATACAACTTACGACTCTAAGAAGGAAGTCTTGGATGTCACTCAAGCCAAAGCTAAAGAGCTCAGATTTACTGTCGGTACTAAACGTAGTAATGACAGAAACGTGTATATCCAGTGTGTCCGTGGTGCCAATTACAGAAACACGCATGGATTGTTTAGCGAGGATCGTCAGGGCGCAAGCACAACAAAGAAAACAGACTGTGGATGGTTTCTACACGCTTCTGTGAAAGCAGGAACCAAAAAATGGACAATCGTTCACATTTCTGCCTTAAGCGAGCACAATCATCCACTTGGTGCTGATCTTATGCACCGTATGCCAGCAATGAAAACAATCGAGCGCATGATATCCATGACAAGCAATAAAAACAAGCCGGTAAGAATACGTGAAGAAATGAGGGATGATGCTGGACAACATCTCGTGACAAGAAAAGATCTGTATAATCTTATGCAATTGCTGCGCGATCAGCGAAAAAGTGATTTCATCGGTCTCGTGGAATTTTTGCAAGCCAGAAAGTACGAAATTGCCACAAAGACAAACGATAACAAGCAGCTGAATATACTTTCCTTCAGCACATGAGGCAGCAGTCCAGAAAGTCCGTGCTTTTCCTGAAGTTGTTGTGATCGACGCGACATATAGCACGAATGTGAACAAACTGCCCCTGGTCAATATTGTTGGTGTTAACAACCTAGGAAATAATCAGTTGCGTAAATTCTTGATCAGATCTGCCTTTGTTGTCAACGAAAAGCGCAAAGCATATGAATGGCTTCTGTCGACCATGCGATCCCTTATCTGGCCCCATGGTCAAGTTGGATTATTTATTACTGACAACAACAAGGCTTTACTTGGAGCTGTAGAAAGTATATTCCTGCAGTCAGTGCATATTCTTTGTGGGTAGCATATTTCGAGAAAATCAGCGAGGAGTACACTGAGGTGGAAAAAGTAGTCCAAACGCTTGTATATAACCGCAACAAGGCACCGTTTGATGAGGCTGAGGCTAAATTCCGTGAATTAGTGGTAAAAGCATCAAATGCTTATGCGAGCAGCAAAACTAAAGCGAAGACTACTGTGAATGAAGCACAACAGGAGCAGTACGGAGAAGTTGAAAACAAGATGAAGAAAGCAGTAGAAAAGGCAACTGCTGATAGAATGAAGACAAAAATCCTTGACTATTTTAATAAGTACGTATACATAAAGTACAATTGCAAGCGCGTTATTAACTATATCTATAACTACTTTAAAAGCACCTTAGAATACAGAGAAAAGTGAGCAGGACCCTATGCAGGAAACCACTATTCTGTTGGTGTGCGTACAACCCAGCGAGTTGAGGGTACTCATTGGCACATTAAGGACACAATGCAAACAACTGGAAGCTTGATGCGAACTGTTGGTTTCATTGATGATGTAATTAGAAGAATTGTAAATCCGTTTCTTTCGGAAATCTTATATAGAAACACACAGATTACTAATACTAATCAATAACTAGATGGAACTAGAAAAGCAAAACTTCTTTAGTGAACTATGCAAACGACCAATTTTTAATGATAATGAGCACACTGCTATGAAAGAACTTTATGGAGAAATCTCCTTTTCGCCATTAACAAGGTTTTAAAAGAGTTGAAAACAGCTTGGGAAAACACAGGAAATGGTATACATTAAAAAAAAAAAAAAAAAAAAAAAAAAAAAAAAAGAACCGCTGTAACTGCAAGGCAAAGGATAGTTACAAGCTTCCTTGCCAACATATGTCACCTCCTGTCAGAAATAGTACGATTGGCATTCACTTGATTCCCCCAGCGTTGGTACCTTAATTACACGGAAGGTAACTATTGAAGTTGGTAACGTCTTTTAGTGTAGTTGTCTTACGCATCACAATATCACGTAGATTGTTTTCCTGCAAATACGTCAACCATTGCCTGGGAAATCCAACAAAACATGTTAACTCTATTGCAACGTATACAAGACGCAATTGGGAACGCAGAAAACAACTTTAAGAAAATCGAAATAATAGAAACTATTAATGATGCGCTCGACTCCTTAAAAGAAGTACCCTTAAAAGACGTGAAATTTTCTCGCCTAACGAAAAAGAAAGGACGCCCAGAAACAACCAGTGGGAAAAAGATCGAGTCCTGTTTTGAAACTGAGGAGAAACAAATCTGCGAAAATTCTCAAAAGGATAACACCAGCTTTGAAGGTCGGCATCGTATTCTTGGGAAAGATCATAAGCAGTTTCTCTTAAATTACCATTGATGAGGATCTTTCTGTTGTTTTAACTGAAGTGGTAGAAAGTTTAACGCAAAGGTTTGTAGGTCTTAAGGTTTCTCGTATTACTATCTATAACTTCATGATAACTCAGTGGAATTTATCCATTAAGCAGACACAATTCCACCGCGATGAAAGAAATAGCGTGGAAAAAATTCAGCAAAGGTACGATTGGGTCCAAAAGTGGCGGCAAACCGACTTGGGTTTCACAACAAATTGCGTCTTTCTTGATGAATCCGTCTTCCATATTAACCTATAGCGAAGTATGGCTTGGTCAAAGAAGGGAACTCCTGCAATAGTTACAGTACCTACAACTAAAACGAATACAACATCGATTTGGTCGCAATATCTGCTACTGGCTTAATTAATGTAAGTCTGAGAGTTCCAAAGCGTATTAAAAAGATAAACCTTGGACGTGAGACTGATACTTATAGTACAGGAACAGTGACAAGGCAGTATCTAAGCTTTTTAAAGACTATTCTTAATGGAATGGACAAGTATTCGGAAATGAAGGAACATTACCTTGTCATGGATTATGCTCCTATCCATAGCTTAGCCGAAATAAAGAAGTATATTCACTCTCGAGGATATCGATATGTATATCTTTCCCCGTATTCTCCTGAACTGAATTCAATTGAGCAGTTCTGGTCCGTTGTCAAGAGTAAACTTAAGCGAAATAAGCTTTTACAAAAAGAATCGCTTATGACTAGAATTAGTGAGCATGTGATAGCTTAAGTGACTTTAAATGTTTTGTAACTGTATCAACAAAGAAAGATTATAAAACTCCTGCTGTGTTCCAGTTCTGTGTTGTCAACTGGTTGATGTTGATAAAGCTTGGTAGGTCACATTATATCGGAACAACGCAAACATGTTCACAACGGTCTGAGATTTGATTGGCTGTCATGGCTATTCTGAGTGCTGAAGGAATAACCAAGTTGGTTGAGAAGAAAGTACAAAAGCGGTGTGATGGGTAGTGTGTAATCTTTAACAAGATAAAAGATGAACTTTCCCAATAGTCCTGGCAGATGCAATGGGTAGTCAATGATCTTTGTAACATTAGAGAAGAACATTCCCTGCTATGGTTTTTTCTATATTCCTGGTATGTTGTGTATTAGTAGCTACTTATAGGCAATATGTAGTTAAACATCCAGATACCACGCGTTATTTATTTCTCTTTGACATTTAAAGTAACTGCTATCGGGTTTCCAGGGTTTTCAGCCATCTAATTATCTATAATGCTCTACTCTCCTTCGCAACACGTTGCACATTTACTTCCACAACTTACAGTGTAGGACTGAATATACTAATGAATAGCAAGACTGATTTGTCATACCTTTGTAGACATCATGACGGTGATCATTGATTGAATGTCAGGTTTTGCTCTAAATGCTTTGATGCTCTCTACCTTGCACAGGGCGTGAAGACCAAAATCCTAGTTCAAAGATGTAGAAACCGCCGAATTAAATAAAACAAAGATATCTTTCTATTCATGAAACAAAGAAACTAAAAGAGGTCATTCACCCAATCGAATAGAGCAAAGTTGATTCGTCTTTGCTGTGTTCTATCAATTCCCAGATCATCAATGGTGTCTCTGCAAGCCTGCTTTGGACTGCTGCAGGTTTGTTCGATTGTCGGCAAAGTTTCCAAAAGGTATCGTTGATTGCAAGGAGGATTTTCATGTTACACATTGTAACAAAGGATGGTAATTCTTCAATGGATCTTGGAATCGCAAGTGGCCAATGTCAAACATGGCATAAATGGCATGATGATCTAACTTTGTAAGGTAAAAAGTAATTTGCAAACCTACGAATCAGAATGGTGTGAAAGACATTAAATGTACTATTAACGCCTGCTAATCAAGTGCGCTTTACCGTGAATTTGGAAAGTTAACGCTGCATCCAACTTGTTGATACCGACCGTATCTTTGGAGAAGATTGCCAACCGAAGCAAATCCGACAAAGGCCATCTTTATTGCAAGTCTCCTCACTCTTTTTGGCTTCACCAAATCCCAGCAACGTGCCAAACTCCAGCTAATTAATAGTGCTGATTGTTGCGTCTGGTCGTTGATTGCTATCGCTTTCGTTTGTTGATTGGTTTGACCATCGTAGCATAGCCAACTTTTCGGCATCAGCCGCAAGAAGCGACAATATTGGGTCATAAAAGGTGTTCCAGAGTTCAGCATCACTGATTATAGTGCTGTCCTTGATCGCCGCAGTTGGTAATCTTTGAACCCTGCAGCGGGAAAAAGAGGTCATCCGTTTCACCATTATCCACATCAAATATCGCTATTGATTTAATACTTACAAATTGCATGATTCCACGTAACACGCAGGTTCGGCTGTATTCAACTGTTCTGAACATCTTCATCAGTTCAAACATACAATAATGTGGATTCTTGGTTTCAAGGCTGAAATCGGTCACGATGGTCGCTATTTGTAGAAAATCGATTTCAGAATATCCAAGATTTATGTTTACGGTAGCCGTGGTCAAGGAGGCTGTCAATTCGTCAATAAACTTTTGGTAAACACATCGATTGCTGTTGATGAATGTTGGTTTTTACGTAAAAGCAATACATGAGACGTTGCTGCAGGTTCTGTTATATAAGATTCGACAGGTAATTTGCCATGGTCTTGAAGTAATTGTTGAAAAACTTCCCTGTACTGCTTGAATAGAACGGTGATGTTTTTATTCTTGTGGACTCAAGGAGGGCATTCATTCAAGTTCGTGTCGGTGTAACTGAGAGCACTACTGTCCTCGTCGTTGGAGCTGCTACTGCTTGGTTCATTGTTACCATCGCCACCAGGTTTTTCTGCTTCAGCAACGGCGACCTTTCACACATACTCGGCACATAGTAACTGGGTGCGTGCTTCGGTTGATTTTCTTGTTCTCTCGGCCCAGAAGGGTTGCTAATCAGTCATCGACTTCCACATGCGTTATTTATGTACATACTTATTAAAATAGTCAAGGATTTTTGTCTTCATTCTATCAGCAGTTGCCTTTTCTACTGCTTTCTTCATCTTGTTTTCAACTTCTCCGTACTGCTCCTGTTGTGCTTCATTCACAGTAGTCTTCGCTTTAGTTTTGCTGCTCGCATAAGCATTTGATGCTTTTACCACTAATTCACAGAATTTAGCCTCAGCCTCATCAAACGGTGCCTTGTTGCGGTTATATACAAGCGTTTGGACTACTTTTTCCACCTCAGTGTACTCCTCGCTGATTTTCTCGAAATATGCTACCCACAAAGAATATGCACTGACTGCAGGAATATACTTTCTACAGCTCCAAGTAAAGCCTTGTTGTTGTCAGTAATAAATAATCCAACTTGACCATGGGGCCAGATAAGGGATCGCATGGTCGACAGAAGCCATTCATATGCTTTGCGCTTTTCGTTGACAACAAAGGCAGATCTGATCAAGAATTTACGCAACTGATTATTTCCTAGGTTGTTAACACCAACAATATTGACCAGGGGCAGTTTGTTCACATTCGTGCTATATGTCGCGTCGATCACAACAACTTCAGGAAAAGCACGGACTTTCTGGACTGCTGCCTCATGTGCTGAAGGAAAGTATATTCAGCTGCTTGTTATCGTTTGTCTTTGTGGCAATTTCGTACTTTCTGGCTTGCAAAAATTCCACGAGACCGATGAAATCACTTTTTCGCTGATCGCGCAGCAATTGCATAAGATTATACAGATCTTTTCTTGTCACGAGATGTTGTCCAGCATCATCCCTCATTTCTTCACGTATTCTTACCGGCTTGTTTTTATTGCTTGTCATGGATATCATGCGCTCGATTGTTTTCATTGCTGGCATACGGTGCATAAGATCAGCACCAAGTGGATGATTGTGCTCGCTTAAGGCAGAAATGTGAACGATTGTCCATTTTTTGGTTCCTGCTTTCACAGAAGCGTGTAGAAACCATCCACAGTCTGTTTTCTTTGTTGTGCTTGCGCCCTGACGATCCTCGCTAAACAATCCATGCGTGTTTCTGTAATTGGCACCACGGACACACTGGATATACACGTTTCTGTCATTACTACGTTTAGTACCGACAGTAAATCTGAGCTCTTTAGCTTTGGCTTGAGTGACATCCAAGACTTCCTTCTTAGAGTCGTAAGTTGTATTCAATAAGTCAAGCATTGTTGTTTAGCAAGCAAAAGAACTTAAAGAAATTGGAGGTCGAAGAATATAATGGACGTTTTTAATACCTATGAGTCACTTTTAATATATGATTTTATTGGTTTGCCATTAATTTATGATATCTCCTACACTTCCATATTGGTTGCAATATGCCTACAGACAGCGGAGGCAGATGTGCTTATAAAAAACTCCACTTAGGGACACTCCAATCTACAGCACTCCGCTATTTCCGTATTACACTCCACCTGTTTATAGTAATGATAGTCAGAATGGGTTGGACTAGAGTGTCCCGTTGGAGTGTCTGCAGTAGTTCCCCATCATCATAGTCAATCACTTGGGTTTTTTCTTCAACTGCAACCATTGTTGCGAAAATCGAATGCTTATTGCGTGTATTTATTAATTATATAAGTTTAATGCATCCTATCCAAAAATATTTAAATCATCTTGTTTCAATGTTGGTTAGACGATGCTTTTCGTTACTTCTCACCAACAGCACAGGAAGGTTCAATTCCCGCACATAAGGAGAATCAAACCACGCAGAAAAAGGACTGCTTTTGGTTTGTCCGAACCAAGCCCAACCAAGGAAAACTTTTGGTTTCCGGCCTTTTTTTTCTTGCGACCTTCCCCTCAGAGTCAGTCGATAGGGCACTAACCAGAAAGCAAAAAGAAAAAGAAGAACGTAACCACAGCAATTCATGAATTCTCCCCAGACCCCGGCAACTAATCCTAAACCTGTTTTGCATGGTGTCAAGATAAAACAGAGAAAAGTAAGATGAAATAACGCTCCATAGACAAAAGTTCCACGCGCTCATCATCTTGCTCCCTTTTTTTCATCTAAGGGTGTCCAAAGAGCACAAGCAAAGCACGAACCCGAAGGTACTTTTGGTCTTCTTTCTGGCCCCATACTTAACAGGGCTCTTTTAGTTTTTAGAGATAATATTCTGAAGGAATTAGCGAGTGTCAACGTTGGCGATCTCGATGCCATTTCGACTATACTTGACGCAGCCGGAAATACACTTGATTATCGCAAATACGGAGATTCTCTTTTCGAAATTCTTATCACTGGTGGTATCTTAGGTAAACATGGGGAAAAAAAGGAACTTTTAGTTTATAAAGCAGAAGACTGAGTTACATCTTCCTTTTTGCAAAAAAAGAACCTGGAGGCAACATCAACACCGATGTGGAGCTTAGTCCATTTAGCATTTTCGCGGCCGAAGATGAGCCCACGGTGATCAAACAACATGTTGATGTGTTCAACAAAATGATCCGTCGTCATAAATACTTACAGCGGTCGTTGGAAGACACCCTGAAGAACATCTTGCAGTTCGTTAACAAGTGGCAAGCATCCGAAAACAGCAAGTTGGCCAAAGCTACAGGCTATTTTATCACTACTCAATTGGCCAACATCGGTTTGCTCAAAGTCCTACTCAAAGACTATCTGGTCAAGGATGGTAAGTCTAATCTCTTGTCCTTATTTTTGCTTGAAAGGGTCTGGTTATATTCAAACCTCTCTCTAGGTCTTTCTTTATCATTCTCCACCATGGTGTTCCGAACCATTCTTGGCGAACAGACCATTGATCAGCTTGGCAGATCATTGATTAACGCTGGCTTGGATGACAAGCTTATTGAGCTTTTCCCTCCCAACAAGCGTGAAGAAGAATGTCTGGTGCGTCATTTCGAAGCAGAGGACATGAAGCCCCTTGTGGAGTTTTACCAGAGAAACCAGAAAAATTCGATGAAAGAAGATCTGGTAGTTACCCTGAAAGATATGCTGGAATCAGACGCCAGTGTCACTGAGGTAGGAGGATAATGATTACCCTACCCTTTTTTTTTTTTCTTTTCTGACTTGGCATTTTCATCTATTCAGGTTGTGGCCTATATCAAACAAGGAGCAAAGGATGCTGGTTTGAGCGAACCTGAAGTCATTCAGATCGTCTGGACAGCAGTTTTGAGCACAATTGACTTGATCAATGCTCGTCCCGATCAATTGGAGATTCAGACAATGCGATCGTTGAACGTAAGTTATTTCTAAGATATTGCCCGACAATTAACGGTTGTTGCTTTATAGAAATGGTCTAAAGCTATGGAAGCCTTTGCGACGTCACCAAAGACGGAGATCGTTCTTCTTCAAAGAGTCCAATTGACATGCTACGAAGACGCTAAACTCACCAAGTTTTTCCGTCAAATTGTTCAACTTCTCTACAAGAATGATGTTCTGTCTGATAATGCCATTCTTTACTGGGCAGAGAAGGCCCATAAACCCCAGGGCAAGACTGTGTTCCTCAAGCAGATGGCTCCTTTTGTACAGTGGCTGAAGGACAATGAAGAGAGCAGTGAAGAAGAGGATTAAGAAGATAAAGCTGTTGAAAACATAACTGCGTTAATAACGACTCAAACGTTTTGATTGAATAAATTGGTTTAAATGGATCTTTAAGAATTACATGTGGGAGCACAACAGAATACTTGGAAAAGAAAAAGCATGTTGTTATCGTGCAAACGTTAACTTCGTTTAAGCATTATTTTGCATCGAAAGGAAAACTGACTTTGACTGAATCAAAAATGCCTTTTCATACACTTAATTCTGCCAAGAGACACCTTTTGGCTTAGAATGCTCGTAACGGCAGCTGAAGAATTAAACTCCTGATTGCTTATGTCAAGGTATTAAAGGTCACACTTACTTCAGACAAGTGTTTCATGTTGCAGAAACAGTTAGGAACAAGGGAAAGAAAGAAAAAGAGGAACGGCTTAAATACGATACATTCATTGGCGGTATTTAACTTAATTTTGTCTTCAAAAAACTATAATTTATATTCTACGATACTTACTTATTCGTTGGGAAGCTGCGGTTCACGTTGCGGCAGGACATAGTCGTCGTCTGGTTGATTTTCGCCGTCTGATGGGAATCCCAGTTTGTTTATGATGGCGAGTAGTTCATCCCATATAAAGTAGCACCGAACGAGAAATGCGTAGTACGATAGCAGCGTCAAACCATCCGTCTGCGAAAATGCACTGACTTGAACTGTCTGCTCTAGTTCAGTGCGGATTTGGCGTCTGCAGATAAGCACTGTCTTTCGGAGTTTTGCCCATTCCTCTGGATAATCCAGCAGTTTCCGGTGGATGTCTTTCAGAATATCCGCAAGCTGGCGCATCACTTTGATGCTTTTTCTAAAACTTGTCAAAGTTAACGTGGAGAGCGGGAATCTGTCCCTCGAGAAATAATCCTCGCCACTGGCACGTAGTGTATCAGCCATACTAATGATGGGTAGTATGAGCCTATAGGATACAATGGGCCAGACAAGGCGTTTCATTGCTTCAATAGCCTCGCTATACCGTTTAGCACGATTTCGATGTAGCAGCCATCGGTTGCGGTCGTTTTGCAGAATATGAAATGGTGCATGCAGATAGGCTTCGTTGGCGACGTTGCGTACCCGTGTCGATTCCGCTTGTAGCTTCATTAGGACTCCAATGGCTTTATTGCTCAGATCACTGATCGGATCGCGCGACCACATCGGTTGGATCCTATCTGTTCGTTCCGGATTGACGGTGGAGAAGATGGCTTCTGTGACAGAAAACTGTGGTACAACGGATATTCTTTTGTAATCGGGTGTTAATGAGCCAGCCATTGCCGCATGATTCTTGTCTTGCAGATCCAAGTAAGTTTCAGTAACAAGTTCATACAAATTCGCTGTCTCTGAAAGAGCGCTTGCCAGGTTTTTACGCATTGTACGACTGGCTTTCAGTGGGAAGATGAAAAGGGCTGCTATTCTAGCTTACATCAGTTGATACTACAATTTCTAACCCATCGTCTTCGTTTTTTTCTTTTTTAAAGACTTACGATGCGATAATAATACCGATAACAAGATTTAAAACACGCCAAGCTGCTAATTCAGCAGCATAGGACAATCGATGAGTTATCAACTCAGGATACCCAGATAATAAAATAATGACCGTGGTCAATAGCCCCTACAGAAATTGACGGTGATCTTATGTTAGTTAGACTGTTCCTAATAAATAAGAAATAACTCTTTTTTTTTCTTTTTTTCATACTCACAATTGAACCTGCATAAGCCATCGTCGGCAACAGTTTAATTCTAGCGATGATGAAGATTTGACAGAACATAAGTATACATAACAGCAGTGCAGCGTGCCAGCTCCAAGTTGGTTGGAAAATAGCACGAGTTACTGTCATCACGATGATACTGATGCCGCCGCCGATCACCGTACCTATCATACGTTGAAAGCTCAAGTTCATGAAGCCACCAACCGTATTATCCAATACAGTTACAACGGATACGCCTAAAAAGGGAGTAATTCAACATACAACTTGAGCAGCTGTAGCATCTTAAAAGGACAAAGACAGATCCTACCAATCCAAAAGGCGCTCGTAAGGGTCCCCCTTAGCGGGTGGATAATGACGAAGAGAGAGGCCACTGTATAGGCAACGCTCATTTGAAAGGCATATCTGTTGTCTTCATGACGAGTGATCTGGGAACGAAACCAACTAATTGGTTTGAAATACTCCCGTAAACGGCCTCGCTTCCGCTGTGGTTGTTCTTGTGTATCACTGATTCTATCGTTACTGATATATCCATCGGCTGTATGGATATGCTTGTCTATTTAAAGTTTTGGTTATTTTCTCTTATAGGGTCATGGCAAGTGGTGAAATAACCACCTACGCTTTCATCTGAAATTCTTAGATCTTCTTGAGGAGTCGAGAACGCCAGATCAATACTGTGGTGCTCTCGAGACATGAACAGAAAAAACCAGGAAAAATATCCAAGATCATTGTTTAGCTGGTATTAATTTAATGAAGCTCAGCGAACAATACCATATGTTTCTGTGTCTCGAACGTTCCGAAGAATGACTCTTCGATTCTACTAAGGACATCTCTTAAGGGATAACATGGTTTCTTTCGTATCCAAATAATTACATGGAAACCACAGCTGAAAGAGAAAAGATAAACACCATTCCGTAACTTAGACCTGCTGAACGTACAAAATTACGTTTAACTTGCTACTATTATCTTTCTTTTGCTGGGGCCTTTGGTTTCCCAGCTTATTATTGTTCGAAAACCTCGTAAACACTGAGATTGTCTCAGTTTCATTTCTTTTTGGGGGAGGCGGAGTTCGTTCCATTTCTCACGATCGCCTTTTTGATCCCACTACTTTTTCTATCCTTTTCTCCAGCAGTAGGCCCCTTGTGTCGATTTAGTTTGCCTTGGCTAGACCAAGGCTATTGGAAAGCCACAGGAATTTTTGCTTTGATCCTTTCCTCTTTCTTGCTGTGCTTGTGTATTATCGCCAGCTGATGGCTTTATGTCCTAGCGCTTCATATTCTGGGTGCGGTGTTGAAAAAAATGCGCGCATAGGAGTTTTGGTACGCGCTTTTCCAGGCGACCAAACACAAACGGGACGGCTCAGCCTTTCATGAACCGGTTACAGACCTCCAATGGGATTACCCTGACCTCATTCTGTTGTGGTATTACGGGAGGTACTTTGACAGTAGCTACGGCATGCTATGCATTTCGCAACAGAATGACCGTGGAAATGCAAGACTGGTGTAAAGCCATGGTGGAAATGCGGAAACGGTACGAAGTAGCCGGTGGCGTCCCTTATTTGTTACGTGACGAAGTAAGTGACAAAGTCAGTACTTTTGGGGCGACGGGTATTCATTGTCCTTCCTAGGTCTTTATTGCACATTTAGGAGGAACGGATGTCAAATACGTTCGGTCCAAACACATCAAACGTTGGTTGCAATGTGAATGGAATCAAGGTGTTACATTAATAGCGGAAAGATTGAATAAGTTGCTTGCACGGCGATCCTAGTGAGGGGTACGGCCATAAGACTATATATCTACAGCATCCTAAGTAGATTTTCTCGATTACTGTCATGTAGATATCCGATTTTCCCCCTTTCTCTTTACTAGAATTAACAAAGTAAATCTATCAAACATTTGCATCCAAATGGGAAAAACAAACGAGGACTAGATCTACTGTTTCTCATATGAGTGACAAGGTTTGCTTCATGCGTATTGCAACCCAACCCCTCCCCCTTGCAGAATCTCTCTCAGGTAACAGATTGTTGGCTGTTTCTGCCATCAACAACTCATTCATCGAGTATAGCTTCCGCAACCCATATGCAAAAGTACTTATGTCTTGCAACAAGTACTCAGCACCTAACCATCTAGCAGCAAAATACAGTATATATACATCAGCATATTTCAGGCTCAATTCGGATAATCTGCAAAAGACATCTTCCAATATACTCATGCAAATGTGCTGTGTACCAGATCTGCTTCTCGTTGGCCTTATGCTATACATGGTCCAACGCAACTGTTAATAAATAAGACTAAAAAACAAAAGTCTCATCAACATCATTAACTTATTGTTCTGCTTTATTGATATGCATTTAGCCCATATTTGTTTCCGTTCCTGATGGCCGGTCATTTCTGACAGCCAATCAGATTATATATATATTTGTCAATGTTTGGTAAATAGATTATCCAAAGGGACATATCATTCGCAACGTGATGCCATCGGCTTGTGAGGTTTAGGGTAATGGCTCGTTTGTTAGATCTACGGTTATCGGATTTACTAATACGCTGCCGTTGGAAAAACAATGGCAAGCTAGTGTCCTATTAGCCATATTTTTTCAATTTAGAAGGCTTTAGCCATGCATCGGTTAACACTAGTTGCTGAGCTGTGACCGAGAACACTCTGTTTCTTTCAGATGTTATCAAACACTTTGCCCGGCTAAACACTCTCTCGCCAGCTGACTTGCTTGCCTGTGCTGGGAATACATACATATATAGCTCGGCTAACTTCGGAAAATGCTTGTCTTTCTCTTTTCAAAACCTTAGGATGTCTCCTTCAGCCGATCTGTCCTCGCACAGATGTTGCTCGATTTCCTGCTTTATCGCTGCGACATACTCGGCATTCGCTGAGGACAAAGGACGAAAAGGATATGAATATTTTAAGACTCATTCGAGCCGCAAACGGATATTCTTACTGTCACTGGTATTCAATTCGTGTAATCTTCTCATTCGTTCATTATCGCCTGCACATGAACACCATCCCTCAAGTGTATAAGCAAACCAAGGTGGGTAAATACTTTGAAACAAGCTTTCGCTTTAACTAATGTCAAGAATCGCTTGTATTTGTCAAAAACAAAAAAAAAAGACTTGAGAGTAGCAATGTTGCTTTGTTTTTGCCAATTAGAAAAGTTTATGTCACAGGAATTGCACTTCTTGAAATAAACCTTTTGCTGCAAACTTCGCCTACTTCTTTTTATTATTTCGTGCAATAGCTTTCAACAATTCTTATCTCTTCCAACTTGCATTAAGATCAGCATTTGCTTATGGAGCTAAATGTAGTCATGTCCTTAGAAGTACGAACAAATACGAACAACTAGAAACTGTTTGAGTGAATGTGCTAGTTCGGATTTCGTTGGCGAACAAATACCACTATTGCTCAAGACATTCCAATGCTAAATAACTATTGTTGATTCGTTGGTATTTGTTGGTGCCAATCAGTAGCTCGGGTTATCAGATTTGTGGCGATGAGCCAGACAGAGTGTAAATATTTGCAATGAATGTTCGTTGTCGGACACAGATTTTACAATTTTTGAGGTTTTCCACCATGAGTAGGGGCCTCATACGTTCTTCGGGAGTATTGCTATATTTGCTTTGATCTTATCTTAATCTTATGGTAGAGTTTTGCGGCTTAATCTCCATCTAAAATATGAAAGTCAATTGAGACCCTGTTCAACTGAACTTTCGTAGACTCAGTGGGCAGTGACCCTCCAGTTGGTCTTCTATGAAAAATTACGAGAAACCGTCCCACATAAACGTGACAGGGACTTTTGCTAGACTATCCTCTGGTATAATTCTTGTTTACATATGGGAATATGGGAGCTGTGAGCCAAGAACTAAGGTGTAAAAGTGATTGTACAAACAAACACATTTCAGAAATATTGAACAAACAATATGTATTACTAGAAACTCGCTCGGTAAATTCCATATCCCCGTTATAGAAATCTAGGTGTACTGATACAAAGCGTCGCCGAGATCGGGCATGGTTTTCTTACACTGAAAGATTAAGATGTGCAAACAGCGCTTATTTCATGGCAAAGCTACGAGGGGTATGATTTCCACTAGCCGATAATGCAGTAAATCTAAGTTGGCATTAAAGAAACACGGATCCATCTTTGTACATACCACGGCCGGGATCAACGTGGTTTTTTGCATAGAAATAAAACTAGGTTGTGCGTTGTAGCAAGGCTTAACGTGCTTATTGGGTATCAGACCCACCTGGCAACGACTCTCATTGCAAGCCAAAAAAGCATTAAATCAAACATGTAGGCCGGAAGGATGGTTTTTCACTAGGCAATCTCCCAGTGAGCGACGTGTTTACGTTAAATAATTTTATAGATATGTGTCGAATGTGTTGCAAGGTGCCTCAAATCCCTCAATATAATCTCAAGTGTGTCCCCTTAATGGAGATGCGCAAAACTGACCTTATCCGACTGATTCTAATAACAATGATAGTCGTTCTTTCTTTGAAATTTTCGTTTGGCTTCCAGCAAGTTTACTGGTCATGTCAAGCGCTTTACTCATTTCAATAGTATCAGAAATCAGATAATTACGAGCTGACAAAGTGTCGTAACTTACTACGTCAGATATTCTTTTACCCATTTTGTCCTTAAATCCGTCTTCATTACTTGATGCTATAGAAGTTATGGAGGAACTGATTAACATTGGTAACGGGTAAATTAGCACGTTATCATTTTTATACCCCGCATGTTATATTAAAAAAAAAAGCAAAGATGCTGCGCTGGATCTGAACTTTGGCCATTGTTTTAATCAGGTCTGTTCCATCTTACTTAACAAAACGAGATTACGGACAGCCGAGTTCCTGTATAGCTAAACTTAAACTAAAGGTTTGCCGTCAACGTTATACCGACGGAAAATATGCAACGCAATAACTTTTACCTGATTATAGTCATACATGCACCGAGTGTCAGCAGCTGTTGTTATCTTGTGTAACTCAATTTCTGCAGCACCACGTACTGTTCGTAGAACTGCTTATATTTGTCTCTGGAAACCCGTCCGTGCAATCAGATATTAACCATCTGCAATGTTAGGTTTCGTGCAAAAAGCTGAGAGCAGTCATATATAACACCGTTTTAGTAGGCTTTTCGTTGCCCTTGTGCTTAATTATCGCCTTAAACATATCTCTGACCTAGGCATTAGCAAAATATTCGCCGTTCCGGGTATTTGTCCACTAATTCATATTCGTTTGCCTATCAGAAAATATAAGCAGCATTCTATACCTGAATGGTTACTTTAAGGTTTTCAAGCTGCACTTTGAAGATAAACGCATTCAGGGCTTGCAATAAGCTAGCAAGGTGCCAGAAAGCAAAGTGAATGGAGATATAAATCAGAGATCATGTCGCAAGCAACAGATCATACTAGAATAAACGTCTATTGAAAGAGTGTGTAATAGCTAGCCGTGACAGGACAATTGAATATCCAACATAGTATGGCATTGCTACAGACAAAAGGATCTTCGTCTTAGTTACAGGTAATATTTCAGAGGAAAATGTGCACAGCAACAAGCCTCGATTCGATGGAAAACAATCGCGTTCTGTATTTCTTTTGTGCGTGGCAATACAATTTACCTATCCTATAGATCAACGATAGCGGATTTATCCTTATAAGAGGAAACCATGCTATTACAATAATATATCATCCATATTAAGATCTTTTACACGATTGGCGAAGTGTAGTGTGTATAACTTATTTCAAAACAGGAGCGAGCAGAGCCAATGGCTAAACTGCAAGCGTGTCGATAATAATAGAATATACAAGTTAAATTTATGGCATCCATAAAATTAAATTGTGCAAGTACTAGGTACAATACAGCTGCAAGTCTGTTCACAAGTTGTGCCAACTTTACAATCGATATTAAAACCATTGCAGTGACAGTATGTCTTCTGGCATATGTTTGTGTCACTGAGATCTACCTTGCAGACGACAAATGCCATCCATGTCATTTGCCAGCATATCTGTTGTCGTTTGCTTAAACTGCTCTTGTTTGTAACGCCCTCTTCACATCGTCCCAGCGGAAGTCCATTAACGCAAGAAACCGGAATATAGAGATTGTTTCCGGCATAATAACCATTGTAGATCCCATCGGTGACGTTCTGTCCTTTGGCATGCTGTTCCGGCAACGAGCCTTGGCTCTCCGAAGGAAGGGTAGCTGCAAGTGAGCCCGCAATAAAAAGACAAGCAAAAAAGAACTTCATCTTGTACCGTGCATTCGGCTTTTTCCAGTACTCATATATATATATCGGCACGGCAATGTGTCTTAATTTCCCCGATCCACTAAATCCCAGTTAGTGGTACCTAATGACTAATTTTACTAATTTTACCTGTTAAGGCTAACGGAAATCAAATCTTAAATACAAAATATACCGCACATTTTTTATTCATACAAGTTGGATTCAATGGAACAACAGCATACCTTGTAAAACCCAGAGAATAATTGGACCAAAAGATTGTTTCTATTACACTTACTGTCTTGAAAAGTACTTTAGAGCGAGCAGCTAGCCTAATATGACACAGGACCGTGAGTCGAGGGCCGTGCGACGCTTGGATGCAATGCAGGGATGAGGCTTAGGTTACAGGGACAAGGCTTTGGTTGTGGAGATAAGGTTTAGGTTGGCGGAACATCCGGAGTGAC
>JNDP01001334.1:0-28436 GCA_000696975.1 Apophysomyces trapeziformis B9324
TTATCAGTTGATTCATGGTTGTTGCTGGGTCGACGAGCTGACGAAAGTATCTGCAGTGCGTTACCGTTAATTGTTACGAATCTCCAGCCGAACGAGGGAAGGGGGACCAGAGAAAACAGCCTTGGCGGCGTGATGCTTTGTTGGCCATCATCTTGAATTCCGGCTAAACCTATGAGAGCTGAAGCTGCCTCGGCTTCTCGATGCGCCAAAGTGAAGCTTTGTAGTATGAAGCGGAGCACAGGAATATATGAACCAGGCGAAGCAGACAGATCGGCTGGACGACAAGGACCGTGTATGTGATGACTGAGCTCATCCAACACTGTCTTCGCAGCATTTACTGCACGAATATATACTATGCTTACTGATGTTGTCGGCCAGTGCGGCTCACCATCAACGATGACTTCAACTACGTAATCCCAACAGATTGCTTTCATTTGAGCTTTGGTAAGCTCCTATGTAGAACATAAGTTTTAATGCAACACATTTATAGAATTCATACTGGAAGTAGCTGCCCGAATCGATGTATGCAATAAGCGGCAATGCGGTTATTGAAGTTCTCGGCTATATGGTTCGTGTAAGCGGTCTGCAACGTGGTGCATGCGGCTGCAAGAGCGTCACTGTATCCGACAAATACTCGTAGAGGATAAACTATTTCTGGATGCTGTTGGCTGAATGTGCCCCAATGTATACGCACGCTTGGAGGAAATTTTGTGTTCTTGTTCGAGATCGCTTTCCCAAGTACTAACTGGCAGACACTGTACCAGAAATTTTGTGAGAATATGTAAACCAGAATCTCTGTTTCAGCATTGTTAATGACGTATCCGTTTACAAAGATCTGCGCTCGGCAAACGACTTCTCGAACGAAGCTACATAGCTCAATAATCTTGCGGTGCAACTGGTAACGGTGCTCGGCGCGAACAACTGAATTAAATGGGACCACTCTTGTGTACGTTTCGCTACCGGAAGCAAAAGTTTCTTGAACCTTTTCTTTAATAGTCGGAACGTGATTCTCGCATTGAACCAATCTTGCTGTTGTGTGTCCCGTGTGCCCACAAGAACTACACACCGCTGAAGAAGTCGATGGATTTTTGTTTGCCCGATCGCGCTCGACTCTTCCGCGCTTCTTTGTCTTTTTGTCTCGATGTTGTCTTCAATGGCTTTTCTCTTCCCTGTTAGCAATTATGCGATTAGGGCTTTGAAATGGTCAATCTGCTTCTTTTGTACCATGTGCTTTTGACAAGGGGCATTCGCGACTTCTCTTTGTCTTATGCTCAAGGGCCCCGCAATCTCGACATGTAGCTATGGATATGCCGTATAAGATCAATGAATCTCATATATCAGCAACATACCTTGTTGTGCTTCGGCTTCCTCTGCTTCTCGCTGAAATTTTCGTATTACCTTTTTAATAAGCGTGTACAAAATAGGAGGGTAAAGGGGCAGACCAAGCGAAACTAGAATTGCTGACAAGAGAAGTAATGAATCCATTGGTAAGAGAGGGTAAGAGAAGTGGAAGAAAGAGCTGCATAAGGGGGAAAACAGAGAGGCATCTAAGTTTTGACAACTCTCGGAGTCTGATGACGAGTCACTTCGATCACTGTTCAATTGACAACATCTTCATAAACACATCATATAAGCCATTGGAGAAAACGCGTAAACACCGTTTCTTCGAATAACATATAAGTACCAAATCTATGTATTATTTTAATTTATAATGTATTATTTTGTTTAGCAGCTTAAGCATGAATATGAGTAAAGACTTTCATTCTAAGTTGAACTTATCTTTGCCTGAAATATAATGACGATATGTATATGAAACTGATCAATCCCACTAACTGCAAAATACACAGGTTACCTAATGCACACTTAATTTTTAGTCTTTCGCAATGTAAAAGAGGCACGGAAAAAAAACAGTTGCAGAATGCTGGATAACCTGGGAGAATCCCGTCACAAAGCTTGATTGGACTCCAGGCACACGGCTTCTTAAGTGTAGACATCTACTCATTTCTATTTCTCCTAAGGTCTCTCTTTGATATGACAGGATGCTTTGAAAGCTTCCGCAAAACTATTTATTACGGTTGACTGGGATATGGGGCACTTTATGTTGAACTTTTACATACGATTTTTTGGGTTCGGTACGTTCATTTTGTTGTTTCCATCACAAATACTATTGACCTTTGATAAGCGAGGTGGATCCCACTTCAAGAATCAGATAGAATGATATATTTTAGACTCAAAGTCTTCCATTTTTCTAGTTGTCTTCCACTTCCTCCTTTTTATCACATTACGGGCATGGTTAGCGTTCCTATATATGAAATTACTCCTCGAATTTTTTCACCATACGGCGCAGTTATGAGGGACATATCACGTAATTGAGGAATATGGTAGCATAATTAATAGCTTCGTAATTATCTAGCTTGTGAGGTAATCCGCAGGACATTGAGAGCGAGGATCAGCACTTTGAGAATCATGGTTTCTTTTAAGCAGCATGTAATCCTCCTCGTATGTGCTAATACTCAGTAATTCAAGCTATTTAGGTTGAAAATTATTACTGAGTTTGTTTTGTTGTTGTAAACGATATATTTGATAAGGTTCAAGCTTTACTTATTGTCTTTCTATATATCATACAGGTACTGGTTTTTTGCATGACACAAACAAAATCGGCTACACTATTTTTGCTGAGATTTTCTCATATCCTCAACTGTTTTAAGAACTGGGTTGTTTAGAACCATCTTATAATAAGTAGGATGGTTATCTATGACTTTGGGATGAAGTTGCACTTGCCTCTGAACTAGAACACGCTTTTGATTCAAAAGTTTGATTGGATGTTCTTCAAAAATTGACTCTCCGAAACTTCAAACAATTTTGGGTGGGATCTTTCAAAAAAACTTAATTGAAAAAATCACTAGTGTGGCTTATATATTGTGACTTTGTTATTCAGTCGTGCACGAGTATAAAGTCTGGTCGATTGCGGCGAAATTTTTTCTTCTTTTCTATTACATAAAACTTACGACTCGATTTTGCATGCGTGCCGTCCTCAATCGGCATTGTCATTTCCTGAGACGAGCCAAGAATAAAAGTGTGTAGACTTAATAATAGTTGACACCAGTTTCTTTTTAATGGTGCTCAATTTTCGCGGTCTATCGAAATACGTTCTACATGAGTACGCAACCACCTTTGGGTTCCGGAGGTTCGTTTCGACGATTGATATCTTGTAACAGGATGTCGAATAGTTTGTCTAGGAAGAAAAAAGAAATGAAAAAAAGTTTAGAAACACCTTTGCTCTGCGACAATAAGACTTACTGATGTTTTCGTTCCTTTTTGCCGAAGTCTCGATAAATAATGCTTGCAGTTCTTGAGCCAAGGCCTGGCCTTCTGCCGTTGACACTTCCCTATAAAATAAAAAGGCCGAATGTCCAGCAAAACTTGTTGCTTTTCCTTTCTTCTTTTTCTTTGTTTTCTTTCTGTTCTGATGTTTATATCTCGCGATGTTTTACCGTTGCACATCCAGATCAGTCTTGTTCGCCACGAGTACACAGGGAATAGTATCGACGCCATTGAAATCCAAGATCTTATCGTGAATAATCTTGACCATATCAAAGCTCGATCGGGAAGTGATTGAATAGACAAGCACATAGCCATGGATTCCGGTCGAATAATGGGAGCTAAATATGGAATACTCATCCTACCATCCATGCCTTTCAATCCAATGCCCCTTTTTCTCTCAATGCCTGTTTATTCCCTGCCCCGCCGTGTCCATAATCTCAAGCGTGTATTCTGGATAAAATGTTCGGTTGTCGTAAGTCCACCAAAAGTCAACAATGCCAGTTCTATCGCATTTACCTTGTCCTTTCAATTTGATGGTTTTTGTGAAGCTGTTTTCAATTGTGGGGTAATATTGTTCGACATACTGATTTTGGCAAAACTGAATGGTCAAGGATGACTTGCCTGTAAACAGAATAGGAGATGGAAGACGGTGAAAATGGTAAATGAGTAACTCCGTCCGTTGAAGCATGAGCGAACAAAACCATCTGAACGACTTTCTAACCAACAGCGCGAGCTCCTAAAACTGTAATATGTCTTGCTTTAGCAGTTGCCATTATAAACAGAGGAAACAATGAGGGTATGTCAGTATTGTTGCTGGTCAAAACGATATGGGGACGGGGTCTTTTGTGTCTCATCTCCGACCAATCATACGTCTTCAGCCGCTTCTTCCGGTTTTACGGGTCTTTTGCCACAGCAGCCAGTGTATCGCCTGAAGATCATTTCGCCCTAAACTTACACTGAACGATTGCAGCTCTTATTTAAGAAAGACAATAACATAGCAACTTTCAGTGCTTTTTTCCGTTGATAAGTGCTGTGTTAACGCACCACGTAACAGTGTAACTACTTGTCTTTGGAAGATAGTTGGCGTCATCGAAAAGTTACTTTATCAAGGACGCAGAATTTACCTTAAAGTAGCGTAAAATATTACAATGAACAATACTATTTAAAAAGAGAATATAGGCCGCTAGAAGCGAAAGAGACTTTGTATAATAAGCAAATTATTCAGAAGCAGTTGGATGCTTTGCTGCATCGTGACAGGAAGGAAGAAAGGAAGAAAGAAAGGATTGTCTGCGCTAGATGGGTGATCAATTCCAGGGTCGCTTTACATTTTCTTTCTGTTGCATCATAAGTATCCGAAAAGCTGCCCATGGCCCATTTCTGAACTGAATGATTCAAGCTCTATGTAAGCAAATAGCCGTTCAGAATAATAGAGTGGAAAAGGCATGAGCAAAACATGTACCTATACGGGCCCTTTTGATCTGCTTTTACAGACCTTTGAAATAAGAATAAATGGAAACCGAGCAGTATTACGCCAATATAACTATGACGTTACCGAAGAGAATCATCTTGTAAATGCAGATGATTTGTTATTAAGCTTCATTAAGCTTTAATGCTGTTCGTTTAAACTTCATTCCGTTTTAGCCTCAAATCAGCTGGACTTAGGTCTTGATTCGGCTCCACTGGTGGTGATTGCTAGACTGGAGAACAATGTTAAAGTAATGACAAGAGTTAAGGTCGAAATTTACTCTGTAACAGCTAAATATCCTTTTACTTATCCTCTGAGTTAATTCTCATTTGCACTTTTATGCTAAAAAGGTAAATATCTTTTAGGAACCAAGGATTTTCTGATTAAAATTAAGAGGATTGTAGGTCAGCTAACGACTTGCGACGAGATAATCAAACAAAAAGGCGCGATCTCTTTTCAGGAACTTTTTTCTTCTCTCTACTCACACTTGATCATGGCAAAAAACAATTACGACGACTGTTGGATACCATGTGAGGCGGGTCTTATAAAAGGATATAAAAGTGAAAAGGGCGATAGAATAAAGAGGTAAGTGGATTTTTGGGTAAAAGTGGACACCAGGTACTACTCGAATCGGTAGCAAAGACTTGATAGTTTAACGTTAATAATAAAAGGTCAACGGAGCATATCAGGGATAGCAGTAGGATGAATAAGACAATAAAACGTTCGAGTATTATTTGATAAATAAGACTTGTTCGTGAATTAAAGGAGCTTGCTTGTAAGGCCTTTTGTTTCGATTGACGGACTGATGTCTATTGATATTGACTACAAAGGTACTTTTACTAATTATTTTAGGCTAATCGTCGGTATTAGTCTGCATTGGCCGCAGTATGATTTGCACATCTGTTTCTCTTACATTATGTGACTTTTGACAATGTTTCATTTTGACACGAGTTTATATTTCCAGAACAGTAAAGTGATATGAAGAAGCACAGAGGCGTTTTGGGTAATGACAAAGTGTTGTACGACTTTTTAGTGTCGAGAAAATGAGGAGCAACGTCTTGATACAGAGGAATTATGCAAGCGTATCCACCTTCGTTTGGAAAAGTCCTCACCGTGTACATCGTCTGACTCATTGAGTATGAACGCTCCCTGAAAATCGGAACGGTCCTTACAACGAGCCGAACGAGTGTACATCCAGGGTAATTCCCCGATAGAATACAAGCAGCAACAACTTGTCGAGGAGATCAATAATTGTGTAGTGGTGAAATTAAAAGACGTCGGGTAAAAAAGGTAGAAGCAAGCCAACAAGATAAGAAACAGGCAGTTAATGAAGTTTTTACATGAATTGTATGTTTTATACATATGTACATTTACACTTTGGAGCACATTTACACTTTGGAACCAAGGAGGACGCTGCTACTTTTTTTCTATGATTATAGTATTAAAAAAACCTATCCGTCTCTATCCGAGGTTTTTCCAAACAAATGATTGTGTTCCAACCCAGCAAGCACAGCACGATATGGAACGCGCCCGATCCTCGCAAACCTTATTTCTATCTTTGGAAGAAACCAGACTTTAGGCTTAACAAACTGCGACTGTTAGAATACTCATCATGCAAACTTTGTTTTTGTGTGCAATATAATGATATGGAGGTTTATGTGGATACCTTCTCTTTAGTGTTGAAACGGATAGGTACGACCGCAAAGAAAAGAATAATAGGTTACGGGTCTTCGCATTGGTTCGGGATTTCTAGCAGCTGAATATGGTTTAATCTGATCGGATTCACCAAACTCAGCAAGCAAGCATAGTCAAAGCTCACTATGAGCCGAGCCTAATGAAAGACTTAAACTGGAGTTCCTTTTACACTCTACGAGTCAAGAAAGCAAGTGATGAACTGTAGCACAACCAAAATCCAAACCCATTTCAGGAAATGTTCCTGCTTTCTAGAATACGTAATATCCAAATGTGTTTGCATGGCTACCAATTCTACTCGATCGAGTCTAGATATTGCTTTCAATTTACTTTTTATTCACAAGTGTGAGATCATACATATGTGCCTTGTACAAGTAGAACCATCTGATCAAGCTTCGGCAGAGATGGCGGATATCAATATGGAAGACGTGAAGGCCATGCTCTCGTATGCTTACATTCAATACAAGGTATCACGCGATTTTGATGGTATTCATTGAAAAAGCACGCTCTTTAGAGGCATATAATTTTAGAGAAGCACAAGCTTCGGACCCTTTTCGACCCTAGAGAAACGGTCAGCACTGTTATCTCTTCCCTATGGCCCCGCTTCAGATGACAGATCATTCCATGGTCTGGGATAGTGCGTCTTTACAACAAGCACCTTCAGTAAATAGACTGAATAAGTACAATTAGATTATCTTAGTTTGCAATAGACAAACCATCTGTAAGGTTTTTAAGACGTTTGACTTGTATCGCAAGGGTGAAGTTTGTTTTAGTAACAGTACCAAATGCCAAATGGCGTTTCAGTTGAGAGTTTCCGACTTTGCTTGGCATGCTCTCCCTCTGTCTGTGAACAGAGAGAAACGTTTTTATCTAATCAGTGGAGTATGCATGTGCGCAGTTCCAAATAGTATGGACATAGAAGCAATGTGACAACATTTAGGCTAAAACGTACTTATCCTGCAGCTTTTCACCAACATGCAACAAGCTAATCAGAATCCAGCTTTTAATTTTCATCTGCGGTTTCCCAACTAATACAATCCCAGAAATAGTTATGTGACATCACGTAAACACTGCTTGTCTGAGGTTAGCTTTAGTGCTTTTCATCTATAAACCTGAGATGTAGTACTGATATGACCGCTGTCAGCATCTAAGCTATTGTCAACGTAAACTCTAGTTTAGGAAGTAAGACAACAGCCGCAGAGAGAGATGGAGAGAGTCCGAGGTCTGTTTCCCGTCAGGTGGCGCACTTTACGCATGGAAAAGTTGCGAAAGGAATAAGGTGTTATTCCTCATAAAGCAGGACCCAACCGGGGCTATTGTTTCTTTTTGCGAAAGGTGACACAACGTCCTTGATTCTAACAATGTCTTGAACTTTGGGTCTCCGTAACCGTCGTTTGTGCCAATTACACGACCTATATATGGTTAGCTAACTAAAACTATCGCGTATACATGCCATTGTTAGTTTTGATACGTGAGGAAAGTTTTAGCAACACTTAATTGCCTATATATGTATCCTTTGAAAAGTAGGCAATGGGGGGCATTCACGAAAACTTTTTAAATCAGGCGATATTCAAGGACGATAGGGCCACACAACTTCAATCAAATCGGGACATCGTCCGCCCGCATATGCAGCTGTACTTCTATTCAGATAGAGTGCTTGCTGCGAGTGATTATTTATGAATCAGACCCGATGCACGAGCATTTTGCCAGTCTATATCCCAATCGAGGCGTTTATGTTTACAAAGTTCATGTGAAAGAAGCATTGGACATGTCTTCGGTTAGCCACAGATTCTCTGGGCAATTGCCATTGAACTGACTGATGCATTAACGTCTTGTCCTACTTACCTAAACTGGGTCATTCATTGAAATGGTAAATGAAATTTATCAATATTACCATCCTCACATTGCGACTCGCTTCAAAGAGTGACAGCTCGATAGAAGTATCTCCCTTTACAGACAATCTCAAACTAGGCCTTTATTATAAGTACCCTATCACATCGAACAATAGAAAGAAAATGAAAGTAGCACATGCTTAATTCAAACAATGGGTCAACAAGCAATCAACCTACGGACTTCGTATCCCAGGCCAACAAAAAGAATAGTATGCTATGACAGATCGGGCGAAGCCAAATTCATTCACCACCGGACGAAAGCGATATTTTGAGCAACTGATTGAGAATTTTGTGTCACAACCGGCTAGAAATGGCTCGGTTTTTAAGGTTGTCCGAAGAGTCGCTGATGAAGACGGTCATTACCATCCTCAGGTTACAGCCATGATATAGGATACTCCTGTCACATGTAGTCTATGGCAACTGGATTAGATCATTTATGCGTTTCATAAAATCAACTTGCGAGAAAATCGTACGTCTGGAGAGAGCCCGATCCTTATTAGATACTGTGTTGCTTATATTGCAACTTGGGAAGATACATAAAGATGCGTTTTGGTGTTGTTGAAGAGTTGATAGACCTCGAACTGCATCGTTTCGCTATTGCAGTATTTAGTTTGAAAGCTTAAAAGCACGCTGAGCCCACTAAAGCTGGATTGTCGACGTCACATCCCTCCAAGCTTTTCCTTAAAAGCTGAACATCTCAGTCATATCCGTTGTACTGCTCTTCTCCTTCTTTCCCAAGCAAAAAAAAATGACTTTGATGGCTGGCCATTCTAAAACATTCGAATTTTCGCAACCTAGTAATCTCCCTGCCATTCGATATTCGATCATGCAACGTATCCAGAAACAGCGAACCGTTCTGCCGACTCAAACCTTCCGGAAAGGCGAGGTACACTCTCTCGACAATGGCTTACCATCCCCTCCAGTGGATGACCACCATCAGCATTTCGACAAGATGTCTCCATCAAGTTGCTCAGACGACGAAGTATCTGTAGACATGGCAACCCCTTCGTCGTCCCATGACTGGGATGAAGAGTCCATTCGACAAAAAATAAAATCACTACAAGAAGAAAAGCATAGATTGTTCCTAGCCATGAAAGACCTCTTATCTCCAAAAACCCATGAGCCTCCGAAAGAGAATGAGCAAGTACAACCAATAAGTTCGGCAGCGATAGCTGCAACAAGTGGAACCAATACAACAGCAGTGACAACTGCGACGGCGGCAATAGAAAGAGCGACAACACCAACGGCAGCAGCCGAACCGGTGACAACTGCCACAGCGTCAGAGACAGCGACAACACCGAAGAGACCAGCGAGCACTGTAACAACTACAGCAACAGCAGTAGCATCATCCACCGTAGCTACAGGTGAACGGCAAAAGGAAAAGAGGTCTACTCGGTCACACAGTAGACAGGGCCGAGGCGTCGCTCGATCACGCAGCGTCAGCCGTTATAACGACTATCACTCATCCCCCCCTCCATCATCTCGATACCATAGTTCCCGTTACGGCGACAGCCGGGGATATCCGTCTAGCAGCAGATATCCGCTGATCTCTCACGCACCTCATGCATTCTCATCGCATATTTTCCCGCCCTACATAGTGAGTTAAGGCGTTATCGCCCTGCAGAAAAATCGCTCGTTTCCTGTTTTCCTGACACATCCTTTTTTTTTCCCTTCTTTATAGCCTCGTCGTTACTTTGATTCCAGATCACCTGGAAGACAACCATCTTTTCGATTCTCTAGGCCATTGGCTGACAGACATATTCCGAGATACTAGAAAAACTTTAATTTATTTGTACAGTAACAGTTGCTCCGCACTTTCTCTCTTTTCTCCCTCTCTCTCTTTATTCTTTTCTGTTTATGGAACTGGAAATGTCATAGAAAGGAAAAAAAAAGATGAGTCTTTGTATAAAGAAGAAAATAAGAAAAGAGTATAAAGAAATTTTGTGTTTTAATCTGTTTAAAACACGGATGGTTTCTTGCAGTCGAAAAAGGGTGATAACCTGTGACACCAGATATGTCACATTTCTATGCAGTAGGGGAGAACTGAACAAGAATTGACAACAGTTCTTTTGAATGACCGAAATGGCGCTGTCCAACATATGGCTGTTTAGTTTTTTTGCTAGACAAATCGGTTGAGATCACGCGCTCCATCTTTCCCAGATGCTCCGTTCCCAACAAGCCCTCTCAACCTTTTCCCACATCCTTTCTTTTTCAGCAAGTGAGAGGTAGAGAAACCCTCGTTGCTATTGGGATCAAACACACATGTCCTTCTCTTTATATCACACCGTAGTAACAATTTTTGCACTTCGACAATGAAAAGGAAAAGGAAAAAAGGAGACTGTTATAACGATCACCTTCGGTGCAGACCGCACTGTTCAAGTTTCTTTTGCCTTAATGCATAAAGAAAGAGAGAGAGAGAAGCAGAAGAAATAGCATGGATGGGCCCGGTTATAAAGTAATCAAGCATCTCCATGGTGCGGGCGTGTTACCACGCTGTACGAACAAAGTCGGAATACCCTAAATTTGTGCCACAGATCAGATAACGAGAAAATGATCAGCCTAACTAATCGGTTTCCATTCACTTTATTCCTTTTTTCTTTGTCGTAGCAATGAGGGTTTCGTTTGTTTCAAATCAACTCCACCGGGAAATTAGTGTTTATGGAAACAATTGTTACAATGTCCTTTTTTGAACAGATTGGCACTGAAATCATCGCAACCGCACAGAGAACAGCTAGGCTCTTGGGTTATGTCACCTGTATTAGCCCGAGCTTGTTGAAGAGAAGGTCGAACAGCCGGAGTTGGCGCTGTGTAGGTACGATTTAACGGAGTACGTGAGGAAGGAGGCGGAGGAGGAGGCGTCCTGGCGGCTACCACGGGTTTGGTACTGAGAGGCACTGTGGTAGAACTACGAGAGAGAGGTGGAGATGGCGTAGATGACGCAGTGGAAAAGCTATTGTTCGATAATGTTCTTGTTGGCTGATTCGTTCGTATGTACGAATGGGTTGCCGTGGGCGCCGGAGAGGCTCTGCTATCAACGAAGGGTGATTCTTCTGCCGAGGTTTCAGCCGGTTCATCCACAATGTCTTTTGGATCGTCATACATAGTCGTTGGTGCTATGGTCGCCGTTGGCGGACGTGCTGGCATAGGAGGTGGGCTAACAATCTCTTCCGTGTAATTGACAGGGAATATGCCACGGCGTTTGGGACCATTGCTCTCGGCTTCACCTAACCACCAACCCTCATCCACCTCCTCCACAACAGTAATTAAATCACCAGTGCGGAAAGATAATTCATCCGGGCTATCACCGTCAAAATCGTACACAGCTTTGCGTCGTTTTTTGCTTTGAATTGAGTTTTGCGCTACAAACAGGAATCAACATGAGCATCAGCCCACCGGCGATCCTTGAGATCACCTACCTTGTCTTTTGGGTATAGCAGGCGGAGCCAGCCGGCCTTGAGAAGAAGATCCATCTTCACCACTATTACTTCTCAATGAGGAACGACTTGGTATACGTCTAGCGGCTGGGCCAGGACTTAAGCTATCGCCAGATGGTTGGCGGTTACTTGGTCGACGCTGGGCGAAGGTATTTCCTGGTGACCGAGGTATCAGACCGGGGGATGATTCAGGGTGATGCATAAAGTAATCTTCAGCGCCACCGTTTTGGTTTGCTCTAGGTGTGACGCTGGGGCTCATGCTGGGCGATCTTGTCAAAGCGGATCGCATCACGTTGCGAGCGGCGGGCCCTGAAGGGGTTCCTTGCCCCCACCTACCACGGAGACTCTTCAAAATTTCAGCGCTCTTGCTATAGTAATCGAGTTGTGCTTCCAACAATTGGTGGAGCGCGTCGAAATGTTCATCCTAAAATAATGAAAAATTACTACTATTGTCCTCCGAAGCAGGATTGATCTGACTAAGACACACACCTCGAATTCCTGCAATCGCACCATTTTCTGGAGTAGGTCATACTCTGTTTCCTCGTATTTCATTTTAGCCGCATGCATTTCCTGTTCAAGCTCGGGCTTTTCCTTCTTCGACTTCTGAAGTCGACTGAGTTTAGCATCGTAATCCAATCGGCGCGACTCGAGCTTTTTACGCAAGTTCTGATATTCTTTGTATTCTTGGAGGCCTCTTTCCAACATGGCCATGTAGTTTTCCTTCATATGGGTTGCAAAGTCTTCCTGTAGAGTAGAAATTCGCGTCTCGGCATCGCCGTAATTGATCAACGCAACCCCTAATTGATCAAGATGATCAGATACAAACTGTAACACATATTTCCCATTTTTCTTACCGAGTGCGGAATCCATAGGAAAAGCATCGCCATGACTGGACCAGCAGGTGGCAAAAATCTCCATAGGGTACATTTTCTGTTTAGCATCTTCTGGCGATGGTTTCTTTTTCGAGAGATGACTGTATTGTAACTGGGCAGCTTCATGGACCTTTTCAAAACCAACTCGTTTTTGTTCAGTTTCAACCTCTAGTCGTTGGAAATCCTCGGTCTGTAAGGTTGCTTTGGCTGACCCGAGCCGCTCGCCAGTCCACTGAAATAAAAGGGGAATGAGAATAAAAATAAAAAGTGCTAAATCGGGAGCGTCTGGAACATGTAGAGAAACTCCGAATCGCATAGAGGAGGAACAGAGCAGATGACAATCTAGCAAGATCTCACTTGCTCCTGATCTCTGTCATTGTCGTTTTTTGTTTCTCTATTACACGATCCTCTACTTCCAACTGAAAAGGAGCATCACTCCCTTATTTACCTGCTTTAATTTGCCAAGGTTCTTGATCATGATGGATGATCGGCAAGGAAAGGAATGTCAGACAAAATTGAATAAGGAAAGAAAGGAGAGAAGCGGGATCTGGAACACAACTGTGAGCAAAGCAGGACTTTTTGATGGATCACAAATTTGGCATAAAAACTCCGATAACGCGCTCCCAGACGTTGTGATCCCTTTGTTGTCATTAAACATATTGTCGCTCTTAATTCCACGTATTTATTGAAGATAGGTCAATATTTATCTGTTAATTGAGTCCTTGTTACATTGAGGACAATGTAATAGCTCTTCTCGGAACAATCCAAGAGTTTCTCCATTGGAGGAAACCAAAGCGAAGAATTAGAAACTGATCTATCACGAAGCGAGAAGCATCAGATACATCTCGGCAAAACCCTGCTATAATCAATCATGATCAAGAATATTGCTATATTGAAGAAAAACGGACATGTTTTTTTTTCGATTGTGGCATGAATACGATTATTCACTTTCATTTAAGGTCTCTGTTGCTTCAGTAATGAACAAGTTAACGAAGGTTTCTAACCTAATAGTAGTGCATAACAATACACATCTGATAAGCGTTTTTAGTTCACGGAGATGATATACTACTTATTTAGGACCTAATGTTAATGAGAGATTTCATCGAGAGCACACTGAATCATAAATTTTGGAACCATATTCTTAACAGTCCGCTTTCATTCTCATATCTACATAGTAAGGTTTAAATAAGAAATGAACATAAAAGCAAGCAATAAACAATATTTGCCCCAAGTAAGAAATACAGTGAAATACAGTGAGTAGCATGACATGTTATGGTGAAGCCTGTTACAATTACTGTTATTATTGTCATGCGTGGTATTATTGCTGTCATGGCCGAGCGACGTAGTCCGCCCGGACTAGATCAATCTCTTATAATGTGGAAGCTAAGAAAAGCCACTTATGATTCAATGCTACAAAAGGTGATGAAAGAAAAGTAGAAGGTACAATCACTTGGGATTGGTATGGGTAAAAATCGGGTAAGTCGTGAGTATCAGAAAACCCTTTGGCAAGGAAGAAGCGGGCGATAGTATAGTAAATGAGAGCCCTGATGCGACGCCACCTTTGTTGACCGGCTGGTTCGCGCTATGCAAACGCAAAATCTACCTTGTCCTGTTGTCTGAGAGTCGTACTGACTGGATCGGCTAGATTTAACAGGGTCAACAGGATCATAGTCCTGAATTAATCTAAAACTTTTTTGCAGTTCCGAACGGAGCTCAGCTTCATAGTCATTGTGTAGGAAAAAGGCGGGAATGTATGTCGAGAAGACGATTGCTGTTAATATGCAAGCTCCAAGCCCGGGAACATGATTGGCTGACTGTAAGACGAGGGCGGATGGGAATATATAATGTATTTGAAACCTTCGTTTGTAGATGGAGGAGTGAAGGGACAGCAGCAGCTTCACTTGGTATGGAACTTGCGCTTCTCGCCTTTGCAGCTTCAGCTTGTCGAACTGCTTACCATTGAGGAACTGACAGTGATACAGGAGGTTGCCAAATCGCCAAACAGAAGATGACCTAACACGACATCGGGGAAAAGATGTGTAACAAAGCGAAATGGACGACAGCAAGCTATATATCGGCAGCGCAATTAGGCAGACGTGAGCATGATCCATCAGCAGGCTCAAAGCATTCTGCGGCATAAATCTTAGTGCTCTGGCAAAACTCAAGGCCAAGACGTACCTAGAGGATCTGTATCGTATCAATGCTTACTCTGTACTCTAGGATAGTGTTGATGAAACTACTATCAAAGATAGATACAAAGACTCAGACAATATTACTAAAAAGCCTGCTTTAAATTAGATGGTCATGCATGACGCAGGAACCCAAAAGCCGTTAAGACCATTTTGCTTTGTATTAACGCAAAGCTACGAGACACTCCGTACGTTTACGGATTCGGTTTATTAGGACATTTTTAAAAGCATCTCCTTTTGCCCATCACATGCTATAGCTTCACACATCGTAAAGATAACCCCGCGTATTGCGCGATATTCTTTTTCTGATCTGCAACTACCGCAACGGATCGGATTGGCTCACAGATAGTTGGATAAGTGAAAACCGTATCCCTATTGACAACAAGATATGGTGTGATTAAGCAGTAGAGTATCACGGTAGCATGATCGTGGCCAGATAAATCTTTGGTTATATTCAATTCGTCCTCGCAGGTCGTAAGTACTACGCATGTAAATAAATAAGGACTGCAATTTGGCAATAGTACGGATATTCGGGCAAACGTATGAAGCAAGGAATATCTGGAAGTATTGCTGTTTATATTGACTATCCATTCTGCAGCGAATTTCTTGGCAAACTTTGAGTGTGAACAAGAGTCGTAATACGACTTTCCGGGGCAAGTAATTCTATGTTTTCCTGATTTAACGAAGCGTTTCATACAGGAAACCTATGATATCCCTACGAGTTTGGTATAGCATATTTTAAACAGAAGTTTTCGAGTAAAATCTACTCGGACTTTTGGTAGGATGATTTTCCATTTTGTTGGCCTTTACGATAGTATGGCTTTATTCAATGTAAGAGGATAATTTAAAAAAGGAAAAATCGTGAGATCGCAATAGTCCAAAAACGGAAAGCTTAGACCGTTTTCAGGGCCTAATGAGAGAAATATGGATCTTTCAGTGTAATACTGTGGTTACACGAAAGAGAGTCTCTTTCCCACAAAGAAAACGTCCATCATGTGCAGGAGAACTTATTCCTTGCCGGGAATGACGTACAGGATGTTTCCATGAATAATCAAGCTTGTTCATTGTACAGCTACGGAGTGCACAATGGGACGCAAAGTTCGTCAAATATAGTCCTAGGTTTGTGTTTTTTCCTTTACTATACAAGGATGCAGAAAAAAACTATTCTCTTGTACTAAACCCTTTTCATACTCTGTTAACTGGCAATGTGGCTCACTGATAGTAAGCATTTCATATAAACGTCGTACAAAAATGCGAGATATCCCTTCTGTTTCTGGCTGTAATTTGCGCAAAACAACATGACCATTTTGGGGTAAACATGGAAGGCTGTGCTTTTTCGGAAAAGGGAGCAGTATCTGATCGATTTTCTGCGCGCTCCATGCGAGAAATTCTGGTTGACCTGCTTACAAATACCTTCGGTTACTATTGCTTAGCAAATATCAAACCGGTGACATGGTTTTTTGCTAAGCAACTTCTAAGCAAAGGAAACCTTACAGTCTATAGCCAAACCACAGACAGAACATGCCAAAGACAGCTCATTGAAGCTTTATATGTCCCACTTTATCTGTTGTCAAACATTGCTCAACGTAAGCGATTTTAATGGTAGAGTGAGATATTGAAGCGCTCATTTATATGCAGTCAGCCGCTTACCGCGGGTATAATCGACATGTCGGAATGGCTTAAAGATAAGGTTGACGTACTTCAGCCTTCCGGACATAGGATCTAAGCAAGCAATTTCCATAATAAGAATGTTGGCTTGAGTGGGTCGATATGTACCAATGTCGATGGGAAAACCACACATCCGGGCAAAAAAAGTTTACAAAGCCACCCCACTCTGCTCATTTACTTATGATCTCAATTCAGTGGAAGTGTTTCTCTTGAGTGTAACCACTTATATTATTGTTGCCTTCTCCTTTTCTCTTTCCTCTTTCCTCTTTAACCGTTCACATATAACCCATGCTTTTATATTATGCTCGTCTGCAAATGGTGCTGATGTTGCTCCTCCTAGGATACATGCCAGGCGCAATGTCACAGACGGCATTCAATCCGGCCTTTGAGCAGGAACCGCTGGTATACAATGCCTCCGACCCTCGTGACAAGGGTATTGAGCTTAAAGCTGAATCTCGCGTTGCTATTTCGCAAGGTTTCCAAGTCGTCTTTGCTGGTGACGATATTAGACATGCAGCCCAGGTAAAAGACGGGATCAAAATGAACAATGTGTTCTCACCAGTATTACCATAGCGCCTGATATTTGATTTTTCAAATGCTTGTTCCTCAACAAACTTTGAGCTAATACAAAGGCTAAATAATAACAGTTTATTACTCCCTGCTATTCGGATGCTACCAAAATTAGCGATAGCTGAGCGAGGAAACTGTAATTGGACAGAGAAGGTGGCGCTGATCAAAAACATATCCGAGACCAACAGCCTTAACGTCCAAGGAATCTTGATTTTCGATAACAACACCACTCCCAGTAATTTAAAATACCAAATGCAAAATCCTACAGGCTGGATCACTGCACCTGTGTATCCAAGTCCGTTACCACCTGAGTTCAATATATCAAATATGGCTGATAACGATTTGCGTGATCGCTGGCCGTTTGTGCCGACCTACTTTGCCACAAACGATTACGGACAATTTCTACTGGAGAAAATCGTTTTGGGAGGTGCCAATTCCACAATGGATACATACAGACAATTCTGGGAGGTCACAGCCTTTCTGGGTCCAGTGAATTTTGGCAACGATGATTCAAATTCATTCATGTCCGCCTTGGCATCTAGTCGTGGCTATCTTTCTTATATCATTGCGTTAGCTGCCATCTTTTTAATAGGTATGTCATTTTTTTTGATCAATGGAAACCAAAAAAGAAAAGGCTGACTGTGGTATATCAACTAAGCTCTATTTGCAGGCGTCATTTTTCTACGATGGTGGCGGATACGACGAATGAGAGATGAAATGGGAAATGACCTTGCGCATCAGGGAACGAATGCTTACATGTTACAACAACGCTCCAGACAATCTGACCCGTTGCCAGTTGATCTCGTTAATGCGTTACCTATTGAGAAATATACAGTCGAGAGCGTAAAAAATGCCAACTGTGCAATTTGTCTCGAAGACTTTGTGGAAGATAAGACAGAAGTTCGTGTGCTACCTTGCGGACACGGTTTCTGTGTCTTGTGTATTGGTAAGTTACAAACAAGAATCATCGCAATCAACGAACCTAATAACCGATAAATTACCGTCTAGATCCATGGTTGACACAGAAATCGACCTTGTGTCCAATTTGCAAATGGGATTGTATGCCACCTGAACGTCGTCAGCAAGCACAATCACCTGAAGCAGATAGAGAAACTAGCGAGATGACGTCGGAGCCATCGTCGTCAAATTCCATATCAATGGACCGTCCAACACCATCGCCATCCGATAATCATCCTCCTATACAAGAATCATCAGCGCAAGCAGAGACGGCTTTGCCCTCTGAATCATCAGGATCAGCGGAACAGCAACAAGGGCAACAGCATCAGCGGCAGCAACAAGAACAACGACAACAAGGAAAAGATATACCCCCTCATGAACATGCACCACGACAATCATAAGGAATCTCTTGTCAGATCTGATTTCTTGTTATACTCTTTATATATTGCGATTGTATTGACGTCTTTTTTTTGGCTTTGTTTCCTAACATTTTCAGTAGTTTTCAGTAGTTTGTAAGCGGTGCAGGTCATACCTCATCGAAATTACTTGTGTACTTATAATTTAGCTTCGATCTCACTTACTACGTGTATTTATACAAGCAGCTACGAAATATATTCATCAGTACTGTGTTTACATACGTATATGGCAACATTAACAGAAGTTGATGCGCTGTTCAATTCAGTCTGGCAACTTGAAGTTCACTTTCTGAATCTACTACTGAAAACGATCAAGCATCGACAACAAATCAATATGGACCTGCATTTTCCGAGGTGCTAAAATCTTCTCACGGACATCTCTTGAAAATCTTAACAACCCGCTTGAAACAGTAAAGTAGATGAGGACCTGTCATGTATTTACTGGTCCTAAAGAATTACTTGCGCTGGCCGAGATGGCTCCTTGCTCGAACCCGAAGGTAGCTGTGCCAGAAAACAAAGACAATACAAACACCAAAGCAAAAGAAACAGTGTAGGAAGATGTGGTATGCGCTAACTATAATCGACAACACTTGTCCTTCGTCATGAAAGAGAGAGCAGGATTGTTAAACGGCCGCTGTCAACAAGACTTTATTTACCTCATAACAGCATGTATCGACGCATATGCAATTGGAACGAATTCAACTAGACGTGGGTCAGGCATGGCATGCTATTGTGGGATTTACAGTTCGATAGAGGGCTATTGATACTACAGTATCCTTTGTATACTTATCGTCAACTTTACCACTATAGTAATCCAAGGCAATTGCGCTGAAAATCATGACTTGCTCTGGTTACTGTACATGGGTATGTTTAATAAGGTTTCTTACTGTCCTTCTCTATATAACATGGGTACCTGACGTTTTCCATGACACAAACAGAATTAGCCAGATCATGTTTGCTGATATGTTTTATCATAAACTGCTTTAACCATCGGTTAATGTAGGATTACCATCTACACCCGATAGAGCCTTTCTATTGTAGTACCCAAGATTGTTTTTTTTTTTGGAAAAGGGACAAAAAAGGAAAGCCAATCATGGTTTATCTTGTTTGCTTGACGACTGAATACCAAAAATATGGCTGTTGTCAAAAAGAGGCATGGCATCAGCGAATAGGGTAGCTTTGCGTTGACCGGGAAGGAATCTCCACGACGCACTTCATCTGAGAAATATGCTGGAGCTAAGGTACTTTTCGAGCGGCGCACATTCCCCTTCTGCAGTATAGGTACAGTGGAAAATAGAAATCGCGACCCGTTCATAACAACTTCTGTTTCCATGGCCACAAAAATGGGTGAGACCTGTCTGGGTTAGACAATAAGACGCGCTTCACCGACCTTCTATCGCTTGCATATGCTCGGCTTAACATCGATACTGCTTTGGAATCTGATTGAGACAAGTAGAATGTTGATAATCACTCGTTTCCTCGATTAGTTTGACAGTTATAGATTTTTGAAGAATTTCTGTCATTGGGCTGGATGACATTTTGTTCGCTATAAGTTTTTTCAAATGTTTTTGAAGATTCCACCCAAAATTGTTTGAAATATCGGAGAGTCAAATTTTGAAGAATCATCTAATCAAACCATGAAAATTCGCAATAATAGATTTTGAATCAAAAGCGTGTTCTCGTTCAGAGGCAAGTGCAGCTACATCACAATGACATAGATAATCATCCTAGTAATTATAAGACAATTCTAAACGACCCAATACTTAAAACAGTTGAGAACACGGGAAAACATCAGCAAAAATAGTGTAGCCGATTCTGTTTGTTTCATGGAAAACGCCAGGTACCTGTACGATGTATGGAAAGACAATGAGTAAAGGTTAAGCCTAATAAACATATCATTTACCCTAGCAATAAAAAGAAAATCAGCGAGAGTTATAAACGTTGACAGTTTGAATTACTGAGCATTAATACATACGAGGAGGCTTACATGCTGTTTAAAGCAAGTCATGATTCTCAACCACTGAACCTCGTTCTCAATGTCCTGTGAATCACCTCACAAATAAGATACTGTAATTACGGAGCTAATATTCTGTCATCATATCAGCTTTCTCAATTACGTGATATGTCGTTCATAGCTGCCTGTTATGTTGAACAAATTAGAGGAATCACTTCGTATATAGTAACACTGACCGTGCCCGTAATTTCATAAAAGGACGAAGTAAAAAGGCAACTAGAGAAATGAAATATTTATAGTCCATTTCATATGATCCTGTTTTATTTATGTATGGCGGGATCCAGAGCGCATATTAACGGAGAGTTTGATTTTTCTATGCTATAGAAAACAAAACTGAATATCATACTGTAGCGGTGAAATCCATAAAGTATAGTATCAAAACCCCTTTATCGAACAGAAGAGCTCACAATGACACATCATGCTTGATCAAGGTCTAATCCGATTCGTTCCTATTACATATACATTGGTACATGCTCCCAAATCAAGCAAATGGAACCTAGTTCACAGTGACGGGCAAATCAATCAAGTCTTTCTCTCTGTATTGTCACTTTTATAGTCTAGAACAAGTGCTGTCGGCAACAGGCAGTGCATACCACACCTTCTTTCTCTCTTTCTTTAGATTTGTCGTTTTCTGTATTGTTTGGTTTGGATACACTTTTATTATTTGTACAAGAGATGAAGTTTGGCTAATCTGTAGGGTCCAGATTGTTAGGCACGAGGGAACTGGGTACGGAACAAAATGTTGTCGAACGCATAACCTGATTGGGACAGAGCCAGAAGAAAGGTGAAAAGGCGCTTAAGCTTATTAAAGGGTTTCCCCAGGATTCCCCATTCTAAGACTTCCTCATGATCTCTTTTCCCATGGTATGAGTGGATAAAGATATGATGTAATTTTGTGATAGACGCAAAAAGACAACAATAGTTTTGCATTAAATACGTGTTGTCGCGCCATTCAGGTTTCAATCACCGCTTATTGATCAGTTCCTTTTCGTGTGTTGTCTTCCTCCTTCTTTCTCTTACCCTCTTCGCCTCGCCTTGTTTCTTTTTTTTTTTTCTTTCAAATGCCCTCTGACTATATTGAAATACCACAAGCACTTCTTCCAAGTGTCGGCGTCTACATTGATGCGGTTATGATTTTGATCTTCCATAAGAAAACCGTAAAACTATCTGAACAGGCACAAGAGGCAGAGAGAAGAAAAACTGGTCTGTAATTTGTAATATGCGTTTCAGAACAGGTATTAACAAACAATCAATTTCCTCAGTGATTTGCAAAGACTGCTCTGAAGAAGGGCATCCAAACAAGCGACACAAAGCTTGTCCTCAAAACAAGAATCACGGCAGAAATCAAGGCAAGATACATCAATGCATCACCAGAACTTTGCTCACTCTCATTTTATAGTTGGAAAAAAAATTGACAGCTGAGGAAGAAGCCGAGCATGCTAGGCAAAAGAAACGCGGCAGGGTTTCGAAGGATGAAGAGACAAGGAACAAAAATGTCCCATCTTGGCCATGTCCAGCCTGTGGTTCGACTGAGCATGCTTCTGCAAGAAGCAGGTCTTGCACGGGTCATGCAAAAACTATAAATGAAAAAGTCAATGCAAGAACTTGGAAAAGATCACGAAAGATACACAAGAAAGCTACCGCTTGATTCTGTCATCCGTCCAGAGTACCATGAGGAACTCAAAAGGAAACTTACGAATCTGTGCGGCTTTTTGCGTGAAGTAGTCTTCCGAGCTCAAATCTTCGTGAATGGTTATATTATCTCGAACGCCGGTCAGGAAATAAGTGCATATGTTTATACACAGTCTTTCTGGTATTCCGTATGTCAATTAGTACTCGATAAGAAGGTCTCCAACAAAAACTCCAACATGCCATCCGATCTACTAGGTTATTGGGCACAATTTCGTGCGACATATCCTTCTGTAATCTTCTTTTCACAGGGCTTTTCTGGCTACAGTGATGCCCTATCGGCGGCCTGCAAGACTTTGGCAACCTGTTATACCAATAGCATCGTCGAAACATTTGAGAACCGAGTGGTGCAGTATTCAATCCGCAAGTTGAAAGCAGCAGTACCGGTAAATATGTTTGTAATCAATAAAAACATAACCAACTTCGTTCTTGCTTTTTCTAGGAACTTCCTAATGGTCGTATAAAAGATCTCGCTAGGGAGTATGTCTACGAACGGGTCTGTGGCGGAGATCCCCTATGGCCTGATGCAGTTCCCTTGGTCTCCACGGATATAACCAGCGCAGTTAATGCTCTCTGTGAGGAGCTATCCAGTGCCATCCCCGTCCCTGCGACGGCAGAGGCCATGTCCGCTTCCCCAGGGACGTTTGTGCCGGCGCTACGTCATATCTTGAGTATCTATGACGAAGAATATAAAAGCAGCAAAGGTTCTGATGACGAGGAACTCCCACGGCGATTCAGCCTATCACCCATGCCGTCTACAAAGTGGCGACTCGCGACAATCAATGCAAAAGCCTTATCATGCTTAACAGAACCCACTTCTGAAGGCGGTTTTGAGCAAAACACTGCCTTATTTCATACCGTCTTTGACTTTACCAAATTAGGATATAGAAAGTAAGATAGAGAAAAGTCATTGATAAAAAGAATTCTAACTGCAGTATGCTTAGCGTTGAAGAATTGAAAAACTCGTCGGTGGATCGTGGCGTTATCTTCACTAGTCAAATTCTCTCAGACGGTTTCGCAGTTGACTTCCAGTTTACCAGAAAATCGGCGAAGAAAGAAAGAGCTACAGTGGACGCAAAGCTCACTGCCACCGATTTTACAGAAGAGGAGATTACTGATTATTTCCAACCGTGTGCAGTGGACCCCGGCCGGTCGCAAGTGTTCACGGCCGCATATGGGTGCGGCAACAGTCCACATGAAATTCGCAGATGCAGTACAAAGGAGTACTATACGTATACTGGATCCCCCTTGCGCCAAAAAATAGTTCAGGCGGAAAAGAAAGAAGCAGGTATTGAGACCATTGAGACGGATTTAGAGACTGGCAAAACACAGAGTCTCGAGGTTAATGATACCTATGTCCGTTGCACCTTTCAACATATGAATGCGCTATTTGCGTTCTATGGGCCTTCGAAAGCAGAGGGACGATTTCGGAATTACCAGGGCCGTCAGCGCGCTCCAGAGGAAATGGTCAACATCTTGACCAATGGAGGAAAAAAGTACAACAGAAATCGCCGTAAACACACAAAATGGAATCGCAAGCTACGTCGCGAAAATAGAAAAAAACGAAAGAAGAAAAGACAAGCAAACCGGGATGCAACTGAGTATGTAAATCAAGTATGAACTTGTTACTGAATAACTCAATAGAAGAGCGTGTCCACCAGAGTCCGCGGTGAGATCGACTATATGCACAAAGAAAGGTTTTCGAAAATGGAAGCGAGCAGGCTACCAAGAGTGGGAAAAGATGCAATTCATCGTATTCGGCGATGGGATGTTTGGCAAAGATAGTGTGAAACTGAAGGGTCACCGGAGTGGGGTAGTTGGAAAGTTATGGAAGCACATCAAGCGAAGGGAACGAAGAGGAGAGCTGCTGGCTGTCAAGATGGATGAGTACCTTACATCGCAGGTACGGTACATAGATCGAACAAACACATCATCGATTAATCACGAAGCGTTTATAGGTGTGCAACAATTGCAATAAGAAAGACATGAAGAAGATTACGACTGCAGACGGTATCTCTCGCCATGGCATACTAGTTTGTAAACACTATGGAGTGTTATGGCGGAGAGATATTAATGCTTGCAAAAACATTTTCTCGATCGCGCTGTCCATCTGGGTTGGGGAAGGACGACCACAACGGTTCTCTCGTCTCCCGGCCCCCAACAACATCCCCAAATCGAACGCGGGTCTTCCCCTCGGGGAAGTTTAGATTTTTACGGTAAGTGTAGTAGGCAATGTTTCCAGCTAGGATTTTACTAAATGTTTATCTTTCCTAGATGATGCCATCGGTAAGCCTTCTATCACATTTTAACAGGAAGGTACTCACCAACAATTACTGGCAAATTCTTTATAACTTTTATCTCCAAATCTGCAAACAATTTTGGGCGGAATCTTTAATCAATTTTGGATGAAATCTTTGAATAAACCAGTATGTAGTGTTAAATTAGCCATCTGCACGAATGCCCTGAAACCAATCTACAGTACAGCAAATGATTAAATGAATCTCTCAGCGTGTCTCCTATTGGCGCGGCGATTATACTCATACAGCTTTATACAATTTGACGCCGACTGCCGTGATCAAAGTTGGCAACCCCTTATGCTCGACACAGATAGGGACGATGGCGAACTAGAAAGGGCAGGAACCCTACATTCACGCAGGCAGCGGCCCAGTCCGCCTCAAACTTCCGAGCCACAACATACTTCATTTATTTCCTTACCGTCATCCAATCACCGTTCCTTTGTAGTTGCCATTCGCCGAATGTTGCTACATCGAACCCACGTACTCTACCTGATCGTTGGCCTGCTCTTCACGACTTATTTTCTATACCAATTCATACCGTCACCCAGAGAACAGAAAGTTGAACCAATCATTGAATATGAAGACACTTCACAAATGACAGATTATGCATTGCTGGATAAGCTTTTCCAGACCGATCAAGGTATAAACCAGAAAAAAAAAAAACCAAAAGGTCTTATGATATTCTAGGACTGACATTCAATGGAATAGCTCGGACACAATTCAATAGAGACGAAAGGACACCGAAATGGGTAGTGGACTCCCAGGATCCCTTACCATTCAGCAAACAACTGGCCTTTCATCACGATGACATAAATGGCCATACCTCCGTTGAACTTGAAAAGCTTGCCGACAGCGTGTTGCTTCCAGTTACAGTCTCTGTTACCGCGCTAGTCCGGGCACCAACCTTACAGCAGTTACACCCTCAGCTACAAGCTTTGCTTGCACAAACTATTGTTCCTACTTTGATATGGGTTGCATGCAAAGCCGACGAAAAGGAGCAGGTGCAGCAAGTGGTGTCTGCGTTTAAGGATAATCGAATCAAAGTGCTAGTACGAGATGAAGCGTGGATGTCACTGTCATTGCATGCGTCTACAGAATTTGTATGGATTCTTGACAAAGGCGTGGTACCTGGTCGACGGTATCTTCAACGTTTATTGAAGTTATCCCATACAGCAGAATACCATCATGCTCTTTTAGGTACAGAGACTGTCGGCGTTATCCAAAATAGAACTGTCTGTGTACGGTATGACAGAAGCCGATCTGTGGATGTGATCGAGCACACGTGGCTTCTCCGTCGAACATGGTTATCCGGTGTGCTTGGGGCTGTGGAATCCTCTCAGCTTTCACTTAGTCGCGCTCTTCGTGATTATGCTGGAGTACCCTCTATCTATCTACCCACGGAGGATCCTGGGGCTCTAGGCGAAACGAGATATGAAAATCCGCGATCATGCAAAGTGGTGCAGGAAACCGAGACAATCGATAAAAATACAGTTGCGTTTCTAGCGAATGGTATGGAAGACGTAGAAACACTGGCACCTTTGTTTTGCCGATTCAGCCGCAAAATGACTGTGCATGTCTTCATCACCTACGGACCTCTTCAAGCTATGTCCGAATTCTTACAGCAGAATTATTCAGATTGTGACTCTGTCCGTCTTCATAACATTGATATCCATAACCAAAACGATTCCAATGATAATGATGGAGGCTCGTGGCGTCTGCCCAATGAGGTCATCCGTGGCCTTACCAGAGAGATAGCCGTGATTCGACCGCGTCTGATGATCCATCTTCGGCAGCGCGTGAGCTCCATTGTCGATGGCATTAACATAGCCGGAAAAATCACCAAGACGATTACCATTGGTCTACCTGCGCGAGATATTCCTCATGTGCTTTGGATGGCTGATCTTCCCTTGGAAGCACTTGAACGTAAGTGAAAACCTGAAAATGTTGTTTACTCTTGCTTTATTCTTTGTTTCACTAAAGCTGCGCAATTCTTAAGAATGGCACCGTATGTCCATCAAGTTGATGATACAGACGAACAGTAAACCACATGCACTAACGCGCCTGGTGCGCTCAATTGCTCGGGCTCATTTGATGGGAGACCAAGTTGATGTGACACTGATGATGGATCATGCTAGTGACAAGGTGACACAGGCTTTTGTAAACAGCCTTCCATGGCCACATGGCAGGAAATTCTGTCGTCACCGGATTGTCAAGGTGAATCGAATGCCTCTTTTTGTTGAGTCATGGTACCCAACAGATAACGATGAATATGCAATATTGCTCGATAGCAGTTTGGAAGTGTCGGACCTGTTTTATGTGTGGGCCAAGTATGCTGTTCTACGATATAGGTATGCAGAAAGGGCACCGCAGCTATTTGGCGTGAGTTTATACTCGCCACGTCTGATCGAGACGGACCCCAGTGGACGCTATTTGTTTGATCCTGCGACGACGTTGAACCACGGTGGATATGGGCCACGGTCCCCGTATCTCATGCAATCTCCGACGCCCTTTGGTGCTCTTTATTTCCCTGAGCATTGGCGCGAATTTCACGACTACATCACTGCGAGACTTGCAGATCAGGCAAAGAAACAACTTCAGAACGTGACGGTGCCTAATGCTCGCTCGAGCCAATGGACGAACGCGTGGAGGCGATTCCTTGATGAGTTAATCTATCTGCGAGCCTATGTCATGCTGTATCCAAATTTCCAAGACTATCATAGTTTGTCAACGCATTATTTGGACTTACCAAGCGAGGACTATGCAGGTGCTGCTTTACTTTATCGTGTCCCTCTCTTATCAGATAAGGACTCTCTGGCAGATTTACCAGCTTATAATGGTTTGCCTGTTCTCGATCTATGGGGAAATCTTCAATCGATGGATGTGCTGACGGAACGAGGATTAACATTACAGCGAGAAGTTTCTGCATGTGCACCTGTTATCGACCATCAACACGATCCGAGCGATCTCTTATGTCCTTTTGCTCAGATTGTCACTGTGCCAGTGTCACCCGAGAGCGAGGAGGTACCAGATTTACCAACTCGAGTTGTCACGGTTTATGTCACCCCTACATCTGAGCCAACACATGGGCCCAAATCCATATTCTTAGACGAAGAAGAAGACAGAGTGACGGAGGAAGAAGAAGATCAGCTGTTAGATAGCGATATATGAAAAAAAAAAAAGAAATGTCAATGGTAGTCTGGCCATTAAAATGAGAAACACACAATCGTCATTGCCTTTTCAGGCCTTTTTTTTTAAAATTCGTTTTCTTTGGGTTCAAATGTCCAGGCATGTCCGAGAATCAACATGAACAAACATCTTCCAAAGCAGTAGAAGAGGGATCCCAGGGTAGATCGAGCCGACCGTTTGTTAACAAGTTTGCTACTATTCCCAATGACAAATACCCTCAGAATTTGTGTCGCGATTTGCTGCTATCGAATTTTGATCGCAATTTGACGGTGGAGAAAGCTCACTTTGAACCACAAACCCTGCATACACCCGAAGTCGTTAGTGATGACCCTGGTGACACGCTTCTGTCGCAATCACCTCCACGGATGACTGGTGTAAAACCAGAGGTAAAATAGGGAAGACTTGTTTCTGTGAACACAAGCAGTGACCCCGTGAACGATATGAATGATAAACAACACAAAAAAAATGAAGGGATGTATTCCATTAATGCAATCTTTATCTGTTTTAGCCACGGCGCAAAAAGAAAAGGCCATCCACCACGACGGCAGCAGTAACGACAAGTCCTGCAGAGGTATTTCATCGGAATCTGGTAGATGCGGTATCCAATGTTGAGGGTAAAGAGAACCTTTTCTGGGTAACCCACCAGATGAGTAGCGAAAAGTGATACTAAAAAATTGATTGCATCTATCTTCTTCTTTTCATTGTTGTGCCTTGTTTATCATAATAACGAATCAATCAAATCCAAAAAAAAAAAAAAAAAAAAAATTCTAA
>JNDP01001335.1:0-12592 GCA_000696975.1 Apophysomyces trapeziformis B9324
TTTGTTTTGCGTTGAATGATAATAGGCGGCTGGAAGTCATCATCTTCCTCTTCAATAGGTCTTTTGCGGTTTTTATGCTTATCCATTATGGGATTGAAGAAAAATAAAAAGAAGTGACAACAAGATCTGTTCGCACCTTTCATATATGGACTTTTATTTTCTTTTAACCGGTCACTCGCTGGAGAATACAACACTGATGTTAACTTGTTTGACTCGTGACATTATCTCACTCCTTCCTTTTAACACCTCTCAGTCAACGGAACACTCATATAGCGTTTGAACTTTTGCATATATTTTACCTAAACTTTTGATGCATTCCATTAACGAACTGTTTTGCAAATGCATATTTATTGGAGAAATGGCATAAAATAAGCTGAAGAGGGTCAGTCTCTGAAGATGACATACCGATGAGCCGAATATAGGCGATCTGACAGGTTAGTACACCAACGGCTATATCTGCCTTCAGAATGAGGCATAAGTCTACAATAAATCGGCACATACTATTAAAAAGAGAGAGCAATTTGAGAAGCTAGCTTACGGATAAAGCACAGCACACTGACCAACTTTGAGACACAGCTTATGAGGCTGAAGCCTACTAACATCAGCCCTGTGTTGCTCTGTGATGGCTGACACCAGGAACAATCTGTGATAAATTTACTTTTTCCGTCTTAGTTCGCCCCAAGAGATATTAAAACACGACTAAGTCAATCATAGTAAAGCATTGATTTCATTCATCCTATACAACTGTCGATTTTTTGGAATGTATATGACGCCCAAGAATTCTCAGATGCATTATTTTCATCGATATATCTAGTTAACGGCTTACAAAAACGCAGATTTTCACTATCCCTTCCTTCCAATAGACATAAAATAGTACCAGTTACCGGCTTAGCCCTTGGGCATCATGAAAAGAGGGATGTTTGCCGGCTACTGGTCTCGGCGCTTTGTGCCTCGCTTTCTTTTTCAAAGAGTGAAAATTAAACAGCGTGTGTAAGTGTCTCACTAAGAACTTAGCCCAAGAGTTGGTGGCCTAACTACAGCACGTTTATGAGAGTGACGCAAGTACCCCTCGTGTAACGTACACCTCAAATTCTCATCACCCTTCTCGTCGCCTTGATAATTGAAGCCCAGTTCCCAATAGTTTCCCGGAAAATAATTTCTCAGCGCCAGTTAAAACCTGTAAAAGGCTTTCTCAGAGCGAATCAAAGAGTGTAAAAAGTTGTCCCAGTGCGAATCAAAGCGTGTAGACTCTGTGCAACCAAACCGTGCTCCTTTAATAGAGTAGCTTTTTGACTAGCTATTTCGCGCTTCGCGCTCCTGGGGGGGGGGCAAAGCCCCCAGGTATAGTAATAGTGGAATTGAGAATAACTGGGAATAATAGTTGTACAAAAAAAGTTGTTTACAACGCGGGGAAAGCATTGTGATACACAACGTTTTTGGTGATAGGTTGATGGGTATCATTCCACTCACACATGATTCTCAAGTTAGAGACTTCAGTCACCCTTGACAGAGCAACATATAGCTGACCATGAGAAAACACGGATTGTGGGAGGTATAAACCAACATGGTTAAGGCTTTGGCCTTGCGCTTTGTTGATTGTCATGGCAAATCAGGCTTCACTGGAAACTGTTTTCTTGCTATGCTGAAAGGCAAGTTGGTATCAGAAACAATGAGTTTGATTCGAGGTATAGAGACTTGTAACTCTTTAATAAGAGTTTTTTGTTAATAGAGTAGCTTTTTAATATTGCTATATCTTTAATTATATAATGTTAATTATAGGTGCTTGACTTTAATCTGGCAGTCTTCCTGCGAACAATGTGGGCCGGGATATATTCACTTCCTCATGGCATGTGTTTCGGTTCCAATCGTTTGTGGACCTGTATCCCGTAACAGGCATTAAACGAACTAACATCACCTGCTCAGTTTGATCCACGCCTCGTTATTGCTTATGCCTTGGAAATGCAAAGTTTGCTTACAACTCAGCTATTGTGACCCACATAGATTAGCTGTTCCGCTCGCCGACAATTTTTTTAAGCTTTTCTTCTCATTTGATGACCATCCCCAGCAATCTTGTACGCCTTTTTCGAGCAGGGCAGACCAACGTTATCCCATTTGTATATCGTGTACCAGAAATATCAGCAACGGGCAATAAGTGTACTTTGTGTTATATCCCTGGTATCTCTTTGTATTCTCCAGAAATATTGGAAAGTTTAATCACTTTGACTCATCAGGCTTCCGGAGTAAATTTATGGAATCGCAGAAAAGCCATTACATATATAAGTTGGCATGCGATCATGGACTAGGATTTTGTTCATGGGACCACAGTGATGATGGCTCGGTCCAACTGTGGTTTGAGGATGGATGTCACATATTAAACCAAGTGACCGGGCCTCTTCTCTTAGTGGGAGCAAGTATGGGCACATGGTTGGCCCTTTTGATTGCCAGCAAGTCCAAGCTACGGTCTCAAGTGAAAGGAATCATAGGTATCGGAGCAGGCGTGGACTTTACTGAACGTTGGTTGACCCAAGAAGTCCCTCCAATACACCGCCAAGATCTTAACTACGTATGGCGGCGTCCGTCTGCCTATGCTCCCGAAGGATACTATTCGATTCCTGTCCGATTTCTACTCGAATCACGGAAGGCCTTGATTCTGCCTGATAAGCATTTCCAGATCGAATGTCCTGTCCAATTCATTCATGGCCATGATGACAAAGACGTGCCTTTAGCCCATGTACAGCAACTCAAAAACCGTCTTACCGCAACCTCTTCCACGCGAATTAGTCTTGAGGTTATAAAGGATGGCGACCACCGGCTTTCGAGACCTCAGGATTTACTGTGTATTTCTCAAAGGATCCTGGAGCTTGTGAAAGAATGTGAAGGATAGTGAAAATCGATCCAGCAACGCATTAAAGGCATTTTTGCAATGGCTTCTGTATCACGAATGAGATCACAAGTTACGAGGTTCGTTTCCTTCCTTGACTGCCACTTCAGCGCCGCGCCTCATTGTACCTATCCCCGTTTGCTCCTTTGTGAACGTGTTCTCATCTTAAGTGAGCTCCCTCTTCATGACTAAGTGAATATACCGATATTTTCCCCTTCATCGATGGAAAGAGATTACTCCCGTTAGCAAAATCTCATAAGACCAATACGCTTCTGGGAAGCATGCGATCTATCAAATTTTTTCCTCTACTTCTATGAAAACGATTAATCCTTTTACAGATATAGACGTTGTGTTTTTCCTGCTGTTTCCATCACATTACATCGCGTATAAATCTTTTTTTTTGGTATCAAGCGAAAATCTACCATAGGTCTGCTTCATTTGGTATTGTGTACTCGCTCTCAATTTCAGAGCCTTCTGAAATGCAGAAAATTCAATCAGCGTCTCTCCAGCATTGTACCGGAGTCAGGAATTTTTACCCACCTGGTCTGCGTTCATTCTTTAATCTCCAGCAATTCAAATTATTGCACGCCATTCCGAAAGGTTTTTGTTTTGCATCTATAAGTTCACAACTGCCTTTGCTTGAGAGTGTAAAACTCAATCTTTGCTTGCGAAATCATGGGACTGAAATACCGTGAATATCTGGAAGGCCGAAAAGTATACGGATGTTCGAAATGTCATTCTCATTTATCAACGTCAGACAGAGTCATATCGAAGGTGATAGAAATATATCCAAAAAACGAGGAATATTCATACCTTATCGCAGGAGTTTCAAGGGCAGCATGGACAAGCCTATCTTTTCCAGCGAGTGTAGGTTACGGGTTTATGTTCATATATCGCAGAATTTACCGTGTATTGTAGAGTAAACATTGATGAGTGTGCGGAATCACAGGACAGGTATTGATACAACGAAGATTCAGTTCATTTATGTCAGTAGCATGATGACTACCGGCCGACACAGGATCAAGATAATCAGCTGCATCCGTTGTTCGACGAAGCTTGGGTGGAAATACGTTAGCATAGCCATATGTACAACACGATATACTGATTATCATCGCATAGATCAAAGCATACGAGGACCAGCAAAAATATAAGGAGGGGAAATATATCCTGGAGAAGAGTTTGTTGAAAGTTGTTCAATAAATGGAATGAAGACATACCTTCATGGTCACTTCGCTAAGTCTGCCAACTTAGAGACCGCGTGACATGAAACGATGAATAAGTATCCGCAAATTTCTGAATAAATGCATTGTGGCCTAGTAACGACATCAAGATTTCTGAGGACTTATCACGTACAAGCAACCAAGGTAAAAGAAGGTCAAACAGGATCCATATTGAAGAGAGTCGACCAAAAAAAATGCCGCTGAGCAATACCGGTATTGAATTACTCAAAGATCATCCCGACATATTTGGCTATTGCATCTTCGAGTTCATGTTCAACATGGTCTGAAATTAGTGGGAGGGGCGTTAAGCTGGACCCGATATTTGTTTCATTTTGCACGAAGAATACGGAAGAGTACATTTGCTAAGCGATGGCTATGGGTGAGGGATCTACTTCCACTCCTATAGCTAACAAGAAATATGTTTAAAAATAATAGAGTCAAAACATGAAAAAGAAGTTGACCTTTCTCATTTAACACAGCATTGATAGGAAAGCGGTCAATGTTCTTTGATACGAAAATGACCTGACATGGATTGGTTGCTTTCTGATTCAATAAGTATACTAAGGAGGAAACGACAGTATAACTTCCATACAACCAATTATATACGAAATGGAATTTATGTTTTACAAACAGAAAGAGACATCCCTGCTGAAGCATAGAGCAGCACGCATGTTTCAATTTTCCTATCCATGCGGAGCCAGCATTTGTCGGAGGTTATTCCTGAATTGAAAGCCACTACCTGAATCTGTGTTACTTTGATTTCGCAACTTTACTCGACATGTGGCATGAAGCGAGAGCTAATGAAAAAAGGGTACATTCAACACAAATGGAAAGTCAAAGAGACTGAATCATTACCTTCAGATCAAAGAACTTATGGTTGATCATAAGAAACGCGCGGAACGACGGCGCGCTTACTACGATTCAAAGGTACTATCAGACCGAATGGCTTCACTAATGACTAAATTATCTTCCTAGCTTGGCGATCCGCACCAGCTTTTACGTGTTACAGGTTCAGCTACAAAGCTGTACCCAGATGCTGAGCAGTTTTACTATCAGGAAAACACAAACAACCTGTGAGTTTGCTTGTAGTCGAGGATATATAGTATAATCCAGACACAAAATGACAACGTCGAAGACGTAGAGTGTACCCTATACTGTATTATATCAATTACTTACTGTTGGGACAGGATGCCATGGCAAGGAGATCCGGACGTGAGAATCGATCGGTAAGAAAACAATGAACTCTATATATGACAATTATTTATGCCTTGATAGGTTCGATGGACGTGCACTTTTGGACTATATTCCAACATCCAATTCGAGAATGAAAAGCCAGCTATCTCAAGAAGACCAAGAATTGGCGGATGATCTAAATTTTGCTCGCTATCATGACCTTGTGGAGGCAGAGCGGCTTCATGGTAAGGATGCTTCTGATCAGACTTATTCTGACACCATATGATCTATAGTAACCGAGAAAGAGCGTCTTGAGGAAGTTGAAGAAGAATGGACAAAATTGTTAGATCGCCACAAGGCGTTGTTAGCTATGTTGAACAGCAAGTAATGACAAGTACTTATGAGGTTTGTTTACTAACTTACTTGAGCAGGAAAAATGAAAAATCGGCTGGCTACGCTTATGATTATGGGAACACCATTCACGATGATTTGGACAGGGACAAAGAATCTGAACTCTTAAAAGATATCCTTTTGTTTTGTATACAGTTTAATTGATATATGACTCATACATATACCATCCTTAACAGCCAGCTTACAGACGGACATTTTGCAGTATGTGGACGACCTAACAGATAAAGACAGACAGATCTTGAACGATATGGCGAAGAAATACTCAATCAGAAATTACTCTCGTCTGCTAAGACTGGCGAAAAAAGATCGTGACGACCAATTGAGAGAATTGAGAGCTCAACAAAAGGTAAGATTGTGGATCAAGAAAGAATCGTGCTGAAACGATACGAAGGGGTATGAAACAAAGCCGAAAGAGAACAATCGCCGAGCGAAAGAAGATAAGCGGCGACGTAGGAGAAGTAGATACGATTCGGAAAATAATTCGGCTAGGTATTTGCTGGTGTGGGAAAAATGGAGGAACTATAACATTTCTGCTTAATAGAAGTGGCCGTAAGAGTCCGAGCTATGAACCGTATCGTAACGACTCTGATTCTGAGTCTTCAGGTGACGAGGCTGATGTACAATCTGAATTTGTTATCGAATTTGGCGAAACTCCTGCCGACGTGAATGAAACCGATAGACGTCATCCCGAGCAAACAAATAGACCGCAAAAACAGGATTCAACTCAAGACAAGTAAGTTCTCTTTGACCGATGAGCTTGGCTAACTTGTCATAAAGGAGATATGACGATTCGAAGCCTGAATCAGCTGCAGGATCTAAACCATTGACGCCTATGGAAAAGCTTAAATTAAGGATGAGGGCAGGTTTAGAAAGGCAAAGTGAGTGATAATTGCAGAAAAAGAAAACATTATTGACAACTGCATATAATAGTTCGATCTGATGAACATGACAAATTAAGAAAAGAGCGGGAGCGTGAAATGGACTTATTGCAGACCTATGCTAAATCCCAGACAATTCCTGTTACGCCCTTGTATATGCGTCCTCCTCTACCTAGAAGGCAAAATAACGATGACAAGACGACTGCAGATGGGGATGTCGCGAGCGTTAAACGATCGTCACCCCAGCTACCGGTTCCTAATCGACAGTACAGATCACCTAGTTCATCACGATCCAGATCTCCAATTCGGGGTCCATCCGATAATTCTGTAAGTAAGGAAAGCATTTTGTCACCAGGAAGGCGTGGCAGGCGATACCGTTCTCCTGAAGCATCATCACCGAGATCTTCAACTGCAGAAGAATTACCAAACACATCTTCGAAGGAACGAGGCAGACGCTATCGTTCGCCCGATGGGTCTCGGTCTAGGTCAGCAGAAAGAAACAGATACAGACATTCGGAAAAGAGGGAGATGAATGATGAATCTTCGAAAGAACGCAGAAGACGTTACCGTTCGCCAGATGAGTCGCGATCCAGATCGCCAAAGGAAAATAGTTATCCGCGGTCTACACACAAAGATAGATACCGTGATAAGCCTTCAAAGGACCGTAGCCGACGTTACCGTTCTCCAGATGAGTCGCGATCCAGATCACCAAAACGGAATAGCTCCAGATCGTCCCGTAATATTAGTCGATCCACATCTAGTGCTTCAGAACGAAGTCGTACGTACGATCGCCCATCTGGTGAATCCAGATCGTCACAGCGACATAGAAAGCGATATCGTTCGCCGAGCTCTTCCCCATCTAGAAGTCCCAGTCGTCAGAGTAGACGGGAAGTGAGAGATAGCAGAACCGAAAAATCGCAACCAAGACCTGACACAAGAAGATGATAATAAAGTGTAAATTAACCTAATGGTTCAATGCCAGCTAATATGACTGATATGTGACCTAATGGGGTATTTGAACTCTGAATTAGTGGACTGGTATCTGTTTTACTGGCAACAGAAATCGGAGAACATAAGCCATGACAAACAGAGATAGCTAGGATAGGTCTTGTCATATTTTCAAACATATACGTTGATATTGAGGCAAGTCTTACAACAATCCACTTGCGTGCCCAAAAACAATGGTGGTGCCCCAACGGAGCACTGATTTGACTGCCCCGAATTTTTCATTTCCGGTGCTGTTTCCAAGGGGGGAAACTCCATGCCTTACCTTGCTCCCAAACTACTTTATACATTTTTATTCGCATGTCAGGGATCAACGCCTGTATACCTAACATTATTCTATCACAAACAGTTGGGACTGAAAAGTGATCAAATTGGATTACTCATCGCCATTGGTAAATCGCCGTTAAAGAAGACTATGCAACTCGATTCCGTTCTCACATGGCATAACAGCTCCATTTATTTCGGCCGTTGCATGTCCATTATGGGCTGCTCTTGCTGATAAAACTAAAACCCATCGTTACATAATGTGTATTATACAGATGCTAGCCACTGTTGCTATAGTCAGTATGATGGGCATATCTGTCATTACGCAGCATTTAGAAAATGAAAACGAACGAAATGGACTGACAGTGACTTTGGTGACCATTGCGTCCATTTGCTTTGCTTTCTTTGGTGTACCCGTCGGCCCTCTGGTGGACGGTGGTGTGCTGAAGATCCTAGGCAGAAACAAAGACCAGTATGGTTCGTAGTGACCAAAAAGTGCTGCCAAGAAATTCGCTGCGATTAACCTTGACACTCTTTAAAAGGCCGTCAGCGTATGTTTGGCTCCATATCGTTTGGCGTAGCCCAGTGCCTGGTAGGATTTGTAGCTGACTGGACAAAGGACATGAATGTCATCTTCTATGCCTATTCGATTTTTTCTGTCTGTTTAATCACCGTGGCCGGGAGCACTCAGTTTCGACCGGAAAGATTTGAGCTACCAGGCCGAATGCGGATAAGATCGTCGCCACCTCGTTCAACTCAGAAACACATTGCATTACAGCCATCCGCATCCATAGCTACTGCGCATTCCAGTAGCAGTGCTAATGACGATGAAGCACCCTCCCAAAGGCACAAAATGAAACAGTTCCACATCGACTACGAAGCTTATGACAACGATTTTAACGATAATGAATCTTCCCAGATACGAGAGAATGAAATACAACGCTTGATCCAGTTCGCCACTGAGTCCAGTATCATCGAAGCTGTCAATCTATCTAATCCTCCAGCTTATCGGCGGCGGTCGTCGTACGCTGCAGGCGCCCCTTCGGACGAAGAGAACATACGTCCCATGCCTACCTCTTTGCTAGAGCTTCTAAGTCAACCAAGAGTTCTCTTATTTTTCATGACCATGATGCTCATGGGTGCGTCACTCAATATGGTCATCAGCTTTCTTTCTATATTTCTTACAGATGATCTGGGTGCTAGTAAGTCAGTGGTAGGAATGACTGGACTGGTGGGCTCAAGTACCGAGCTCATGTTTTTCTTTTATTCCCGAGATGTAAGTGTGCAGTTGTTTGTCTTGGCCTAACTAAACCTTGGCAATAGCTTATCCGGTTATTCGGAATAAAAAGCTTAATTATTCTCAGCCATGTGCTTACTATTATCCGGGTATTTTCATACACTATCCTACCGAAAGGATCTACTGGAGCGAGCATAGCATTGGGACTGCACTTGCTCAATGGTTAGTAAGACCTGATAAACAATGGATGATAAAAGGGGTCATATTGAAACAAAAAAAATTAGGTATCGCGTTCTCTGCTCTCTGGGGAGCAGGCGTAGTGCAAGCTGACGAATTAGCACCACCCCCATTGCAAGCGACATCGCAAGGTATTTACTATTTTCTTTCTTGGTGTCTTACTATACCCTCTTCTTGCTAAATGTGAGGGAAAAAAAGGTATCCTGGCGGCTATGTATGCAGGTGTGGGTGCCGGATTAGGCAGTTTGATCGGAGGCGTTATCTATGATCGCTTTGGCGTAAATCAGATGTTCTACGCCGTTATCGGCCTGACATCGCTTAGTCTCGAATTATACTTAGAAGCAAATACGAGATGTGGACTCAGCGATATGATGCGGTGGATATATCGTATGGCTGTGCGAACGCATAAGTGGATCCAACATGCCCGAGGAATAGGACGAGCTGTGCCAAGGTGGAGTGGAGGAAGAAGAGGTCGTATCCGGTTAGAAGATGATTAAGATTGTTTGTTTTCTTGTTTTGCTGTTCAATCATGTACATATTATAATCATGCTTTTAACAAATATACGTGGCCACTGTCAGTATGAGTCGCGAGAACGTTTGTAAACGGATGACTAGCCAATCCAATAATTTCTGCCTCGCATAACTTCTTTTCTTCAACCAAGTTTCCCGTGGATGCGTGGAAACAGTACAGCGTAGAATCCTCGGACACACCATAGATATATTCGCCTTGAGGTGATACAGCAGCAGCAACGAAATCTGACCCGGATTTTTTGTGATGCGAATAGGTTTTCACGATTTTTCCTCGCATGGTCATTATATACAGCGTGTTGCTTTTGACGCACACTAAAACTTGGTCTATGTTCTTCGGCATAACCACAACACTCTGGACTGTCTGACCACCGATGCCGCTTACTGGATTTAAGGACCCCTTTGTGATATCGGCACTTGACTGCGGGGTGATGGTATGCAGGCAAGATGTAGTCTTTGCGTCCCATATCTACATTGCCGAGTAAGAACAACAGATCATACACCATCCTACTTACTTTCACTGTTCCGTCACTGCTGGCACTAATGATCTGAGCGTTATCCGCAGAGTATAGCGCAGAATTGACAAAGGATGAATGCCCACGGAACTCTTTTAGAGTTTTTCCCGATTTCAGGCCATGTATCCTGATAGTGTGATCGTAACTCCCACTTAGCACTTGAGAGCCATCCTTATTGAAGCAAACAGAGGTGACACCCTGGCTATGAGCTGGAGATATCCGCCTCTGGCAAATGCCTGTCTGGACTTTCCATACCTAAAAATTTGCTTCAGTCTATCTCCTGAAGTAAGACTTTTCTCTGACTTACAGCAATCTTTCCATCCGTCGATCCAGATGCTAGCAATTCGCTATCCCGACTAAATGCCAGACAAATGACGGAATTATCCATGGTCATCATCGTGTCCTAAATAACGCGTCAAAACTAACAGTTTTGCTGAAACTGGTGGCATACTTCAGCCTGATATTTCAAGTCCTTGCGTAATTTTCCTGTTAAATGGTTCCAGATCTCGATGAAGCCGTCAACGGAACCAGTAGCAAGATATTGACCGTTTGGAGAAAAGGTAGCATATTCAGCATACGTTTTCTTGCCTGGAAACTGAGAAACATCTGATTGTAAGTACCTCTCTTTGATTATCCATCGTTGAAATGTGCTACCTTAACTTCCAGATACGGCTTACACGCTATCGCATCATCCTCTGCTTTCTGCATCGGTGCTGATCCTCGGAACAAATCAAATGCTGAATCCGGTTGCAATATGCCTTGTTGTTGTTGCCATTTGAGACACTGGCCAAGTAATGCCAGTAGTCGTGACGGTGGCACAACCGTTACTTCCTCTGCCAACGCTATATGCTCCAATGAACACTTTGCGTAAAGAATTTATCCCAGTCAAACCTTGTGCAATCACTTTTCTTCGTTGTTCCTTTGTCACGCCTTCAGGATACGCAACCTTTGGGTTAAAGTGCGAGCTGGACATGAGTTGTTCCAAGAGCATGTATCGTTCTGGTTGTTCTTGTTTAAGGATCTGCATCGGCTGCGTTTGTCGCAGCAAAGTTCTGGCTGCACTTAATTCACGTAATTCTATCAGCTCCAACACCATCTAGATTGCAAAAATGTTGGCTAAAACTTTTCAATCATAAGCGTTGATTACTTGTTCGTAAAGATTCGTCAACTTCTTTGGTGCAATATTGAGGTTCACGATCTGGCGCAAGACGACATCCCAGCGTCCCTGGGTGATGTCTTGCATAAATGATTCTTTGCTTTCAACGGTGTTGAGTGAAACGGAAGATTCCTTTTCCAAAGCTGAGAAGGTGTGCTGCAAGTTATTCTCCCGTAAAAACTGCAGAATTAGACGAATAACACTGGAGAAGGAATGAGTTCAAGTCATTATGTTGTCATTGCGTATCTCGGATTACGGACTCTTCTGATTCTATTTCCGTGGACATGGATATGATATGTATCGGAAGAGGGGGGTTAGTTGCACTTGATATGGCAAGAAATTTTGATGTTTTTTAGTGTCAGCCGCTCACATTAAGTCGCGTTGTGACCTCCTTGGATGGAGACTTAATGACCAATATTCCCAAACAGTAACAAACATCTCTCCATATCCAGCCTAGTAATACTTAAAAAAACATCTTCCTATTGATGCTATTTAGAGTATCGCTTGCAGAGATTCTAAAGTTAACCTCTCCGCTTCGCCCAGATGAATACCATGACACATGCGTTTACTTAGTATAAGCTGGTCGGTGAGCCAAATAAGTAACCAGAAGACCCTTACCTTCCAGCATGCAGAATATGTAAACGCCTCCGCCTTCTAGCCTTCTGTTTGCTGTAGTTGACATGGCTGTTGTCTTATTCATAAAGCGCTCAGGTATAAATTTCTTTGGGCTTGGGAACTCATTTGGATTCAATTTGCATGAACAAAGTATTGCTGAAGAATGTTGCCACTTTTGAGTATGAAATTCCGTTGTGGTCAACTAACCACTATGGTTAGAGTATCACTCAATGCAAAGCAACAGCTTCAAATCTTGATCTCCTGCGTGGGGGGGGCATCTATCCATTAAATTTTACGGTAACAGAGGCAATCTCTTACAACAAAGATCCTAATAGAGTATGTCACATTCTTTAAACGTGTAGCCACCTGTTCGCTTCCGTAAACTTGCAAAGCTCGTCTTCCATTTCTGTTGAACATCAGGATAATTACAAAGAGCCGCACGGGCCCAAGTAAAACTCCTTGCAATTAATTC
>JNDP01001336.1:0-59048 GCA_000696975.1 Apophysomyces trapeziformis B9324
TAATCGTAACAAGTCTCCAGAAATGGCCATGGTATGATATGCTTTCCAAAAATTCATTTTGTTTATTAAGCTCTGGGCATAGATAATGGGCGTTAAAGAATGGATGAAAAAGAGTGACTCGTCCTTGCACGTATGATTTATTGGAATGTTTATTTTGGGGGTATCTTCGGATAATGCGGCAAAGGATGAGTAAGTCACTGTTCTTTCTGCCTCAATGGTACCCAAGGCTGAACATAATTGCCCACAATCATTAATAGATAAAACGAAGGATGTCTGGCGTAAAGTCAAATTGTGTGGGTAAGGAGAGCCAAAAAAGGGCTAACCATGAGTGAATGGTTTGATTAGTATAACCATATGCACAAATGGGAAAGAAAAAGATAGCCATGGCCTTTTTGCCAATCAAAGCAAATGGAGTGATATACGTTCTAAAAAGAATGCATGGTTCACTATCCAACTGACGTATAACGTATGTTCAGCTAATGTGAATTTATTCTATGCATCAGGCGAAGTGTTTCGAGCGAGTGTCAAGAAACCTGTAGAGAGTGTTATACTTATGAAATTGAATTGCAATTTCTTGTGCTTCCCAAGTATATATCTCGTTAAGCCTCTAAATCTGGATAATTTACGATCAATTGTTGTCTGGCATTGCCTGCTGTCGTCGGGCACGAAGCTAAAAAAGAGATTAGAAAAAAAAGAACAAGTTCGATTCAGACGCTTACAGCCTCAGCTAATGACGCTGCAGCAGGAGATCTAGGCGCTGCTGTTGGAGCCGCTACACTTCCTGGTCTTGCGGGGACAACCGGTTTGCCTATAGCGCTCGGCTTAGCTGGAATGGCAGGTTTGGGCGCAGGGGCTGGAGGCGCGCGCCTAGCTGCTGGGACAGGTAATGAGTTTGTTTCGGCAGATGTTGGACGGGGAATAGGTGTAGGGGAACTGGCCGCACCACCTGCGGCGGCTTTTCTTGCTTCGAGCTGTGCTTTCCAAGGAGGCACGCCGTTGGATGCTGTTGTGGCCATACCAGGAATAGCTACTACTGAATTATTGATGCTTGAGCGAGAACTGGCTGCAGGTGCCTGGGATCCATTGTTTGCTGGTGCTGTAGGAACTGCTGGTGCAGGTCTGCGCGCAGGAGGTGCAGGAGGTGCAGCGACCGGTTTTGGGGCTATATATTCTTCCAAGTAGTTGCTTGGCACCCAACCTTCTTTCCCGTCCTTTTTTGCTAGCCACCAACCTAGAATTGCATATAGGTTAAAACGCGGAACCTAATTTCAGACATAGAGTTACCATTATCATCCTTTTCTACAATCTCAAAAACATCATCCTTTTCGAAAGCGATTTCGCCGGATTCTTGCGATTGAAAAGGATAAATAGCTTTATACATTGGCAGGGAAGGTGCTGCTGGTGGCGAGGGGGCTGCTGGTGGGGGAGGGGGGGGAGGAGCTCGTACCGAAGCTACTGGAGCTTGTACAGACACAGGGCGATTGACACTAGGACCAGTAGAAGCAGCAGCTGGTCGAGGAACCGATCGCGCTGCTGCTAGTTTCTTACTAGCTGCAGGTCTAGATGAACTTACTGCCTTGGGTTTCTGTGCACAGGGTGGGAATGATTCTACCGACGATTAAGTGAGTTTTTTCGTATCATGGTACTCTTGATGCTTACCGCTATTTGCGGGTTCACCAGAAGGTACACGAACTACATGGCTCTTGTAGACATCGTCCTTTTTAATAGTCTCGTCCTTAGTAAACTTCATTGTCACGGCCTTTCCACCCTTTTTGGCATACTGGATCTGCTGTTCAATATTGACTTTAATCCTACCACCCGTTTGCTGCAACATATGTGATATCATTTCAGTCTTGAAATAGCAAGAGATGATAGTGTCCCCATCCGGAGAACCGTCAACATGCAATACAGCCCAGTCATCCCTAAGCGTTGAAACGCTAACTGCGCTTATCACATTTAGAGAGAGAACCTTCTCATCTACCATCTGTAACATTTTCCCGTTTTTCGTGAATACCACGATATGTAGGTTTTGGTTCGTCTAGATTATGTCAGTATGCCATATTGTTAGCAAAAATATCACCTACAAGCACAAACGTACGAGGGCTTGGTACACTGGAGCGCATCGCTCTAGGCACAAGCATAGTTCCACGCATACTAAATACAACCTCCTCTCCTCCTAAATTGAGTGCCACAATTAATTATCCATGCTTGATGAGTGTTCAGTTACCTACCTTTGAAGCTGATAGCTTTCCTTATCATACCACCCAGGCCTGAATCACTCTTAACGTCCAAATAATCGCCTGTAAATCTCCTCATACTGAGCAAAGAATATCTTCGACGCTCTTTGCGTCCCCCCAGTATCTGATGTCCGTATTCACGCATTTGCAAATAGCCGATGTTATACTTGTTTTGCCTCCAAAACCGTTGGATCTTCCGGGCACATTCATGCTTGTATCGTACGTAAGCACGCCATGCACGCTGGATACGTGTTGCCATATTATGCCAGTATTTATCCCTGAGATTTTCAAGCGCAAAGATCTAACAGCGAATGGTAAGTCCAACAAGGAAATAATACCAGGATGAAGCTTACCGTTTCTGGATGCCTAATGAAAACTTTGGAAGTTCCCATTTGCCACTCATCAGTGGGAATATTGTTATGCTTTAGAATCTCTAGACATCCGCTGATAGAGTCGCCTTGCCAGATGTATTCACCAGCATAGCCTGTGCTGGGACATAGCAAATAGAATCGTTCTAAGAATTTTTCAAAGGTCTTATACATTCTGCATTAGTAAAGACTACGGGTACAATGTAAGACTTACCGTTCTATAAGCATAACCTGCTCTGCGTACACGGATGTTTTCGCATAATCCCAGATATTGTACTTGATGGAGCACTCGCTTTTCGTCGTATTCTGTAGAACTTCTGCTATCGTTAGGTTTAATGGTGCGTATATAGCTCGGGTGGCATTGCATTAGCTTCGACACGAGAGCATTACAAGAAGCTTTGATCTTGTCACCAGCTGTGGGTGGTCTCTTTTTGGAATTCGGATCAATTCGTTCAGGAAATAGTTGCTCAGAAATAAAACGATTTGTGGAGCCCGCAACGAGGTTCAAAAGATCCTTCAATAAAGAGTCTTTGTTCTTATCAGTCATGCCTTCGACGTTGTACAGTACATCGCCGGCGTAGTGACGAATCAAAAACTTTGCCCCTCGCGATTCAAAGTGAGGATTTTGCGACAGGAAACCTGCACGTTGAACAAAGGAATTGTCTGCGGCTCCAGAATCTGCATGAGCGGTAGCGCACGCATCATTTAGCGCAGCAAAAATTCCAGGTGGTCGCTTCTCCTCGATAAGATCACATACGACCTTATTGTTAAAAAACTTGATTGGCGTCCACTGAATTTGTTCGCGAACGTATTCTTCTTGCTCAGCTTTAAGAGTCAATTCAATAAAAATTTGCTGCAATTTTTCGTTAACATAATTGATGCATAGCTGCTCGAAACTGTTGTCCTCGAAGATCTCGAATCCATAAATATCCAGAACTCCGATCACATACTGTGCCATTCCGCGAGCCTCAAGTGATTGGTTTACACGTGCAACGATCCACTCAAACAGCCGTTCATAGATGGCTTTCGAGAGAGCATCACGAACAGAAGTAGCCTGAGTGACGTTTAAAGGTACATCATATATGCTCCCTAAAATACACTTGATTAAATGTATCAATGAGGCGGCGCGTACCTCTACGGCCTCCGCGTTGAGTTTCCATGACCCGGCTTGTAAGTGCTGTAGAAAGGGCTTCAGCATCGACTTCCATTAAATACGCAATGAAGTTGGCGACTAAACATCATACAAAGCGTTATTACAACTCGGTTCTCGTTCATTCCATAGACATACCGTCAGGGTCGGAAATATGAGCATTTCCATTGTCATCTTCAACAAACACAGTATTTCCTAACCATAAGATGATGGCAAGCATTTTAAATATCTCGTCCTGTTCGTCTTGCTGCAAGCCAATTACGCCCATCGCTTTCTGATGAAATACAACAATCTCTTAGTGGATACGATGGGAATATAGGCTGTTGTATGTACTCACGACCGTCTCGTAGTAATCATCTCCGTCGTTTATGCCATCTACATCTAGGCACCCACTACGACTCGTGTAAAGGTAGCTTTCCGGACCCTGAAGGCCAAAGGTTTCTAAAAATAGACCAATGAATCTCCTAGAGAGTACGGTGTGAACATTGTATATGTACCTTGATACTGCGGAGGTGCAGCCTTCGTTAACTGATAAAACACGTGGAAATTTCGTTCGTTGTCAATCTGACCCACGACTCGGTTCTAGGCAGTCGAATATTGAAAGAGCTGTATGTCAATACGCAATTCAATGTTATTCTCTGAAAACTAACCTTTTCCAAAAGATAGTTGGTAATCAACGCTCCTACAGGTTCACCTTGTGAGTTAAACTGAATCTCCAAGTATTTTCCCTATGAACTTCATGAGTGATGTAACTATTTAACAAGCATTACACACATGACGACTTGAATTGTTGTTTCTTAGTGTTTTCGCACATCCAAAACTTTCCAACAAAGGATTGGTGGCCAGCACCATCTCTTTGATTTCTTGAATCGACGAACTTTGACCACCAGAAACAGCAGCGATATATTGCATGATTCGTTTAGCAGCTTCGGTTTTCCCTGCTCCTGACTCTCCACTTTTTGTTTGTGAGTAAACGTCACCAAAATTCCTCGATGATTCACCTGATAATGATACATTGATTCTCTTTGTAACTGTTCATATGATGGTACGATGACTCTGCAATGGCAAAAACATGCGGCGGCATCTACGACGAAACATGTCACCTTTAAGGCAAAGGCTTAACAAACGCAAAACTCACCTCCAACAAGTTTTTCCCTCGGTAACTAGAAAGAACAGCATCTGTATAAATACCTAGGTCTCGAAACGGATTCACACTGATGAGTACGTGGCCGATATACGTCTAATATCGAAAGCTATTCAGGATGATGGTCAGCATTGCTAGGTATAGCTTACATAGATCTCAGCATTCTGCCATCTTTTCATCAAATTTTCGTTTATAGCTTCATTGGTGATCTTTGTCAGCAATGTCATGTCTGAAACGCCAACTTGCTTCTTCTTTACGCCTTCCTTCCAATCAGCCCTTGCAGGTCTGTTAGCCTTTATAGGCTTCTTCTCGCCTTTCTTTCCAACAATTTTCTACAGCAATGCATAAGTACAAACTGCCTAACTCGTTCAATTCTAACCTTCGCCATCGGATGTCTTTGCACGTTCTTGACTGAACTAGCTCGGGAAAGAAAGAGTGAGGTAGAAAAGCGAAAGGTCAAGCCTTTTTTCCCTTCCGGAGTGAGTAATTTCCAAAACGGGTTGGATATCACCTCGACTTTAAATTGCCGATCGCCTCATGCTAACCCGAATATCTAGTGCTACCACATTCACGGATATATAAAATATGGCTCGAATCTGTGCAAACAGACTGTAAGACTAATCTCTGTACTTATGATGCTACTTCCTTTAGAAATTCTTGGCAAAGGAATCCGGGAAACCTTCATTGTTTTGATGTTTAAAGTCCGCAGTAGCTGTCCCCTTGGCCAAAAAAAAAACCGAAATTTGCGATTGAAATCGAAAAGAATGAACCAACCAGCAAATGAGCTTGGTCAATAAGTACGTTGACAGGCAGCGTGCCCAATTGCAGAATATATTATAACATAGTTAATCATTCAGTCGAATGGGACAATAAATATAGTTATAAGACAGTTTTTATTTTAGTTTCTGTATAAAATGAGTGGAAAGCAGGGCAGTTAAAAGTCATTAGCTACTTTTTTTGAAATCTAGTTGTAAGTAATTGCATGGAATATCTCGTTCCCCGAAAAACATGTTCAGGAACACTGAATGCGCGCGTAGTAAAACAACAGGATATGAGTTCTCAAGAGTCACTTCAAGATTCTCAAGAAGCAGTAAAATTTGTGTTTAGAAAAATTGCAAAACTGTCATTAGGCAAATCAATGCTCAAGGCAAGCCTGCCTGCTATGTGCATAGCTCTTTTCGGGTCTATCCTCCGAGCCCCTTTTGATTGAACTCACAGTTGCGCTTGAATCCAGTGCCATTATATCAGACTCGCGTTTTTGTTTGGATTATTCACTTCTTTTCCCAAGGAAACAAACCATACCTATATCAATAACATATCCATATATACTATAAATGGAATATAATATGCTAAGTCAATTTGATGAGGCAAAGAAAAAAGATTACAAAGAAAACCAAAGCTTATAATATTCTCAGATATTAACATTAAGTTCAACAAAAAACTGCTCACATGATGGTCTTTACTTGGATCCACTGTCAGAGATTCAATAAATACGGAGAAAAAGATGTTACTAATCTAGTAGATTCGGCAACTAAGCTGGTTTATATAGATGGTACCAAAAAAAACCAGCTGCTGACAACTACACAAAGACAGTTGGTGTAACCCTAATTTACCGTAGTACAAACAGTCTTATAAAGTAATTGAAGGAACCTTATCCATAAGGAGGGAGCAGCATAACTCCGTTGATAATTCATTGTCTCATTCAACATCAAAAGGTTTAAAAGAACGTCCAAAAGCTGCCTCTTTTCTTTCCATTAAGACTAACCAATATGAGCGGCGAAAGTGGACCGGAGGGGCCACCACTCCGCAGAAGACGATATGGTTATCAGAACACTCCTCTTACGCACCTACCTGGTCGGGACTATTCGTTTGTTAGGAAACTTAAGCTCTGCAATTTTTTGCGTCCAGATTACAAACCGCTAAGGGTATTGGATTCTTCGTTCTATATTATAGGCATCGTTTCTGCAAATACTAACTGAACCGTCACCCTAGGATACATTTCGTTCAGTTGCTGAACAATATACTACAGCTCGGCAATGTGCTACGTTTTTAATCAATCTACATGTTCGACGTTGGCTCGAAGGTGGGTTTGAACAATTCCCTCCTGTTTTAGAAGAGCAGTTCTATACGGCTGCATTCAAGATGGTCCTGCGACGCGATCCCAGTAACAATGTCCGAATGGCTTTTGTATGTTGCTACTAAAAATTTTATGTACTTTATAGTCTAACTTCTTATTTCTTCTGTGACAGTCGAACTATCGATGGTGTTTCGATTTGCGTCAAACATTTGAGAGCTATTACGAACCATGCAGAAGGGATGCACAGACACAGCAAGGTATATACATATAAAGCCTGTACCACAGCCATTAGAATGCTTAACGTTTTTTAGAGCTTTATATACCTCCTACAGTAACCGCCCTTTTAAAAGACTTGCACCTTCGTTTGCCGGAAAAATGGTTGCCAGTACGTACATAACACGACGGATCCGAAACAAGTTGTTGTTGACCGGTCTTTTATCTGTCTCACAGACACCTTCTTGCACATTACGACAAATCTGCAAACCTATATGGTTAGAACGTTTATGGCTTATTTCTCAGACCTTTTCGAGCGTCATCCGCCAAATCGAGATCAAAGTGTAAAAAGCTTGGGTACGTATCGCCTTATGCAGCTATATGTTTGAAAAGGACTTACATTATGTACTTTATCTTGAAATTTTAGCTTCCCGGTGCATTCAAGGAATACTAAAGCTTGTTGACTTTGACAATGACTCCTGGACAATGTTGAATGAGGACGCTGTTGCTGAACTTCAGGAGTTTTACGAGTACGTGGTTTATAGGTTTATTGCATAACTTGAACAACTTGGGTGCATGATCGCTCACATAAAGTTTACTTGTCTAGTGAGTTTCGCGACGTCTATGTAGAAAACTTTGTCGACGTTGACATTACTGCTGATATGAGTGATGAAGAAAAACAACGGTTGCTACCAGGCATGCTACAGTTTTCATGGTGGATGCTATGCGAGACAAATGCTAGGGAAGGCAAAGGATAGTTAATATTACCCCTTGCTAAGGACCAAATAGGTATTCACTAACCAATGTTCAAATTCAAAGGCTGATATAGATAATGTATTTAGTTAGCTTACGTTCCTGTAACCTATCCAGTCATTTATTGGGTGCTACAATCATTTGCACATGACTTGTCCGATGAGTTGGCAGTAAGCAATCGGCAGGATTATTTAGCTGGCAATACAAATACTAATTGCTTGTGGAAAAGGGCCCGTTAAATAGCTTTAAGAGTTTCGTAAACGCGCACAAAAACGGCATCTACCGTGAACGACTCTGGGAAGAGCTCTTTTGCCTTGACCGTGTCATGCCTCGCCGCCGTCGTATACAAGGTTTGGCATTCGTTATATGATTGTCCGTTCAATAAGAGTTTACTGACTAATGAATAATACTAGGGAGAAACAACGACCAGCTTCCGGAAGTAGAATTGGATTATGGCTTCGAGACTGATGGTGTGATGGTGTCAGTCCGGTTCAAGTCACGGAAACCTAATCAAGGTAGGTGTTGAAAAAAAAAAAAAACAATCCTTTATAGGCGTTAAAGCAAGGAGATTGGCGCCTAATATTTACACTGCAGCCTCGTACCCGTCGTCGAAATTGGAATTCCAACGTTTGCCAAAAACCAAGGACGTGTCCAGTCTTCAAAGTGGCATATACCATTTGAAAAAGGAACCAACAGGATTAACCGCTGCTCGCGATTTAGATCCTCAACAAACTCGGGAAGTAGGCGTTGATCCAGGTATGTTACAAATGATAAAAGATGCAGTAGGTGCTATAACAGAGAATATAGGTATTCGTTCCCTTGTCACTGCTGTTGATACGGCGAATCATTTGCATGACAGGGCAGCACGAGAAAGACATACGTTCACTGTTAAAAATGGATATTACCAGTAAGGAAAAAGAGATTGTATAAGCATCCTACGTAGTAACATGTATTTGTAGATCTAGTTCAAAATTTAGTTGAAGTCTACAGATAGAGCTAATTAATCGTGCAGCAGCAAATATTCAAGATGTCTATGATCGTTTAGCCCAACATCCAAGTACAACCGCGTCCGTTGATGGATTCAACACTTTCTTGCAGCTCAGTTTGTTGAAAAGCATACGTAAGGCGCGATGCATGTTTAAAGGGCTGGTTGCACTAAAGGCTTTTTTTTATTCTAGGGTGGATTCATTTAATCACCATTATCGTCATCGTGAGCGGCGTGCACTACAGTGGTCTTCAAGACAACAGACTATGAATGTCATTGCTGACCAACTCGCGGGATTTTATCCCAATACAAGCATTGTAAGTTATCAGTTAGTACGAAGTACTGTATCCGTTGTTTGCAATCTAAAACATTTGTAAGCCTCCTATCCAGGATATAGTGAAAACGAACAAAAGAGCCCGCAAAAGAAAACGCCAGCAGCATCGTCGTAGCCAGGGATGTATGCAACGCGACCAACGGCGAGTTCTTATTGCTTATGGAGATGCCGATTTGGGCACAGGTGGCTATCATAAGCATGGCCCGTTACCAGTCAAGGTAAGATTGATGTCTACTGCTGTAACTGTTTTAGCTAACAGTTAAACTCGTGTAGACTTTCCGGAAAGTGTTGGCTCGTAGATGTCTTGTATTGTGGTAGACGAATACAAAACCTCAAAGGTCTGCAGCATATGTCACCATGATACTGTCGAATTCTGAGATCATAATCTCCAAGTATGCAATCATAGGTACGCTTACTCGCAACAAGCAAAGTAATTGTGTTCCTTAATTAACAATTGCTGATATCTAGAAAAAAAATATCCGACGCCAACATGACAAACGTAAACATCAATATTGCCTTGGCGATAACGAAGAGCCTTTGCATATCTCTAGTCAATGTCCGTCTAGGCGCATACTTGATATGTGTCGTTATTATGAAATTCTTCTTTCTTCTAACACGACCACAGCAAGAAGTGACTATCGCAATATCGTCCATCCCATCCGGCTGTGTCCCCAGTGCGAGTATGATAGGCGGCAAGTGACGACGCCTCTCGTAAGTTACAATGGTTAACCCTCACTGCAAAACTAATTGTTGAAACAGTTCTGGAACAGAGATATCAACGCTGGAAGAAACATTCGTGACGTACTTGTCCGTTACATCCAGTCCGGTTGCCATATTGCATCTCGTCCAGAAGCGCTGTCCAGAACAGCTCGGCAGTAAGGCACTGCCAACTTGTCACTTAGTCTGACACGTAAGTGAGACAACTGATATGATATCGTTTCTCTAATAATAAAAATATTAGGGTTACAGACATAGTCTGGGAGCCGTCCCCTCGATTTGAGTTGCGTTTCTGACCTTGACATTGACAATCTTTAACTTGCTTGTAATGCTACTAATATACTGAATATTAATAATACTTTATGCATGATTTTGGTTATGTTATTCTTAACAATGGCATACATTGGAGGAAAAAGTAGTTGTTCATATCGTTTGAGATGTCTGTTATGGGCCGCTTCTGTGTTCATGAGACAAGTATGAATCTAATCCTGCTCTAGTTCTCTCTGTACAAGGCCGTTATTTTATTCAATGGCAGCTACATCCTCAACAAATTGTATGTTGCCTGGAAATGTAAAGTAAGCAATATTGTAGATGAATGATTTATTTTTCAAACAGTAACTTCACCATGTTTGATATGTTTTTAATGACTTCTTTCTCATCTTCCGGTATTGGTTTATTGTAGGTGTCATCTGAACAAGCAAATTCATTGCTCGAGGGTAGTAATGTTCTCTCAGTCAGCGCTGAAGCACAGTACGATATTAGACATGAATTTCTCGGCACTCATACAATTCATAAATGCTATTCTAGATAAAATATGCTTCCAAGGAAAAATCAAGGTCGGGCCGCAAGTAAAATAAAAATGCGCCATTAGTAAATCATTTATGCAAGAAGTACATGTTACTTACATCAACTTGGACCTTCAGTGGACACAAACTCATTTTTAGCAGCATACGGAATCCATTCATGATTAGTCAACGGAATGAGTCGACATCTTTTTACTTACCTACAGAGGGCATTCCTAGCTAAAGGTAGGCGCCGGCCCCGCACCTGGCGCGGTGAAGGCGAGAAAAGAGAAATCTTTGTTCATTGTAAGAGTGGCCGGTTTTGGGCCATAACACACTGCAACACCTGTCGAACACCTGGAAGCACGAGAGAACGAATTACACTGTGTATAAACGGAAAGCATTTGTCTTCACTTACCAGGTGGAGTGCAGGCAGCTTAGTCAGATGATTAAGGTGGTTTGGCACAGAGAGTATACAGGTTAAGAATCACTGAACGATCACATAAGCGATTCTGTATGTATAATCAACCGAAGTACATACTGATGATGTTTTGAAGAGAAGAGCAAAGAGCGAAAAAGAAGCTGTCCTTTCCTTTTAAATAGTTTGGATCACTGAAACCAGAAATCACAGTTGTTCATAGGAAATCAAAGAATGTCTAATTAGCGACAGCTTTACACATAACAGAAGAGTCAAATATGGTCTTCATGGATCAATGGTTTATAATACAGATGGAATAAAAGAGGGCTTTATCTTTGATGTACATGAATGATATATGGCAGGGAGACAGCATCGTCAGACTGAACCCAAAGAGGACAATTTTCAAACCATTATGCGTCTTAAACCCAACGCATAGCCCATCACAGAATTACATGTTCAACAGGACAAGTAAAAGTTTTAGGCATCGGCTCGAGATATTGTGTGAAATGCTCAACATCCTATTGGTAGCCAATAAGAATGAAGTAAAAACTCCGCAGCTGATGTGCACCGCGTGCGATTTTTTTTCAGTCTACAGAGCGTGTTTTCCTCCCAATCCAGATCCTTCAAGATTCATTCATAAATATGGTATGTTTTTCTTTCATTGATTGAATTATACTTGTCTATAAAGGCATTCAGCGTTCACTACACTTGCTGTCTGCTTGAAGGAAGGACATACTTTATTGTTCAGAATCCTCTCATAAACTAATGCTTTGCATCGCCCTATCTTTGTTCTTTTCAGGCTGACAGAGCACCTGAATCATCTGCAAGTGCACAGCAGCAAAAAGAAAGACCTCCAGTTCTGTCTCAATCCGCAAGATCAGGACTTCAGGTAAGTTAACGACATGTGCTATTCTCAAATCTTTGACAATCTGTACACCAGTTTCCCGTCGGCCGTATCCATCGTTATCTCAAAGAAAAGGGTCGCAGCAATGCACGTGTGGGAGCAAAGGCAGCAGTATACACAGCAGCTATTCTTGAATATTTGACAGCCGAAGTGTTGGAATTAGCGGGCAATGCGACAAAGGATCTTAAAGTGAAGCGTATTACCCCGAGACATTTACAACTGGCTATTCGTGGCGACGAAGAATTGGATGCACTCATTAAAGCAACTATTGCCGGTGGCGGTGTGCTTCCTCACATCCATAAGTCTTTGATCGGCAAAACGAAAATGGGAAAGAAGATTTGAACGAAAAGTATATACTTTAAGTGAAACATCTGTTTTCAGCCCTGTACGTCACAACTTTTTCTTCAACTATTTGATGGCAAATATACGTTTACTGTCTGTCGGCACAATGAACGATATCCGCGTCTCATAGCTAACAATTTCGACAACTAGTTCCCAACTTATATTATAAAACTACATGAACATATTTTAATCGGTGGAAAATGGTAGAGGTTTCGTTGTATTGCGTGGTTGTGTATATCAGCACGTCTCCTGATATGCGAATAATTGTGTACTGCAAAATACGACTTGAAGAATGAAGGGGAGCGATTGGGGCCATGTACATGCATAATATATTTGCAGATCCAAGATAACAATCGTTGGAACTGACACTGAAAAAGTCTCGTGCAAGCATGGGTTGTTGGATTACGCATATGTTGCCTATGGACAGAAAACGTTTAGATATGCTCCATCAATTGTATACTAGCGTGCTGGAATACAAGGCGGTGTCATGATGTCGATATACGCTTTTCTTACCGTTTTGTCCAACATTCTCAGCAGTCCTAGTCTGAGTAAAATGAGGGATAAGGATTTACAGAAAAAGGTTAATATCTCTTATCAAGGATGCATCACTTTCCGTTGCAATAGTAGGCCGAGGATCTTTCTTTTCTATGTGCTTAAGCATGGATCAGTAAATTATCCTGAGCTGGGACACAGAACGCGAGCCAATTCATTGTTTAGCCATTGAAAGCCTGTAGTAAAAATAACGTAGCAATAAACGCTATAGGTATCCTTGTTCAGTGGGTAATAGATTGTTCACAGAACGAGGCTACAATCGGTTTTATGTGCAAGGATTGTTTCTTATTGTGAGAATATGCTCCGAACTTGCAGTTTCTTTAGAAAGTTGGCGGTAAAAACGTGGACCTGCTGAAAATCAGGAAGTCCTACTTTCTTTGGATTTTGCAACCCCGCGTAACTGCTTTACACAACCACTAAGTCCACATTCTCTACGGTAACTATAACTCTTGTCCCTCGTTTCCGGTTTTCTGTTGAAACAATTTCTTCTGTGTTATAAGGAACGTAATTTATATCGGCAGATAACAATGGCAAGGGTGGACATAAAGGAATAGGGATTATTTAGCAAAAACGATGATCAGAGCAAGTACGCAAGCAACGACGGTGACAATCAGGAGAAGACAACACTTATTCTTTCTTGCGCTCTTTTGATGGCGGTTGGCCACCGTCAGCTCATCAGCCGCTTGTCGGGTATTTTGAGCAATGTTCAAGACATTGCCGTATATACTTTCTGTAGTATATGTTAATAAACAGGCTTCTTAAAGCTTGCGAGATATACTTACGAATCCCGCTTTCTTGCTCGTTGACAAGCATGCCAAGATCACGGAAAATCTCATTGAGCTCAGTAATACCCTGCTCAATCCCTTGAATTTCTCCCTCTCGTTCTGAAATAAGAATTTCGTTGTACTCAATTTCATTATCTAGCGCCTGAATCTGAAGTCGTCTTTGCGAATCATCAGCAACTTGCATCTTCTGTTGTTCTGCTTCTTCATCGGCCCTATTTTAAAGTCAATATCCTAGATACAGTCAAAGGTGGGTGCGTACGTACGCTACTTGAGATTGTAGCATCGCTGTAGTTGCCTTAGCTTTATCGACGTATTCACGTTGTTTACTAGCAGAAGTCCTTTGAATCCTTTGGAAATCGGCTAATACTTTTTGAAAGTCTTTGGACAACTTTTGCTGTTCTAACTTGCGCTGCCGCTGAGCACAGAATGAGAACTCACTTAAAGCGCAAAAACAATGACCTTACTCCCTTGCGTGTGTCGGTTGTCTGGTATTGCGCCAGACTCTTGATATCAGCAGTTGAATCTTTGATAAGCTCTCGAGTGGCTTCGGTTACGGCATGCCTGCAGGAAACGTCAGTATGCTAGCCACACTAGATAGACCAACTTGCAATTTGTTTCGGACATCGGCTGTATCTCTCGGGCCACCTAGAAAGCCTACAAGTCTCTCTATACTAGATATGTTTCCGTTTATGTGGAACACCTGTTGAGACACACGTTGTGTGATGGCCTTGTATTCCCGATCGTCGGCATCTTTATCCGCACAAAAGTAAGAAACGAAGTGAGCAAACGAATTTATCCTCTGCTTACCTGTTGCAGAACCACCTGCACTAGCTTGCTGAATATTTCTCGGTGACGATGACCCAAAACCTTGCTCTAAATCGTTGAATGACATTATGAGGACGAGGGGAGTTAAAAGAGAGTAAGGAAAAACTCAGCTCAATCAGCCGCTTGGCGAGCTGACCTTTAAGGACGCGAAAAATACTTCCGGACACAACGAACTCCTCTTTTGCTATAAAAACCTCTGGTTTCTTGAAGCAAGCGCATCCGCATTGCGGTAAAGATTTGTAGCGTAAATAGAACGATTTGGTCACTGTTTTGTTAAAGATATTAATTGATGATATCGGTTAATGATTACATAGGTAAGGGAAAAATATGACGTTTCTTTCAACTTAGTAAGAAAGATGTTTTGGATTTCTTTCTCATCTTCTAGTCGCCTTCATTGCTACATAAATCATATAGACGTATCTGGCAAGCCTTTTGGGTCGAGTCATCTTTTATTTAGCCTCTTCTAAATAACACAGTCCGCAGATGTACGCTAACAGCTACGTCGTATATCCTTATGTGCTTTTGTTTTCGCATCGAATTTTTTGCGAGAAACTGGTTCAAGTTACAGTTAAGCAGCCATGGGTTATTGTCTCGAGTCTTCGTACTTTACGGTGTCGCGCACGATAAGCAATACAGGCCACTGACTGGTGTCCCAAATAGGAAACGTGACGTTTTTACCGCTTGTTGGGAAGAGTCTGGTGGGTGGCGTTTTTTTTACCTTTCCGTTATCCTCATTTGCAAAATGGCACCACCTGTTAGACCTTCCGAGTTGAAGAATAAGCACAAACGTGAAAGACTTTATCAGAAGCAGAAGCTGGAAAAAGCAAAACTTAAATCACAGCGAAGAAAGCAGATCGCAAAGGAAGAAGAGAAAAATCCAGAGCTCAAAGAGGTATATTGCAACATTGGACAATCCATACAGGACATTGTAGATCTGATCGTATCGTTAACAGAAACGATTGAAAGAAAATGTACCAAAAACACTTGAAAATACCCGAGAAAAGGATGAGACAATGGTGGAAAACGATGAGGAAGTCGCAGAAGATGAGGCCGTTGACGAGTTAGCGAGCTATTTTACTGGCAAAACTCCAAAAGTACTTGTTACCACAAGTAAATGCTGCTCTCAGGTATGCAGGCGGAGGAATGTATTTGTACTTTACCAACTAGCATATATCAGATATCCTATGAATTTTGTGCGGAATTAGTGTCGATATTCCCAGATGCCCAATTTGCTAAACGTGGACCAAAGCATGAAATGAGACAGATCATCGAGATCGCAAAAAACAAAGGTTTCACCGACATGCTTATTGTTAATGAAGATCGGAAAACACCTAGTATGTTCAGGCACAAAAGTGTAGTTTTGGGTATTAATCGAAACACAGACGCAATTACCCTGATTCATTTACCTGACGGACCGACGGCTTATTTCAAGCTAACAAGTTTTGTACCCTCAAAGAAACTACCGGTATATGAAGGGAATCTGTTTTGTTTATTTACTGATGCGAATCCTTATAGGGCCATGGCTGCACCACGGCGCACAATCCTGAGATTATCTTGAACAATTTTAACACAAGACTGGGCCATACTGTTGGGCGAATGTTTCAGGCATTATTTCCTCAAGTACCAGAGTTTCAGGGAAGGCAGGTCGTAACTTTTCACAATCAACGAGATTTTATATTTGTTCGTCGACATCGTAAGTGTCATGGCTAGATTGATCCCAATATGCTTAAATATGATGATTTAGGTTATGTGTTCCGAGATACGGAAAAGGTTGGCCTGCAGGAACTGGGCCCGAAGTTTACATTGAAACTTCGATGGCTGCAAAAAGGAACGTATAAAAGAGACGGAGAGTATGAATGGATGTTCAAGCCAGAAATGGAGACCAGCCGCAAACGGTTTTTCTTGTAGAATTTTTCTTGTATATTAGTTTTCCTTTTCCCTTATTTTCATTAGCATGTCAAAAACGAAGCGTCGACGCGGTCGTTCTTTAATCTTCATGTATGTTTTTTCTCTGTCAATCCTAACCGGTCAATGACGTGTTTTGGCATGCAATAGACAGGATCTATTGGCTTAAGATCAGGATAGCCTAGCAAAGAAAGGCCCGCAATGCCAAAGTGTGTGTGGAAAACATCCACCATGTCTCCTCGCCTGTCAGATATTCCCCCTTGCTCAGGATCCTAGCAGATATAAGCCAAACACTGCCAATGTTTTATTGATCCTACCTGTGCCGACAGTATAAATCGGATCAACTTTTCTTTATCGATCCAATGCACACGACCAAGGATTGAGAGGGCCGAAAGCACCCACCACGAATAACAAACCTATGATTGAAGACTTAGATTTGTAAAAGCGTAATGATAACATTTACATCTTCGAGCTTTTCAGGCCGTCCATTCAGGCCTCCATTCGGAAGCTGACGCTCACAAAGCCACCATGAAAGCAGATCAACATCCACATACTGGAGTGCGTTCACGATAGCCAATGCTGCTACACAACAAAATATTTGACCTGCATGGGATTCACTACCCGGCTGGCTACCAAAACCTCCGTCGTAGTTTTTGCATAACAGGATCCATTCCACCGCCTTATCAACATTGATAGCATCTAAACGCTTCAAAAGTGACAGTGCTGATATGGCAATGTAGGAAAACCTAGTATCTACTTCTCCCCATTCGTCTCCCTGGAACGAACCGTCCTTATTTTGCTTGCTGGCAATGTCTATCGGGTAGTTTAAGTCTCGTCCACTTTAATGCAGAGGTAAGGAGATGTCTAACTCACATTGGACAGCTTTTTCGGTATCAATAGCGTCTAAAGCGTCCAGAGTTGCCAAGATCTGAATAGCGGAAATGGTATAAAGCAAATGTGGGTCGTGGTTTATGTGCCCTCCAAAGCCTCCGTTTTCATGCTGGAGGCTGCTGACATATGCGATCACTTGTTCTTTTGGCAATGCATCGATATTATTCATGAGGTCCAAGGCTGTAAGACCCCAATAAATCCCGTTTAAACGTAGATGCTCCGACAGCCAATATTCCAGATCCTCTTTTCGACCGTCAAGCGACTGGATATATTTAACATGGAGAGGAACTAATAGTTCCGTAGGGAGAGGTTCGGATGATGCCATGGGGAAAAGAGGGAAAGCCTCAGTCTTCTTACCAGCAGTCACCATATTCGTATTCGTTCTTTCTGTTACGCAACATGGATGTGGACATTGCAGCCGATAGAAAGCGCAAAATTGCAAATGTGCTTGAAACATACTATAGCGATGTTAGTCTCCGATGGGATAAAGTGATGCAAAGTAAAATTAATAAAGATCCTGAGGGCTGTAAGTGATGTGGACTTTTCTCGCTATAACTTCGATCATTGATACAGCTTCGTAAGTCGTACCGCTAAGTACTCTTACAACGCTATCTCGGTTCAAGTCTTTGCAGGCTACAGAAGAGGAAATTAAAGAGGCCGCGACTACCTATTCATTGTCGAAACTACGAGCAAGTTTTTTCCAATACTATTTTTCTAGACTCGATAATTAATCAGTTGGACGATTCTTTTTACAGCTCAATGAACGCGGTGTGGCGCGTATCAAACCATTTGTCCTGAACAAAAAAGAAGAACTCGATGATTGGTCTATCTATGTGGTAAGAGACTTAGATGCCTGGAAAGCAGACCATAAGTGCTCTTGGATAGGAAGGACTAGAAAAACCGTATCAAACGGAAAAGGCCATCAGTGAGCTGTTTACCCGTTTGGTAGGACATGTATCGTATATCCGTATACCAGTCGATCGTAGCGGAAAAGCTCGGTTTTTTGGATACTGCTTTGTTGAATTTGATGATAAAAGCAATGTACAAAAAGCTGTCAAGATGTTGAATCGGTATGGTACAATCAACACAGGTGAAGGTACCGATGAGATTACGCAAGAAGCAGACGCGTTAAATTTACGGGTTATGACAAAGTATGAAGAGAAAATTGAAACCAGAATGTTACTTACCTCAACATTAGATCGGAATGGAATACATATAAGGAGCAGTATTTAGCTCTTCAAAACGAACGAAAGCAGGATATCCAGCGGCTATGGGCCGAATATCAGGAGACAAAAGACGTTGAGCAGCCAGCTGGCCAGGAAACACTTAGCTCTCTTCCGGAATCACAAGCTGACCATATTACATATCCGAAGGGTGTAATTGTCCTGGTGACAAATGTGCACCCGAAAAGCTCAAAGACTGTTATCAAGGTTGGTGACCACATTTGACTCTATACAAACATCTTATCTCTCTTTGTCGATAGAAATTACTTGAAAGCTCGGGTGCTTCTGTTGCTTTTGTTAACCGAAAACGTGGCCTTAACATGGCAAGTCTACATGGATCCTCATGCTCTCTAAAATTCTTTGTTGACTAACACCCATCGTTAGTGTCATGTTCGCCTTTCAACTCCTGAAGATTCCAAGAAAGTCGTATCATATTTTCAAAGTAATAAACTGTTCCAAAGAGATGCAAATGATGCCGATGGACAACCGTTGCAGACGGGCGAATCCCAGCAGTTTGTATCAGTGCGATTATTGGAAGGTAAACGTGCATTCTGGAAAATGCTTAATATTTTAACTTGTTGTATAGGACAAGAAGAGCGAATCTATTGGGAAAACGACAAAGCTAACCAAACGTAAAAGTTTATGTCATACCGTTGAACTAAAGAAGGATCTATGTGTGGGGTCTAGCAGACGGTATCGTTTTACTGTCTGTGCGTCGCGGCTATTATGTACGTCTTTGCGGGTCTTAGATTGAAAACCGGTTTAAAATAAACAGTAAGATTTTACAAGTTCTTGTACAATCATACCTTAATCCGGAGGACAAGAACATCGGCTTAGCGTGCTATGATCAACTCGCCATTTGTCAGTATAGTATTAAAAAAATGATATTTCCCTACAAGGCAACTATGTCTAATGTATTTTGTCTTCTTATGCTATACTAAATGATTCTTGCGTTTGTAAATGGAGCAAGACTGCATCAAGGGACGAAGTATTTTACGTCGTGATATTTTCATTATGCAAGAAGCATATTCTATTGACATGCATTTACTTGTCCCGTAGATACGAAAGTCCGAGGATAAAGAGATGACGCCCGAAATCGTCCACGCACATGATGGGTCTGCGCAAAAAAAAACCTGTATATAATAGTTCATGATAGATCTGTTTGCATGTTCCACTACTGTTTTTAATGATATGCACTCTTGAGCACCAAACCTTACGAGCTAAGATCTAAATCGTGTTTGCAAACATTGTTCTTCTCGTTCCTCTCCACCTCTTTGTCAACGGCAGAAATTGGAATAACATTATTACACTGCACTTTATGATGCTTATACTTAAATTTTCTATTAATTATAGCTAATCCTTTTGATTGATTTCCGTGATCCTAACCCCGTCTGCCTGTTCTAATGATGTGGATATCACCATAGAGAGGAATTTTCTATTTGCTTCATCATCAGATAACTGGAGATCTGCCTCTATATCGCTTCCATCATCATCAAACCCTGTTAATAGTGGATCATTTTCATAAGTCGGCAGCAAGTATCTATCCGAGTATAAGCTTCTACAGCCAGTTTTATCTTTGGCTTACCGTGGATCCTTCCAGAAATCGGCATCAGCACTGACAAAGTTTCGGATACAATCTTTCTGTTGCATGTGGGCTGCCAATAGTAACAGCTCCTCTACTGACTCGCCACAGGAAAAGCATTTGCAAAGTGAAGACTGATGACGTATGTAGTTAATTAACACAATGACCTTGTAGAAATCGAGATCTAAGACAGATATGTTTAGCCATGAAAAGACAATGTGATTCGTACCTTTTTCCCGCCGAACAGCGGAAAGATCAAAACCATGACTTTCTTTCATGTGTTCAAGTGCTTCTTTAGGAGAGGGAAAAACATGATCGTCAAACAAGCACATCGTTGGTTCTGCTTCCTCTTCCTCCCAGTCAGCCCAGGACCTATGAACTAGATAAATACTAGATCCTCCTTTGATTCAGACTCAACTCATCGCGCCGATCTTCATCGCTTTCATAATTGTCATGTTCAAAGTTTTCCCAGTTCTTCCCAGGTTCCAAATAGTTGATCACGTAAAAACGATCATATTGCCTGTTCTTAGCGGCAATCTTGAAATGCTTCTTTTTGCGCATATGTTTCCGCAGCACAGCCGGGCTGGTGAAAGTCTTCTCACAGTACAGACACTGTAATCTATTTGCAAATACCAAGTAAGTCGTACGAATTCTTATTATGTGGATACTTGCCTTGTCAGCTTCGCCTCCAACATATCTAGAAATTCATTGACACCAACGAGATTGTCCGGGAGTCCGATATTGAAGTTATGCTCCGCAAACATATGCTTAAATAATGTAGTCCTGGAGAAGCTACGGTTAACTATAGGCTTTGTTACCGCAGTCTCACCTGTTCTCGTTTACAATCTTACAGAACAGGCATTTCCGAGAAAGTTTGGATTCATAATCCCGTTCGTGTTGCTGTGTCTTCAATACCTCGTTCTGCAGCACGGACAAAAACATCAGCACAACCAAAGATAAGGATATGCCTCATACCAGTTTTTCTCGCTGCATCTCGTCTCGGATTTCCTTGTCCAACACGCATTTGTCCGGGTCGATGATATACACTACACACACTCTTGATTACAATGAACGATGATAGTCTTACTCACCTCCGTTTTCTTCGACATCCTCATAGCCATACTCCACTAGCGGCTTACGAACAAGTTCAGTTGCCCATCTATTGAGATACGCATCCAATGCCATATACATGTGATGCAAATTTTTAAATACGATATGATGCAAGGAGCGGAGATGGTTGACGAGCGAAGTTGTATCGAGAAAAGGTTCCATGGATGGACATGATTGGAACGGACAGTTAATCACGATAGTGGTGTGGTATGGCGGAACCGGAAGATCAATTGGATCACAGCGATCGTCCTCTTCTTCGTCCTCTTCGGTGTCGTCCTCGTCAGGAAGGTGGTATGGGTTTTCATGTTGAACTTCCGATGCAGTTACTGACTTTGGCTTGGACTCCGATTCCTTCGTAAAGGTTCTAACGCTGGATTTCACTTCTTTTGCGGTTGAAGATCTAGCTTTATTAGGCGGAAAAGCTCCTTTCTGTTTCGAATGTCTCCTTGCATGAGTGGATGATCCACCTTTAGCAGTGACGGTTTGCCAATCTCCATCGGCCATGTCCGTTGTAAAGACTATAAGGTTTGCAAGCCACACTTGATCTTTGTTTCTCAGCTGGGTGTGTCTGAAAAGCTGAGCTACCGTTGCCATCGTTTGAAGTCAGACGGTTACATCGCTCGTGCCAGTTCAAGATTCTGTATGCCGTTAACCACATACTTCTTTGCCTATCTGAAGCATCTCGCACTTCCATTAACAACGATTCACAAGCCAAGATGAAATAACAAGAAATTGCCTTGCTCTTATTTTAGCAAACAGTTCCATATCTATATCGGTAAACGGCTAGCCAATGGTCATTAATGTAACATTGAGAGCTTCCGGTTATTGTATGCGGATCTGGGCAGATCAGCACTCAGTAAATGACGCGATGAATACAGTAACAACCACTCGACATAGATGCAAGCGGATACAGACTCGTACAACCACCGATAAGATCACCTACTATGGCATTTGATAAAGTGTGCTCCAAGATACGAGTCTTCACCAGTCACTTGTCGTCAGACTTCTGATAGAGTAGGTGGTGCAATATCCTAATGTGGAGCACAATTAGCGTTCTAAAATACGTCTTCGTTTTGTCGCTTGCTACTATTCCTCTGTCTTTCTCGGCTTTATACAATTTAGCATTTGTATAGTCGTGCTCCTAAACCTGTACTGGAACTGCCTTTATGCAATCGGTTTTGTCCCAAAATAGAGAGGGATTTAACGCATGAGTCTTTAACTATATAGTGCCAGCATGTCTACCGGACCAAGCTCGGTCAAAAAACTGCATAACCTTTGTTCTTGTGGTTTTGCTTTGTGGAATGCTTATCTGCCTCAGAACGGTTGCGATCAGATATTAACAATGAGCATCATGATCCGCCTATTCTCTGTTTTGTTTGCCATTTATTCTTCCCCTTGCTTCATTGATTTCGCTCTTGGGACAGAAGTAAAAATCCGATCAGGAACAAAATGAGATACAAAACATTGTAAAAGAACAATAAGTTTGATATTAGATCGAGCGAAACATACTCTATAGAATGAAAGGGCTTAAAACTTTCCGATTGAAATTAGTTTTCCGTAATGCTTCAGGGACAAAGAAAAATATAGAGCAGAAATCAACAGTAATACGGGATCACGTTTTATAATTCGTATCCTACTGTATTAATCGTCTCGTTGCCGCGAGTTTGACCGATCAATCACGTACAATGGCTCAGATCCAGAAAACGACATGACGTGCACAATAAAAAAAGACGTCATAGCAGATTTTTCCCTGTGTTGACTTTTTGCTTCTTTCGAAGCTCGTCAGTGCTACCTTCCATTTCAGTGTGTCAAATGCTCTCAATGTGAGTTGTGAAAGATTGTGGTTACTCAAGGATATAACGCTTCATTACTCACTGCGAATCAAGTTGTACCAAAATATCGATCATATATATCATAAACGTAGACACCAAATAAGGACCATCATTTGTTGTTCTCTTATTCTTGTTTGTTCTATTTCGCACTATTCAACTGAACTTGTATGGCCATTGATTGGATCAGATCAGCCAAAAAGAAGTACGGCAAGGGCAGCGAAGGTCGATGTCATAGAGAACCAATCCAATCATAGATACGAAGCAGCCATGACAACAAGGATGTCGTGCGCGGTATTTTCTTCCTGGCAAAGGTCAAACCCACTGGGGATCAAGGATAACAAAAAAAAAATAGAGAGTAGACAGATGATGATCTTTATTCCTCGATAAATGTTTGGATATTTATACGTTTTCTAAATCTAATTGTAGCAATGCTGATACAGTCGAGCATTCCAAATAAGTAAAACAAACGGACAAGAGATTATGTAATAATTTCGCTGAGCATGGTCTTCCTGGAGATGTTGCTGTTTTGTGATGAAGACCGATGCGTTAAAGGGTTGCCGTTTTTGGATCAAGGCCGATCTGATCAAAAAAGGTTTGTGTCACTACAACTTTGCAGGCACGACACACAGAGAACCAATCAAATCAAGATAAAAAAATGTCGTTTTTGTGAAGTCGATTCACAGCTACTGTTTTGGACACGAGTTGCCAATCAAGCTGGAATATAGAAATCGTAAAGAAACAGAAGTAAAAGATAAAAGTGTGCGAAGGGATTTTATGATGTTTATTTTTTCACAAACTATCCAAAGTATTTATACATATAATACTTCTATAATTTTCTACGAAGGCGAAGATGCGAGAAGTATCTACGAACTTCTTGGAAACTAATCGCAACTTCGAGGACTTCTTGGAAGGCTTCAGTAAAAAGAGTCGTTTCATTAATGCGCCGATTCTGGCTCCGACAAAAATCACGAGACAAGCAAAAGATGATTCCTGCCAGATTCGAACTGGCGACCGTCTGTGTGTTAGACAGACGTGATAACCAACTACACCAAGGAATCTTATGATTTTCAAGCTTGCTTGAAATAATATATATGGCTTAGAACAAACTAGCTATAATCGATTGTTGTTGCTATGGCAACTTTCCCTGGTCTAACCAAGGTACCTGAATTTCTTACAGACACTACTTGAAATCTAGATACACACCATTGTAAATTACTATTCCTGCTTCCGTGCACAAACTATTGCTAATTAGGGACACTATTATCCGATGTTTTCTTTATGCTCTGGCTATCCTCATTTTTTTCTATAACTGCATACCTCCTTTTATCTCACTCTGCTTTCTATGGGAGACCTTCTGAGAACAAACTATAAAGAACTTTCTCTATTATTGCTTAATTTTGCTTCTTATTGGGCCTTTTTACTTACTTTGCTTAATTTTATAATATTATTTTTGGGTTTATTACAAAAATTTCCTATATAATATTTTAATTTAGTATTTTACATTCAAGAATGCAATATAAGTATTCAAAGGTTCAATATAATAAAAAAACAATGATTCTATCTGTAATCATTTTTTCTATATACACTCATATCACGCATTATTTTTAACGTAGTCTGTCATAACTTGAATCTAGGTTTCTGCAAAAGAACTGATGAACTGAAACCGAGTAACCGAAGCTATTGTTCCCTTGAGAGTGATTAGTAGAATTCTGAATTAGATCTAGTTGCTTCAAAACAAAAAAAATAGCAAGATTCCAAAAGCATTTACTGGTTTATAACATGTTAGTCTAGTTAATTGCGTTTGTATAGAAGCAAGAGTAACAAGCTGGAAGGCAACATTCAGATAGTGTTGACATTGGTAGAACAGCTACCTCATTACGAACATTCTTATGGAAATTGTCAACGAGGAAATGCTGCTCATTGCGCCATCATAATGAATTACTAGAACATAAAGCAAAGTTCATCTCGGTTAGTTACAGATGAGTGAAAACATTAAACCAATTTTGACATAAAACAGTTTTTAAAACAGTGATGAACATACTTTCTACATGAAATATACTCTTTTTACCATAACTATCCTATATGAAATTTTCTATTCCTTTACTTTCCAATAAAATGGTTCTCTATAGTTTTCTTCTATTTTCCTTTTTATTTTGATTAGGTTCGCTTCGCTTCTTCGATTCTCTGGTTTATTTTAGTTCGGTTCGGTTCCAGCAAAGAGCTGAGAAGAACCGAACTGTGCGGAACCCTGGTCGATCTTCAAATTTTCCAATATGCGCAGAGTTATTGTGTTCTACATGTTTGACATCGTTACATAGATGGGCACGGGTAATAATGATAATTATTATCATGTTCTGTTTGTTCTTCTTTTCTACTTCTCACGTTTCCTTGTTTGTTTTCTTATGAAGTTTCTTCTACTTTTATGAACTTCTTTTGCAGGATAAGTTGTCAGTCCCGATCATCAGCAAATGGCAACGTAGGGCAAAGAAACATAAGAAAATTACAAGTGCATCGTAGGTGGTTTTGGAAAGATGAGACCAATTCTTATATCATGTTAACAAATTGGCTAAACCGCGAAGGTATATAACGCCGGCAGGTTAATAAATTTGGTATCTATACTTAAATAAAAAAGGGATTGATCCAATAATAATACAGTAAATGCTTATAAAACAAGGCACTTAATTAAAGGATCACACAACATCCCGCGTTCTGTCCGTCTACCCGGTGCAGCTGGAACGCATCAGCTTTAGCAAAGAAATCATGTACTTTGTCACATCAGCTAAACTTACCAGCGCAGCTCTAGTAGCTACATCAAAAACGTTGTCAATACCTTCTCCAGTAAGGGCTGAACACTCTAAATGGCATCTAGCGCCTATATATCCAGCCACGGCCTCAGCCTACATGTGGAGGTGTTCTCTTAGTGAAACTACCACAAATTCGTTTCGTTCTTACGTCTTTCCGAAGAACAAAGTCGCCATTACCACGTTTCGATCTCATTCTATCGACCTGTTCCTTAGCTAACGTGTGTTCTGTTCCGTCTCGTAAATCGCGTTTGCATCCAACGAGGACAACGGGCGTCCGTGGACATTCTTTATTTACTTCTTCGATCCACTAACAATTAGATTCAACAAAACTGTGCACATATACATAACAGAGTATAGCATAATTTCTGCAATTTTTCGATGTACTTACCTTTGTTGTTACATTTTCCAGAGAATCAGGACTATCAATAGCATAGGCAATCAAAACAACATCTGCTTTAACATAGGAATGTGGTCGGATACGCTAATAGCGGGTGCTGTTTGAATTGAAACGAGTTTCTACCCTTGAGTTACCTCGTATTCTTCTTGACCTCTATACATTCAATAGATCGTTAGGCGTTCCTGAGAATGACGACCATCGGCTTACGCTGTATCCCACAAAGCCAATTGAACAGCTTTTCCATCAATGACAACATCTTTAACGTGCGTTTCAAAAACAGTAGGTAGCTTTTCTCGGAATGGTTTAGTCGTAGTGTTTGAAAGTCATTAGCTTACATGATCCTATACGAAAGACAAGGGAAGATTAAGTTATTCATAGCTACATGCATTGTTCTGCTTACTCTTGGAAAATAGCCTTGTGTGAAAACGCTAAGCAGAGATGTCTTGCCACAATTGCCATCACCGACGATGACGAGCTTGCGACGAATATAATCTCTTTGTACTGGTGTACTCATAATCCAAACTGCAGCTAAAATCCGCTAATAGTAAACGAAAGTTGGAATCAGTTACCCCTCCCATTCTGCAGCTGCGCCAAATCGCCGCACTTCCAAAAGAAGTAACCAGCTTTAGGGAAAGGCGGCAGTTAAACAGCTGAATACATGCTCGTTAATTATGAGCAACACTTGATTGAGGAAACGTATTTTCATTCCATTCCATGTTTTTGTTTCATATGCCTGTATTTTTGCAAATGGATGTTGATATTTAAAGTACCTTGAGGATGGCCCATCAATAGAAGCTACAAATACATACCTATGCCTAGGTTCTAGAAAAATATTTTTTCCGTGCAAGCCATCCAGTTTTGATTAGTTATTGCACCTCTTATGTTTCCCTTTTCTTTTTTACGTGCCACCTTACACTGCATGAGCATGGAGGTTAAGCAGACAAAACTTTTTGTTGTCATTATCTGTTGTTGAAGAATGTGGTCCTGAGCATCCCACGATGGTATTGGTGATAGACGCCATGACGGTGTCTTAAATACATTACTTCACTATTTATTGAATCATATTTTGCATTACTATAGAATAAAGTGTGTGTATTGAAGGAACAAGTTTGCGCTAAATAATAAGATAAATGCGTCATTAATGATGAATCATGCAGGCAGTACATTTTACTTACATCAACTTGATCCTCCAGTGGACGCAAAATTCATCCGAATAGCGTGAGATATAATTCACGGCTAGTAAATGGGAATGATACGCTTGATGCCTTCTACTTACCGTTAAGGGTATCCCAGCACACGGCTGGCCACCCACGCAGCACTAAATCCATGATGGGTATGAGCAAGAGAACAAGAAGAGCCCACCCATGTAATAAAAAACGTTTTGCCGTTAGACTGCAAAGGATCAGAGTTAGGAGTCATTGTAGTACTTGCATAGTATGTTGCCTTACTGCTTTGTTAGATTTCGTCTGTCTAAAATAACCCATGTTTCAGATTGTCTTGAATGTCAGGAAGCAGACGTTGTCCTTCCCGTCAGAGACGGATACTTGCTGCAATTCTTTGATGCTTGTGATCCATTGACCAGTGCAATATGCGTATAAGAGTCGAGAAAGTGACGTGTATAAGTAGCAAGAGAAAAAGGGAACGGTAAAATACTGTGAGACTTTGGTATATCCTTTATTTAGAAAGAGTTGGTCCCTTTTATACGTCTCGACTAGTAAAATTGGATTTAGAGTACCGATTGTGACTGAGCTTCATTTAATATCTTGTTGATCACTTCCAGATACAACAACCAGGACAGTGTATGCGAGGAGAGATAACTTAATTATAAGATTAAGATCTATTGTGTCCTGAGGTTAAATTGCTGCATGATAACAGCAACATACAATGTTGTCATACCTTGATTCATGAAATGATTTTCTTGAAATATGCTTTGTACCCCTTTTTCAAGCAGTAGTCTTGTGTATTTCCTGGAAGAAATATTGTAATAAGTGATAATTGTTGTATTAGTAGGAAATTACCTTTTATTGAGATTTACAACATACCATTCAGTATTCTTCTGGATTCGTACTTAGGAAGACTGGTCTAGCATACAGGAATCATGCGAATAAATAAGCCTTCTCATATCTGCGCACTTTGACTTATCCAGTACATTTTTCACATATCGAATTGACAATTGTATCAATAGATCGTGTGATTGAAGGTGTAGTAAGAGATAAGATGAAAAGAAAGGATGAAAGAGGACAACACGTCGTCTTATCAATGGAGGGACGGGTCATGGTATGACGTGTGAATGTTGGGGCAATCGCGCAAATGGGGAAATTGTTGTCATTCGATGTCATGAGTCAAGCTGCTACAAAAAGAAATCAAGATGACTGGAGGCACTATATGAAGAAGTGGAGCCATGGTTCCAACCATGGTGTCACATATTTAATGGAACAATTATATGTCTGAATGGACTGAAGTTACACGCATGAACAGACCGACATTTTTGGTCAGTCGGTCAATGATCTAAAGCCTACGTCTTTTTTATTCATTATTTGTCTTCTTGATTATAGTAGGTCGTCATCGACCAGTTTATGTATCGTCCTTAACTGAACCTTCCTTAAGCTAGTGTAAATTACGAGAATACAGTAACATGGATGGAATCATGAGCTCTTCTCGTTCTATTCCATTTTTCATTTGTTTTTTGTTTGAATGAACTTTGTTGTGAAGTAGCAATACCATGCTACCTTGTTGTCGTTGTTATCTTAGATCTTAGCATTTGAACTATGCACAGGAAAGGAACGGCTTTTTTTCGGAATCTAGAACGTTGCGTTACGGGACTGTACTTGTGCAAAAGTATTATACAAGTGGCGGGAATTATATTGCGAAAAGCATTATAAACGCGTGGTAACATTGGTGGCGCTATCTTTTCTTCTTTGACCTTCGCCAGGATTTGTGCCCTCGTTTGTATGTGATCGATGGTCTATACACTATGGGAAATTTGGGCTCCTTCTGGTCTTCATCATTTCCCATTGAGCTATTTCTGGTTCCTGATGTACTATTTTTTACTTAATGAAAAATAGTACATCAGGGACCACTTCCCATAGTGTTAACTGTACTCTTTTAACCTAGACTCGCTTCATGGTGGATAGTCTTTTCATGATCGGTGCAGTCTAGGTTCCTTCGTCCTTATGATCATCCCGCTCCCCCTTTTTTTTTATTTCTTTCCCGTTCTTCTTCCTAGCTGATACCAACGCCTCCTCACGGATAGAGATACGGTGTCTGTAAATAGTTGCCTTCTATAAATCGAACATCTGTATGCTGACAATGCTGTTCCCTTACTTTCTTTTTTTTATGTAACTCCTGGCGACTTTTCGTTTTGCAAAGTTATAAACTTTTTTTACCTGTTTGCATACCGTCGGCTACGATGGATGTGGTGCGCCGCGGTTCCCGTCCATGCACGCGAATTTACCCTTGAGATAAGTAGAAGGCACCAGCATGTTCTTCAATTTATTATCCATGAATGTAAGTGAGACAGATTTTATATACAATTGGTTTGCTAATGGTACATGTTTGTTTTATTTTAGCGCAAAATATCATTCTATGATGGTAAAAGGATGTCCCCTAATCCAATGGACCGCGCATAGAAGCCGTTAGAACTCCGAGAGAACAGCTTTTTTCTCGTATAAATACTTGGGTGAACGGTTAAATATGCTTGCGACCTTTATCTATATTAACTCGACGTTCATGATCAGTAGTTTTTATGTTGACAGATTTCTGGTCTTTGATAATCAAGTACAACATTTCTTAGCTTAAGATGAGCGAGTGTCTTTTGCATTCATTCTTCGTCCAGATTCATGCGGATAAAGGGTGCATCAGCTGTGTCAAAACAAGACGATGTCCTATTAACCTTGCTTGAAATCAATCCTTGAAGCCAACGATAACCATTCAATGGTATTAAGCTATCTTGGTTTCGTCAAGAGTACCATGCATTTTTAATGACTGGCTGCTTCAATATTGAAGCCACTTGGCGTTTTTATGCAATAACTGGATATCTATGGTTCCAATATCTGCATACCCTCACAACCATTCCTCTTGATGCTATTTCCTACACCATCAATTTCCTAACAGCTACTGTTCCGATAGATAGCTACAGTACAATTGCTAAGCGCCATAAAGCAGAAAACGTGACGTACCACATAACTGAGTTTTCGATGGACCGCCCAATCTTGCATGATTAAAGCGTTGAATGGACTGTTCTACTGAGTTTCAACATCTGTGTGCTTAAACATGCATCCTTTACTGAACAAATTGGCTCCTTCAGCATTCGTCTTGAAGAATCAACATAATGTCGACATCAATTTGGCTGACATAATTGGAAGAGGTCAACGCTCTTTAGTATTATTTTTCTATCCTAAGAATGATACGTTCGGGTGCACAAAAGAGGTGACTATTAACCACAATACCTCCTTGTCATTGTCCTTACATCGATATCTAGGCCTGTTCATTCCGCGATCAGTTTGAGGTGATACTGAAAAACATACGTACCCTACTTTTTTTAATGGTGATTCTGCGCATTAGGAATTGTCTCGTTTGGATGCTGATGTAATCGGCGTGAGTAGTGACAGCGTCGAGTCCCATAAACGCTTTGCAGAACAACATAAACTGCCATACACGCTTTTGTCTGACCTTGATGGAAACCTACGTGAAGCTTACCAAGTGCCAAAATGGTATTTTGGAATGCCAGGGTAATATGTAAATAGGTATAACGAACGATTTAACCTGTTTCCCATACAGACGCACCACATTTATTATCGGCAAGGATGGGATCATTAAGGATGTCCTCGACACGCAAATATTGTTTTTCAAACACGTTTCTAATGCTCTGAATGTTTTGAAAAAGAGCGGAAACTAAAGCTTATGGAATTTTGCTGCGTCCTCAACCATCTGAATCCCGATCACATCTCAGAATCTGCTTAGCATTTTGGGAAGACATATGTTTGTAATATAAATGTAGCTGAGAAGTCTCGTTTTTGCTGATAAGTTGTAATTTTTGGGCATTCACTTTAACAATGTTGCTGATTACCATTGGTTGAAAATGTTTATTCCTTGTTTTCATTAATTCATATTTAATCTCTCCACGCTACGTAAACTTCATCAGTACGAAACCGCTGCGTACATGTGCTCTTTTCTAACGGTGTGGTATATCCGGTTTTATAAGCAAGTAACCCAGCATGTGCAATCATGATTCCGTTATCAATGCAAAATCTTCCGTATAATATCCATTAGTAACAGACGCATGCACAACAACAACGTCTCTTATACATTTACCTCTCATCTGTTGCGCACACAGTCCCGCCACGTTGTTCAGCCATTTGTTCCATCATCTTTTGCAGTCGCACATTGCCTATGCCAGGTTATTCAACTGAGCGAAGCAGACATTTAAGCTATGTTCTACATACACCCTACGCCACCGACTAATAGCACCTCCGTAGATTCAACATGGGCCATAGCGCGCTCAGTTATCTCCACTAGCATGGCAAATAATGTTTCTTGCAAAGAAAAACACAAATCTTCAGGAGTAACTTCTCCCTTTGGCAATTGCTCTTTAGCGATTTGTTCAATATGTGACAAAATGCCAGAGAACGACACGTCCATGCCTTTGACAGTATAGGGAAGTGGGATGAATTTTTTACCACTAATATAGGAGGTAAAGAAGTTCGTAAAACGCATAGAAGTTCTCTCGACTCGTACCGTTTTGCATATTGCTCGATATTGTAACCAGGGCTTGGATCGTTCGACAGATTTAAGATACGTGCAAACCTATCCAGACAGTTGCCAATGGCAATATCCAAAGTTTCCCCAAAAATTCTATATCTGTTCTGCGAATAGGCAATGATTTGTGTGTTTCCACCGCTGACATAGAGGACTACTGGGTTTACCGCACGTGTAACCTCTCGACCCATTTCAATATCTGACAGAAAAGAAGAAAACCTGTTTAATCTCAATCAATCAATTCACAGGCTTACACACGTCCAACACAATGGTTCACGCCAACCAGTGGTTTGTCCCACAACAGTGAAAGCGTTCGTGCAACCACGGCAACCGAAGTAAGTGGGGCTCCCATTCCAGGCCCTGCGTCACAGTGAAGTGTTAGGCCATGTTTAAATATTGTCATGTGCGATTTCTAGCCTTTCGTAAAACAAATCACGTCAATATCTTTGGGAGTCATGCCAGCTTCACTCATGGCTTTCTTCAGTACTGTCAAAACGCAATCGCGATGATGTTGCGCTGTATCTCGTGGTAGGAATCCTTGCCCGGGTGGTGTGATATAGGTATCTCTGATGTTGGCTAATATGTCTACTTTTCCATTTTCATGACGGATAATTCCGATGCCCAACTTGTTGGCTGAACCTTCAAAGCCAATAGCTACAACCATAGTCGAAACTGCAGAAACGCAAAGTTAAGGAATAAGTCGTAACTGGTTTGCGGAGCTCAACGTGCAGTGGCTTTGCGCCAAATCGGCATGGTGCAATGGCATCACTGTGAACAGATTTACCCAATAAGCGTACCACTCAATTATGAATAAATGCTTTTCGATAGGTCTGAGCCAATACACAAGACATATGTTTCCCTCGGTGAGGCCCAAATATATTAAGTGTAACAGTCAATAATTGACAACGCGTATCGATACCGCGCTCGAAAATTCAGGCAAAGTAACTAAATTATAAATTGTCGTCTACAGTTGTTCGCCCTTTTTTTTTTTGGCGTACAGTCGCAGTGTTTATTTCTTTTTGTTACTGCAATTAACTCACTAAAACATATTTGTTTCATGCTATGAAGAAAAGGGACTTTCGATGTTCTCCACGTATATAATCAATCTATTCCTTTAAAACCATCATATGGTGGGATTGAGCTTTGTACCAGACAAAACACCAAATCGAGACGCACTTGTTGTATATAGAAACTTTTATAAGGCACTTTGTATGTATATAGCAACTCTAAACATTTACAATCCTATTCCTTTTTTTTCCTTAACCATGGAGACAAACCAGCGCTTTAGTTTTCTTGAACCTTGGCGAGAAGCTCAGAGTCACGGAACAAGATGTATTCCTATATCCCGACATTGATAAATCTGGCCCAGCTAATCCTTGTTATGTCTACTCACCTCATTTCCAACCTTCACATTGCTACCACCAAAAGGAGGAAGAAGGACTTTGTCGCCAGCGGAAACAAGGACGGGAATACGCTTGCCCTCCTTATCGAAAGCACCTTCTCCCACAGCAATAACAACGCCTTCGTTCAACGTTTCCTGGGCCTTCTCGGGGATAAAGATACCAGCAGCGGTTTTCTAAGACGCGGTAATAAGTCGTTTACTATTTGTTGCCGATGCCTCTGTTTCTTGCTTACCTCCTGTGCCTTGAGGCGTTGAACCAAGACACGATCGAGGAGAGGGACAATGCTCTTAAGCTTAGTGGCGGCAGACTAACCCGAAATGAGTTTCGAAGTCATGCGTGTAAGCACTTGTATTTAAGCCTACCATGGTTTACTCTTTGGATTAAGGGAGAAAAGAAAAGAGACGAGGTTAGCGAACCACTTATTTACGGGCGTTTTCTTCGAGTTTCTATGTGACTGCTCCTCACAACGCATGGGTTCAGCGGAGGTCCAAGGGCCGTGGGAATCATGAAGATGCCGCAGAGGAATGGAGTCTGTGTAAATCAATATAGATCCATAAATTCTTTAGCTATCTCCATTCATAATTCGGAATGAAATATGTTCCTTTCCTTGAGTATACGCTTGACTTCTTTCCTGATTTGCTTGTCGTGATATCATAAAGCTACTCTATTAAGTCAGGATAATTCATTGGCACAGATTCTACACCCTTTGACCTCCTTTATAGCAGCTTCCTTAAAACCTTTTGACAAATGCCTATGTAAAAACAAAGTTATAACTGACGGTTTACTCAATCTGCAGCATAGTTGCGTGTACCAAATGAAATTACGCATATTTTAGACGCGCTTTCCGTCTGACACTAAAGTCTTTAAGTCCGATGAAATAATTATCGATGGATGCTCGCTAGAATCGATGAATTAAAACATGCCGAGCCTGCTATTTTCTCGCATATGGGGGTGTATTTTTAGGCCTTTTCGATATGTTGCTCAAATGAAGGAAAAGACTGTATGCTATTATCCTTCTTGACTTGAAGGTGGAGCTTCCGGTTAAGTCTGGTTCTAAAAGATTGATCAACTTTTCTCGCTTATCGAAACTGAATAAGCTGGCTACGATATCTATTTGCTGATTCATTTATTTTCCTTCAGCATTTCAGGTCCAATATCCGAACGTCTTCTTGCAGTATCCAATAGTTTTCTGCCGTATAGCGCCCCTGAATAGGAAAGGCTCTGACAGCCGAGTAGGTCATGGAAAGTATTTCATCCATTCTGGATAACTGGATCAAAGCTTATATTGCTTAGTTTAAAAAAAAGTTGGGTAAAAAAATACAATAGCAAATTTCTGTCTAATCAGAATACTTTGGAGGCGGTCTTTTGTAGAAAGCGAGGCTTGTATTTGTTACTTTTCCAGCTAGATTGTTCATGCTCTGCATATAAGAATCTGACAGAAGGGTACAAAATGGAAGAGAATACAAATATTTTTATGTAAGAACAGAAGGGATGTACAATGAATACAACACCTAGAGAAAAAAGATACATATGTAATAGCAATCGGTAAAAGGGAAGAGATGCAATAACATGATCGTGATAGTAAGGAGGATGTTAGATAATTCAAAAGGGAATAATAAAATAAACGTTACTTAGTAAAGGAAATACAATGATAGAAAAATGCCAACAAAAGACTCTCGCAAAAATACACATTAAACTTCTGTCAGCTATATGCTTCAATGATTCACAATGATCCAAAGACAAAATATAACTTGACCAAGAGAAATTTCAGAGTGTAGACAAAGCTCGAGGCATAAACGGATTTTTGGTAAACAGGGATTTCGTAGGGAGATCGTCCTTTGGTGATTTTCGATGATTCCTTTTCTGTTCCCTTTGCCTCCATCTTTTATTAGCAGGAAAACCTCTACTAAACTTGGTATTAGTGAGACGAGATCTTTAGAAAAGGGAATTAAGAAAAGAATAGATGAAACGGAAGACAGCAATAGCGAACAAAACGAATAATAGTATTTCAGCATGAAAGATAATAGTGTACATATCAGGATAGAACAATACATGTGGAAATGAGAGCATCGTGTAACACCTGTTTTACCCATGTCAAGGTTAAGTGGTAGGTCCACCATTCACGAAAAGATGCAGTGCACCAACAACTGCCATATATTGTGTCCCAATCAGATACGTCGTGCACGAACTCCTCCCAAGTGTCGTGTTCCTCCCAAAATGTGGTGCACATAACCAAAAGAAACAGGGAGACCAAGACTTTCAGTAGAGTCAAGTATACGCAAGAGCATTTCCATATTTTTCACTTCCTTGAGACGGCTGGAAATAATTGTGCCGTGTCAACAAGCTGACACGTTGCGGTATTGAGCGAATGCTTTTGTGAGCGAATAGATGCTTTATAATACTGTGCTTCCTTTTTACGGCAGATAAACGGGAATCCTTCACGTTATGCTTTATCAATTAGCGTTGCTGAGGGTGTAGCGCACAAAACAACTGTTCGATTTTAGGCGAAAACTTTTTAATAAGCTAAAAAGAGATCCCAGAACTGGGATTGTCCATACAACAATAATAAAGACTAATCTGCGCTTAAAGTACAACTGCGAATAAAAATCAAATATGACGAAAAGAACGATTTTGTGCTCACATTGACAGAAAACTAAAAGAAGAAGTAAGGAAGAATGTAAATGAATAATGTAAAACCAAAAGTAAAACGAATCTATGAGTAAATCGTATGTCTATCCCCGCTCTCAACTTTTTATCTTTCGGTGGCATATCCACTCCTAAGTACTATAGACCGCTTCAAAGCAAGAAGCTCTTATGGCGCAATTGGCTAGCGCGTCTGACTGTTAATCAGGAGGTTGGTGGTTCGAGCCCACCTAGGAGCGTTATTTTAAAAGTTTTTGGCTGGTTATGCAGCCAATCAAATTTTGTATTGCATATCTCCGTTCGCGAAAATGCATAATGATCTTTATTTTAATGTCATGTTCACATAATTATACATCATGTCGTTTCGGATTCAATAAGCTGCCTGTGCAGATATTGTTCTTTCTGAATGGGAGAATATCCGGGGTTCATGGTGCATCACCACTGACTGTTCGATGCTACTGAATATCTCGGTTTGTTGGAAGTGCTCGATGACCGCCAAATGCGGCTGATGTAAGCTTTGCCCCATAACCGAAACGGAATTTTTAAGGGAGTAAGGCTAACTCTTTGTTAGAATAACAACTGCTGCCAGTAGCAGAATTCTATTATAGCACTTACAGTAGCATAGAAGTTTTAGACCCATAGAAGAAATGATATCTTTATATTACTTTACGTCATTATCGCTGCTTTCGATCTCACTACACCCAGCTGTGGCATAAAGTGTCAGAAAATATTTGTCCGGATTTAACGCAATGGAGATGCTATTTGAAATCACTGCTTTCGATGCGGTTTATTGATCGTCATATGCGTTTGCTGACGCTTCGATCTGTGCTAATTTTCGATCAGCAGGCTTCATAAGTTGCCCGTCTGGACGGAACCAATAATGTGTATCAAGTTTCTTGCGCAATTCCGCAACCAGTAACGAGGATCCAGTCGTTAACGGTGTCTCTCCGTCCTGCTGAACTATCTGATCCCATTTTCCGGATTCGAGCCCGGTTATGAATTCATCCCATTCATTATTCGTAAATGTCAAGTGAAGTTTCGACCCGCTAAGTTCCTTGGTCATCAGTAAGATACCTTGGCCCACCAGTTTGGTCAACTGCTCTCTTCTCTTAGTTTCTGGTTCTTTCTTTTCACGTACACTCTTTGCAAATTGCAATTTCGATGTTCACCTGAAAAATACGTTCACCCACTACGATATTTCGTCGAAACGCAGCCCAATTCGTCTCTGTGAGCAATGGTTCGATCCAAGCACGGTAAGCCTTCATGTTGGCATTGCGCTCCCGATCTTTATCTTTTTCTATAGGTGCATTTGCACAACTTTCACGCAGATCGTCGCTGATATTTTCACCGATCTTGCCAGTTTCAGTCGGAAATAACCTAGCAAATGTCTTTTGAAACTGATCAAAAGCAAGGTATAATCGAAAATAATCGGTATTGTAATATATCCCATTCTGATTCATTCCATTGTCCTGATGAGGCTTCATATTAGATAGTGACGTTAACGTGCGCAAAGATGGCTCAAGCAGTTCAGCAGCTTCCTCAGAAGTGTAATCGCGCTCAGGAGGAAGAGGTGCATAATCGATTGCAATGCTGAAATCTTGTGACATGCGTTGGGATTTCTGTTCAAGGTCTGCCATGGTAATATTACGCATACGACCAATGATGTCGTCCCCTGTAAAATGGGTAATTATGGATAAAACGAAACTTAAGTTTTCGGGAATACTTACGTCTTTGATCAAATTCGCCATGACGGTGAGGTATCTTTGGTTTTTTGGTAGGAGCAGGCAGTGTGCATAGCATGTAGGGAAAGTCTGCATCGGACGTCTGCCGTTTTCGTTTACGCATCAATGACGCTTGAGTTAGAACTCCCTGTTCAGCGTAACGCTGCAACAAGGGTGGCTCTCGTGCTATACGTCCATCTTGGTAGTAGAATCCTCGTTGATTTGGCTCCATTAACACCTCAGCCTCTCCATGTCTTCTTTTTAAAATTGAATGTCCGTATATCTTGTTTTCCGACCGGGAGCATTGAGTAGTCTCTACGGGATCTGGCCGGGAAGATAGTGCAGGCTCGGGAATAATAGAAGTTGTTGGATAAATAGGTCGCAGATTTGTGTAAGGTCGTACTGTGTGAGCATCTGTTGACACATCATTGGCGAAAGGAAAGGATGACTGAAATGTAGGGGCGGTAAGTGCAGTATGACCGTGATCGGTGGTCGTGTTTGTCGATGGATTGGTAAGATAAGAAACCGAGAGAAACCTATTGAGTAGTTTATACAGGGGTGTTAGTAGCCTGAGCGATAATATTGCAGGTTCCTCTTACTTTGACTGATCTGTTCCTCGTCCCTTGCTAGTTGAACTTTCTACCACACAACAGGAGGAATTTCTAGGTGTTTGCACGGAAGCAACTTCAATGGAGCCGCTTCCCCGAAAAACAATTCTGTCCTCGTGCACATGTTTATAGAATTGGACATGATCTCCCAGAGCATACGAAATGCAAAAGAAAAGTTTCGCTAAGTTTTCTTGATCTGGTTTTTTACGCAAGAATTGTTTAACTATGTGAAAGAGGTCGAGTAAGTCTTCGTCTTGAAGGATGTCTTCTGCTTGTGGCTCATAGAGCTGAGTTTCTACGATTGCTAACAAGCAACTTCCAGAGGTGGAATGGCTCGTATCCGCATGGTGATTGCTCATGGCGCGAAAAAGAAGAGGGAAAAAATAAACCTTATCAGCGGCGTCTGAAACGGTTATAATTCGGTCGCAAGATGATAGAGGTTAGCTTCCTTGTGTATGTAAAACTAGATATATCGTCACGTTCCACAGCTCGATTTTTCGGGAGAAGCCAGCGTACAAGATTGCAAGCATCAATGAGACTAGCTCAGGACGGTAGTGGCCCGTTCCTTCAGTCAGCTTCCGCTGCATCTGATGTGTGATAGCGTACTTTATTTCCCAAAATTCCAGTCGCATCTAACAATTTTCAGTTCGCGCATTTTGGAAACTGAGCTTGACGCTGCCGTAAAAACCTAGAAGTCCCCCCGAGGGACCAAACGTATTCGTAACGGCGGTATATTGACCTAAAAACGACCGGGAAAACTCTCTTGGGTCTTCCTCGCCCAGGACAAAATCGAATGCGCAATTCAAAATAACTTCTTACTGGCCAAAACGTCTCTATGCGATAAGATTTCTAAGTTTTTGCACACCAAGAAGCTATGACGAGAAACGCGGTCGGCAGTGGTGAGCTTTTCCAGGGACCTGCATCTGCAGCTATGGCACACCTAAATGATGTTTGTTAGCATGACATCACTGTCATCGCTTTAACTTACTCGTGAGGAAAGGTATTCATTGATCGTGAACACCAATAATTCTTTATTCCTTTCTCTCCGCTTCAAAAATCTGCATAGGATGTTCATGACTCGGTATCCTTTGTAGTTGCATCGATTGTTGAACATGCTGTCCCCAAATACAATGAGTGGCACTTTCCTTTCAACAGTGAATTTCTTTTTCCTCCAGTGAGGTAAACGCTTGGTTTTGTTAAGCGTACTGGGTTTCGCAGATGTATATGGCTGGGGAACGCTATCAAAAATCTGTCAATCACTATATGCAATGAAGTGTCCTGCAGATAAATCATAATCTTTGCTGTAAGGGATTACGAACTATTGAGTCTCTGTTGACCTGCTTCTTCCGACTTTTTACTTTGTTTTCCGGACTTTCTGTTCGATCTCTTCCGTTTCCGTTTGCTACAGTTGTACTTTTTATATGTTGGTAATTCTGGTCGCTATTCAACTCCAGTACTCTATATTTAAGCTGTCAGTAACCTTAAACAACTTTTACGTGAGATGCGCTCGCTTAAGCCAGATAAATAGCAGGGGAAGTCAGAAAGACAACAGTGTTATCTGAGAGAATACTGATCGCTGATTGTACTTGAGCTTGTTCATCGTTTCATCTCTTTAATGCTCCGTATAGTGATTCTCACTGTGATGATCCTTCGGATGGACGAATTCACATATCCGACGTCGTTTTCATAGCATCTTTATCCTTTTTTCGTTTACTCAGTTACTGCCAGATGGCTTTCTTGGGAAAATCTCTTACATTATATGAGACCCAGCTTTCGTCTGCTTTTCTGACTTCTTTTATCGATACCAGGAGCATTCATACCCTTCAATTGCACCCTTATGTTATATTACAAATAATGGACAAAAACTTTTTTATCGTATTATTCTTTTTCAAGAGGTCTAATATCATCATTCCCAATTGTTTTAGGAAGCTATCAGTAGCGTAATTTGAAACAAACAACTTCATATCAGCGTTGCTGATTCTATAAGTCTAACTTTCTATTATCTCTGTGTTAGTTGTTCATCTATATCCAATGGAGGGGTGAATTACGCAGCTCTATAATATGCGATGAAGCGAATTTAGTTAGACCTTGACTAAGAATAACATGCTATTGTGTGCTCTTCTGTACAATGAAGGGTTGTTAATACTATACTTTGTACGCTTATCGCCAATTTTAGTGATATTTATCGGTGTTTTTAATAGCAAACAGCAAGCAAAAGTTTCTGTTCAAACGCACTGTGGATCTCGCTAAATGTATAAGACAGGGTCGTATTAAATGTACCGTAAATCTTCCATTTTCTAGTTGTCTTCTACTTTCTTCTTTTATCGAATTAAGGGCATGGTTAGCGTCCCTTGATACGAACTACTTCTCTACCTTTATTCAGCATACGAGGCAGTTATGAACGACATCTCCCGTGATTGAGGAAGCTGATAATGTGGCATACTTAATAGCTCCGTGATTTCGTTCTTTATACAGTCTACAGGACACTAAGAACGATGATAACTGCGTTGAGGACCATGGCTTCCTTTAACAGCGCTTAATCCCCTTATGTAATACTCTATAATTCAAACTATTTATGTTGATAATTATTACTGAGTTATTCTTGTTGCTGTAAATGGTATGTTTGATAAGGTTTAACCTTTTCCTATCGTCTTTCCATGCAACATACAGATACCTGGCACTTTGTATAACACAAACGGAATTGGCTACACCGTTATTGATTATATTTTCCCATACCTCAACTTTCAAGGCATTGGATCGTTTAGAGTTACCTTCTAGTTAGTGGGATGGGTATCCATGTTTTGATGATATGGTTGCGCTTGTCCCTGAACGAGAACACGCTTGTGATCCAAGGTCTTTGCCCGAATTTTCATGATTTTGATTGGAACATTCTGCAACATTTACCTCTCCAAACTTTGGGCAAAACCGACCATATGTGACTCTCTGTGTGACCTGATTTCCCTGCATCAAAAAAGTTTCTTTTTCTGGGATGAGAATAAAAAAGATTTTTTTGGGTTTTTCTTTAATCGCTACATAATCATGGGCAAGAGAAAGGTAGCACATCTTTGGGATACTGTATCCACGGCTGAACGAAGAAATGGACATAGAGAAAAAATAGAACGCATGTCGCTCCCACAGAAGAAGAAATGAACAAGATCCCGAGGAGTTTTGTGGTTAGATCTGGCGTTGTTGGTCGATCCGTCACTGCACTCGTTCAGGATGTCCGCCATATAATGGAACCTTACACAGCCACTCACTTAAAGGTAAAATTAACTGCGTGCTCTAAACGTGCTGCGACTAAAATATCTTTTAGGAACGCCGAACAAATCGGTTAAAGGACTTTGTGGCAGTGGCAGGACAGCTTGGCGTCTCTCATTTCATGATTTTCAGTCGAACAGAGAAGAACACTAATTTACGAATCTGCCGTGTCCCTCGTGGTCCTACGTTGACATTCAGAGTAGCTGAATACGCGCTAGCGAAGGATTGTTTAGCCTTACAAAAAGCACCAAAGACATCTGATACTGAGTATCGACAAAGCCCGCTCCTCGTCCTCAACAACTTTAAGCAAGAAGGGAAAGAATTTAAAGTGATGACGGCGATGCTGCAAAATATGTTCCCCTCCATCGATGTTCAAACGGTGAGTAAGCTTACAGAACCTATTTGTTTTTGCTAATCCCACTGAAAGATGAAATTATCACAAGCACGAAGAGTTTTGCTCTACAATTACAATGACGAAACCGGTATGATCGATGTCCGACATTACAGCATTGGGGTGAAGGCAACAGGTGTATCAAAATCCATTAAGCGGGTAGTAAATACCAGTATTCCTGATCTGGGCAACTACGAAGATATTTCCGACTATGTGCTGAAAGAAGCGATTATATCCGAAAGTGATGTGGAGGACGGCCCTGAATCAACTGTTACCCTAGCACAAGATTTTCCAGGACGAAATAACCGTAAAAACGAACAACGCGCCGTACGACTACATGAATTAGGACCACGGATGACATTGGAACTTGTCAAAGTAGAGGATGGATTGTGCGGCGGCGAAGTGCTTTATCATCGATATGGTAGGCTTTCTCACTGATGATAATGTGTCATACTAACAAGAAAATAGTACACAAAACCAAGAAAGAGATTGCAGAAAATGAACGCAAGCGACAACGCACAATGAAGGAAAAGAGTGAGAGGAGGGAACAACAGGAACGCAATGTTGAAAGAAAGAAGCAGTTAAAGGAAACATCACAATCTCATGTAGAAAACAGTGAGTCAGAGGCCGAAGGGGATGTAGAAGAAAGTGAAGAGGAAGAGGACCAAGAGTAATAGATATGCTTTATACACATGTTTGCACAACGCATGGAACAGACCAAAAGCTTTCAGCATATGTATGTGTCGTGCAGAACAAAATTATGAATGAGTTCATCGCCGCAAAAAAAATGGCTTCAAGCGGATATTACAGAAAGTTCCTATTGTTTCAGTACTGAATTACAGAAATTTGGAAACTATTTCTTCAGATGCACAGAATAAAATCACATTAGCTGAACATACGTTATACGTCAGTTGGATAGTGAACCATGCATTCTTTTTAGAACGTATATCACTCCATTTGCTTTGATTGGCAAAAAGGCCATGGCTATCTTTTTCTTTCCCATTTGTGCATATGGTTATACTAATCAAACCATTCACTCATGGTTAGCCCTTTTTTGGCTCTCCTTACCCACATAATTTGACTTCACGCCAGACATCCTTCGTTTTATCTATTAATGATTGTGGGCAATTATGTTCAGCCTTGGGTACCATTGAGGCAGAAAGAACAGTGACTTACTCATCCTTTGCCGCATTATCCGAAGATACCCCCAAAATAAACATTCCAATAAATCATACGTGCAAGGACGAGTCACTCTTTTTCATCCATTCTTTAACGCCCATTATCTATGCCCAGAGCTTAATAAACAAAATGAATTTTTGGAAAGCATATCATACCATGGCCATTTCTGGAGACTTGTTACGATTACTGATGAACACAACACATTTGCAAACGCACAATAGTACATGTTTATACACCTGTTTTAAAGATCTTGCGGCACAACCAACATATAGATAGAAGAGCAAAATCGTAACTGAGTGCACGATAAAAGGAAATAAGTGCAAGCGGAACAACAGATGGAGGTACATGAAAACCCGCCCTTTAATGATACCATACTATGTCGATTTCTGTTAGCTTAAATTGTCTACAGATTGCATTACAAACTTACCATATCTTTATATGGAAAAGAAAAAGAAGAAAAATGGGAAGAAAAGCGAAAGAGAAAGAAACTGAATTGGAAACAGTTTTCGTTCCTTTTCCTTTTTTTCTGATCGTGTCACTGCTTTTTTAAAACTTGGAGCGCGTTTTGACCGCAAAAATAGACAACTTAAAAAATGATGAGAAGCATTGTATTATGTGTACAAACGAAAATAATCGACAAAGCGATGTTATATGAAAACCTTATCCTGCGATGATGGCCCCTTTACCGTCCGTGCACCCCGCTGAAACTCAAAACTATAAGCGCCGAAAACATTTTGTTTCGTATCACCACCAAGCAAGCAGTAACACACGCAAGCTATCTAATATAAGTAACTTGCGCATAGCAAACGGTTACTTCATCCATGGGCAACCAGATTTATTATAGACCCATATCGCAATTATACTTGCCTTACATTTATTCATTAACTAGGTGAACTCCCGTGTCGCGTTTGAACATCCCTAAAATGAAACGGGATTGCCGAAAAATGCGCTTCATTGTCTATGTGCTACTTCGTCAGAACTTTAGAACGCTCCATTTTCTACGAAAAAGATATATTGTGGTAATAGAATGCTTTTTGCACCAAATATATGACGTGGTGGCAGAATTCTTAGTATGGATACAACGTAGTAAAATAAGGGAGTATCCTGAGGTACTGTTCTTTATTTCATTCGCTTTATGTATCACTCAAGGCATGTAACCATTATATACGTTAAAACATTTTCTGGATATATTTTGCTTAACGATAAATGGGAATAGCACTGTTTATTTTGGGTATTTTTTTTTTAAACTGAGAAGCCCGTTCTACTTGTTTTGGCTCAACGTAGACAATGATTCCAGTTTTTGTTTGTCCTTCATCATGTCTATACAATAGCGCAATCAAGATAATGTCAGATGTTCGGCTACATAGCTAATGCCAGTTATTCTCGGACCTGAAGTTAGCAAAAAGAATCGGGGCGTCAGAGAAAGACGCAAACAATCTGCAATAAATCGCTAAGAGAACATCGACAATAATTAAATTGATGGTCTCAACCAGTAGTATACATATATCCGAAAGGCTATCTAGGATTACCTTGCATTGAAACGCTTACCTTATATCACAGTATCTACCTTTACTGCAACCATGGTTGTGTGTAAGAGTATTTTACGAGGTATTCTACGGTTGAAGATGGTTAAAAGGAAGAGCTCTGAAGATGGAACAAGCCAAAAAACGCGTGTGTAAAAGCTTACCAATATATTTGCAGCAAATGAGAATGCTTCTTCAGAGTCTTGTTTACTGTTACTGCCAGCCAGGTGAGAAGCTATCTATTAAGATCTCGGCGGGAAATAATTCCCTTTTAAATGACAATGGCCTGAGCACCTTACAATGTGTAGACAGTCTGTGTCAACCCATATCGATCGAACTGATAGACATTCGTTTGGGTACTGTACATTCACCTTTCCTTACCCTGTGCTTTTACATGTACTATATGAAACCATATTTCAATCAGCAGTATACCTTGCTCCAACAGTATTCTGTTTGCACTTGTAATGTCTTTTGGTTATGGAACAGTCATCATATCTTTGGTTTCAAAACAGTCATGCTTTTTTTATGTAGCATAATCCTCATTCCCGGGTTCCGAGTTGAGTTCGGTTGATATTGCGCACGGTTGCCAGAGATGATTCTGTCTTAGGACACTACATCGATCACTTGTTTGCCCTAGTACTACACACTCCTCAGTACGTTACATGAGCTTATAAAAGACATTCTACTTTCTTTCTTGGAGTAAAAAGGGCAGTCTCCCTTATCCTCTTTTTTACTGTTCTGGTGATCATTTTACTCACAATCATAGGTATCTGAAAAGCTTGTTTATCTTGCAATGCCATCAATGAAAACAAAAAACAATTATGTGAAAAGACCGGTTTCTGCTTTGAAAACTAGTTAACGAGCTGATGTCTCAATTGTCATTGATGACCAAGAAAAAGAGTACAAGATGGTATCCACTTTTCATGCGTACTTTATGAGCCACAAAGAATGTCTTTTGCCATTTCCTTCTTTACGTTTCAAGGAGGGAATATAAGTAAAGAAGTACAGTTGTTCATACAAATACCAAATGTCAAACTTATCTTTAAGTTTAACCCGGTAGCAAGCCAATATTATTAAAATCGAAAGAGCAATCGCGTGCAACAGGACATCTGATATGGATGGCATTCACAACTACATAAGGTCAATATTTAAAGTGTATAACGAGCTGACAAACATCTTCATCACTAGTGGCAACAGGTATGGAGACTTAGCTGAGCCGTCCGGCAGGCGCAATGACCAAGATAACGAAGAAAAAGGAGCCTGCGTCGCCTATTTCCTGGCACCAGTCCTGTTGGCCCCTTCCAGACTTCTGTCCTGCCTACCTAAAGAGAACCTTCTGGGTAGATATATCTTCTAAGTTACCAGAGATGTCAATATAATGGAGAAACCGTACCCTCCTTTTTCACAGGTAGATAATGACATGAATGGGCAAAAGCACCGACCAACGATGAAGTGAACAAGGTTGCTGTTGTCGGGTTTGGATCTGGCCGGTTCAATCGAAGGCAGTATGGCAGAAAACCTGTCGGCTTGGCTGACACAATGCCGCAAACTTTTGAACAAGGCAGAGCATGTAGGGAAGTTTGTTGTTATGAACATCGGCGAACAGAACATAACATGTCCCAGGCGCGGGGACAAAGGTTTGGAACAAATTCGGGCTGCAAGTCTCAATTTGTGTACTGTGTTAACTTTGTACCAGTTGTCGCACGGTATGGGCTGCGAGACATCGACGCTTCGAGAAATAATTTCGGTAACTGTTATAACACAATATACCATGGTCGCCAGCCCAGCATTTTTTCAGATTCTGGAGATAGCTTATACCTTTTGCCTTGCAGCTGTAAGGATCGATATCCTTATATCATATACCATTATTACTAGCACTATATCTACTTTGTCCACTCTTATATTGCTATCCGCCTACTTTATCGTTTCAGTTTTTGATCTTTGTCCATTCGCCATCGGACGTTTGTGTGCTTTAGATTTCAACTCCGTCTGAATCCAGAATGTTAATGTCGCCCACATCTCAAGCGACCTGCAGCTTTACTGCTTAACGCTTTTAGGTTTTTTCATTGTTAGACAAGCGTTAAATTTTAGGGACTATATCGTTGCAACCGTTAGAATAAGTTTGTGGGAACTTCTAATTTGTTTAGGTATTCTTTGGTTCGCTCATAGCTTTTATCTTTTGTGAGGCGTGATTCAAGCAAAGAAAGGACAAAAAGAAAAAAAGATGTATTTAATGCTTTGATGACTTTATCTTATACAGTAAACGCCATGGCCTTGTTGTTTTGCAAATGTTGTATTGCCATAGTTCGATATGTTTCCAGACCAGGCACTTCTAAGCCAACCACCTTGGCCGCGTCGTCCCAATAACGTAAGTTAACCTTCAACTGAAACAGAGGGTCGTTTTCGAAAGCTTGTACCTCGTCCATGGAAAACGGACCACCCTTTAATAATTTTTTCCCCTTTCATAGTTAGAATAATGGGTATTTTTTTTCAGATAGTATGTTTCTACCTGGTATTTGAGAGACAGCTTGCTGGCATTGCTTAATCCTTCATAATAGTGGGGATACTTTCCTGTCAGATAGCGTTTGACTGCCACATGAGATTCGACCAACTGGGCTACTTTATCTGAAAACCCAAGCTTGCGGAGATACTCTGCACCAATTCGTTCGTGTCCTCTTACACCTACACTGACTTGCTCAGGTCCTAAAGATGGATCGAGCTCAGATGCATTACAGAGCATCTGTCTTTGGTCCGGGGAAGTTGCAAATTGGCCAATATCATGCAGGAGCGCAGCCAAGATTGTTTCTTCATCTGCATCTGCAGGAACCAAAAAAAATAAATAAAAAAAAGGTCGATAAACAATGGAGGCATTTACATTCCCATCAGTGTTTAATTACTTGATTGGCGTGCCTGTGCAGCTGCCTGCAAACTATGTTCCAGTTGGGATATTTTTTCACCAATGTAATCCGTTTTGCTTCCGTCCACAAGAACCTGGAAAACCGAATCAACGATTCTTTCGGGGTCCATTTTGTGCAAAACCGGTGAGAAAAAGTGGAACAAGACAGAGGGACACAAGGTAATCGAGGAGACGGAAGTAATGGGAGTTTTTTACAGCTAAGAATCGAAACAGAGTTGTATTTAACGTTTTTAACCGCATTAGGTAAACGATAATAGGGCCCGAAGGGTTGAATTAGTTTGGACCTATCCCATTGTTTATTTGGTACACGCTGCTTTGCAGCCGTGTCGGTCATTGAATTCATCCATAACATGGATCAGCGAATTGCCACGGCCCGGTCCGTTTGCCAAGGTGTACACACCTTTTTTGGATAATGTTTTTTCCTCACTCATGATTTTTCCCGCTACCACACGTGGTCTGCAGTAGGTTTCCAAGATGGTAAGAAAGTACCTATATGGCAGTACAACGCATAAGCGGCCCAACACCAAAAAAAAAAAAAAAAAGGCTTCGCAAATTTGCTTAACAAGGGCCAAGAAGGAGACAAATCACAAAGACAAGACTAATATGAAAAGCAGGATAAAAAGCTAATATTTACACGGAGTGACAGCAGCGATACTTCCGTTGCTTATAAAACGCACAAACTTTTGAATAAACTCACCGCTTGGATTCCGATTCTTCGCATCAGTAAGTTTCGTCTGCGGGGAAATTGTATTCTGTCAATCGCTCGACCAATACTTTTATCACAGACAATGTTGCCTAGAGAACAGTTATGATATACTGATTTGCGTCAATCTGTCAAATAACAGTCTATTTTCTATCTCTACCTGACGTTGCACCGACTCAATTTTGCAAGTACATTACATAGACTGACACAATATCCTTGAATGGATGATCCGTGACACAGATAAATACATGTTCCTAGTGCCCCTGTTCCATAACAACAGTCCATCGAGAATCTTTTTTGAATGGTAGAACCAAGATTCCTTTCCCAGTCATCTCATGCTTTATGAAGTTTATAAGCCATTCCTTATTAGTAATGTATGTGCGTTTTGTAGCTGCTATATGGGGCTTTTTGTTTTCTGAATGAATTTGTTAGTGGATCTGAAGACTTTTTAAGTGTAAAGATTACGCATTAGGTACGGATAGGACGTCTGCTTTCACGGATTGAATGGAATTAGGCCGGTTCACACCGCATGCACGTGCACACACCAAACCAAATGTATCGGTTGCCCTGGTTTGGAAGAAATTCACTCCGCGGAACGAATCCGTGGTTTCCTAATACACAACGTGTGTGGGAAACATCCAAAATCTGTTAAAATATATAAAGATATCATTCTTCCCTCTTGGTTAACTCAGCGATAACCGTGATGGATCCTGAAATGAACATTTATCCACTAAGCGAGGATCAGATCGAGGCTTATCATACACATGGGTATCTTTTGTTGCCGGACTTCTTCTCTCCTGAAGAGCACGCGACCTTGACCGCATACTGTGCCGAATTTCGAAAGTGGCCAAAGGAAAAGGGCAAGTGGATGCAGTATTACGAGCTGAACACTATGACGAACGAAACTCAGCTTTGCCGTACCGAGAATTTTACACCATACCATGAAGGCATGAGGAACTACGTTAAGAGCAATCGGTTGTTGAACGTCCTGAAAACGCTCCATGGTGAAGAGTATTTGTTATTTAAAGAAAAAGTCAACTACAAATTACCAGGTGGAGGAGGTATGAAGACCGAAAAAAGAAAATGTTGCAATATGGGCTTTGTTTCAATCCTATGACTAACAATATATAAACAAGGTTTTCCACCTCATCAGGATGCACCAGCATTTGTACAGTTTGGCCAATCATCCCATATGACGGTCATGTTCACGATTGATCCTACCACGGATGCGAATGGATGTCTCGAGGTGGTCCCTGGTTCACACAAGAACGCGTATGAAGGACAGATCCTCCCGCAGGAAAAGCACGACGGATCTATTGCACATGAATGGTGTGACAAACAAAGGTGGATCCCGGTTCACTGCCAACCTGTAACTGGATAACGTAATGATGCCCTGGTCACACAAGGCTAACTTATTGTATTCGTTAGGGTTCAATACTTATATTTGGAGCCTACCTTGCCCACCGATCAGGAAACAACCAAACCGATTCGTCACGCGTCGCCGTCTACCTGGTAACTCATAGAGGACTTTTACTAACAGGATTTGTTCTAAATCCATTAACGTCTATTCACATGTTAGACTTACAACGCTGCTCGAGAGGGTGATAAACGTGATCATTACTATGAAGAAAAGAGAAGGCTGTTCCCACCATCCTATGAGCGAGAGGAAGGAAAGGATTATAGTAAGTAAGAAAAAAGGACAAATCGGGATTTGGATAGATTTAATAATACTCTTCGAAAAGGTGAAGGCGCGGTTGTCTATAACCTTGCGACACCCATTACGTCTTGAGAGAAAACAGAGGACAGGAAAAAGAGAGGCAGAACGGGAGAAAAGGAACATTAAGGAACAGAAAAAATCCTCAGTATGTCTGTTCTATTGATTCTGTTTCTTCTTTCATCAAAAGGTTTCCATATCAGGCTAAATTGATATGTTTTCAGTGCCAAAGAATGAAGTTAGTTAGCTATATATATTTTTCTTTCACTTTCTTTTTGAAAACAGAATAAAAATTCTAATCAGCACGCAACAGACTTATTCGTCTGTACTTGGAATCCTTACTATCCTCTGCATGCAAGAAAAAAAGGGGGGATTGGGCAGTCGGACGGAGTAGAGTGTGCAAGACGGGTTGCTTTGAAGTGGGGAATAGAAACGAAAGATAGCTGCTAGTGGGCCTGCATATCTTTCCGATGGCAAAATTCCTTATAATTTGTATAACTTCTCTTCCTGTGTCCTCTTTTTTTCCCCCCTCTTTGAATTACCTATTCTTTTCTTCTCTATTCGCCCAATCGATACGAAGTCTTTTTTTTTTTGCATATTTTATCCTATCACTCTGCAGGGAATTTTCAGTTTTTCTTCTTCTTCTTCTTCTTATTTCTCTCTCTTTTCTCTTCTTCTTCTTTCTTTCTCTCCATGACTACGCCACTCCATCGATATCCTTATGTTTATGGATTTAATAATCATCGATTCTATACACAAGAGGAAGAACAGCAACCAGCTTTGGATGATGAAAATCAGTTACCTACTCCCGACGAATTTAAATGCATTATCGATGATTACCTTAATAACTTGAGTCCTAAAAAAAGGGACAAGGCCTTGGTGGACCACGATCGCTATTGTTTGATTCAACAGGTACTCAGGGATCCCAGAAACACCGCTATTTCGACGGCACAGTTTCGCTTTTGGGTAAAAAAGATGTTCTCTCTCCAACCCGGATCAACCGATGTGGTTTGTCATGACAACAAACCGGTAGCTATGAAAGAACAGATCTACGGTATCCTTGTGAGAGCTCACAGGGAAGCACACCATGGCGGTCGGGATAAAACTTCCGCATTGGTAATAACGTACTGTTTTTTTATCGTCACAATTCAACCGAAATAATAATTAGGTGAGAAGACAATTTTCCTGGATCCCGAAGGAACTAGTCGCTAGATTTGTTCGCCATTGTCCATTCTGTATCACTCGTCGGAATGGTGGCCACAGTCCTCATATCCTGTCTAAACTTCCTAGTCCATCCATTACAACCGCCACGATCGCTTCCAGTAACTCAAGCGTCAACCCGAACAATAACGGTAGACACTACGGCTTTGATCTTCCAGCGCCACCCCCCATGCTCTATACCCCTTCATTACAGGAAGACAGTGATGTGTCACCCTCTGGCCCAGCTTCCGAAGACATTGGCTTTGACAAACCTTATAATGGCGCTTTGACTCCATTGAACACCAGACGACCCCCACCTATGCTATTTTATGACCGCCCAGACGATGCCTTCTTGCACAGTTATACCTACGAATCAACACTTCACCCATTATTTGTGGGTTTCGGCGATAGACAGAGTAACCAATCGCCCCAAGTCCCACCTATGCTTTGCACACCATCGTTGCAGGATGACAGCGATGTAACCCCTTCCGGTCCTTACTGGAATCATTATTACGCAGCATGATTTTAATCGATCGAGAGGAGGGGAAGATACTGTCAAAAAAATAAGTGGATCTATAGTTCGAATAATTTCTTTTATGTAAAATCAATTAAATCTCTACAAGCTGTTCATCACAACAGACCACTAACTCGTTCAATGTAAAAGAAAAAAGAAGGGAATAGTCGCTCTACGTATTTTCTCTCTATTATTCTCTCAGGATCATTGTGCAGGAAGGAAATTTGCCACGCAATGTATTGCTGTATAGCATCCAAAAGAATTATAATATCACTCGCTCAGCATTCATTCTCGCTGAAACCTTCGGTTCAGGAACAGGACTCATTCATTCGTAACACATTCGAGTTAAGAGAGTAAAGGAATCGTATGCTCTCTAACCCATCGCCATGACTTTCATGTGACATGTATGATTTATCAATGCCCTATTGTGTTTTTGTCTCCTGGGCTGCAGGGGACGAAAAGGGGTTATTCTCTCATTTGCATGACAACGGGGCGCACAGACAATTTTCCAGTTGCTTTTAAATTGTTGAATCATGCTGCAACATCTCCTTTGCGTGCAAGCAATTCTTTTCTTTTTACAAGCTCAACCAATGTCCCCCTTTTTTTCCCTTGTATCCGTTATTGCATAAATGACAAAGCCTGATTGCCTTTATAATTGTTTATGATAAGAAATTTTGGCGGGGTTCCACCATAGCAGCATTCCCATCTCCGTAACATTCGAGTTCAGTGACAGCAGCTTCTGTCTGACGGTATATTCTTTCAAGGATTGAACTATCACGACGTCCACTTTCGGACACTGATAAATGATCAACCTGTTTAGAAATGCCTTTTCTCTTTCTTCTTCTTCTTTTTACATCTTGCAACGTACCTATTTTTGTATTCAAAGCATCTACCATAGACTCAATCCAGGTTGGATCATTGTAGAAGCCTGGGGGACAGTCTGCAGGGAACTTATAGGCAAGAACAGAAAATGCCTCCTACCATTCCAATATGGCTTATTTTTTACTAGCACTATACATGTTAGACTAACCTTTAGCCTTGATTCCATGCCTTTATTGACTTCCATCTTATTGTATATTCTTGTCAGTTCCCGACCATACTCCATAGCTTCACGCATGCCTTCCGTAGCATACATGTCATCATCCGAATCTGTCTCAATATTTTCTTCTCCGTTTTCCAATACACTTCTCCGCCGCTTATTCCCCACCTGCGGTGTAATCCTATCTTCCATATCATCCACCTCCATGGGGGCGGCTGGTCCAGACTTAACCGTCCTATCATTAGGGGCTATTGCCGCATCTTTACTCGCTTTCCAGACAAGTTCCACAAATTTACGACAACGTAAGCCAAACAAAACAGGTTGTACTTTCTTTGCAATATCCGGATAGTACGTATCAAAAAGTTGGATTGCAGTATCCACGTCAATTCTACGGACTGCATCCATAATTTCTAAAGATTACAAAATCAGTTAGCTTCACCATCCGGAAAACGGATGTGCTTCAGACCTTTTCGGCGAACCATATCTTTGTCTTGCTTATCAATAATTTTAGCCACTTCGATGTTGGGCGGTATAGCTGCCATACTATCACTTTTAAACGCCTCATACGTGTTGACGAAGCCATAATGTTGTAAATAGTCTTTGACAATATCCGCAGAAATAGGAATCGATTGATCTTCGCCTTGCGCTTCGCACACGTGCAGAGGTGTAGCCGATACTGATGAACAGCGTAATGATTGACGACATATAGCCTGGAAGCTTCGTGTCTTCTCATCCTTCAGATATTGAGAAATATCAAACAGAAATTCGTTTTCGCCAAAGTTTGTATGAATTCTATCTCCCGGGGATTCAAATCCTACAGTGGGAAATATCATCCCTTCCTTGATGTTGTGAAACGCAATACCAAGATGCACGCCATTCTTTGTGTAAAATGCCGTCATGTCGCGAAAATCGACACCACATCCGATCACATCGCCTGTGCCAAATGATGGACCATATGACTTGCTCGTATTTGTCCCAGAGTATATATGACCATCGCTTGCATGGTATCTCCATGCATGCTCGCGTCCTGCAAAGCATAGGATAAAAAAAGGCAGTCAATCTCACTATTACAGCAATCGTTTTTACATTCGTTACCTGTTTCTAATTGTTGACCTACACCATGCACTGACCAACAGAATCCGATGTCGCATCCTTGGGACAGAATTTCTATTTCAAAATAGAATATACCACATTGTGGTCGCATGGGGAAATTGGCACGTACAGTTGCGATTTCAGATTCATCATCGCCCAAGCCTAAACACAAAAAGGGTTAACTTTGTTTGGGCAAGCGATCGGATTTTTGGCGCGAGAGAGGCTAAGGGCAAATGGCTGATCTACTATCAGATCAAGATAGCACTTGCCTTTGTACGTTAGCTGTAATCCATGAGAATCCATATCGATGAATTTATCCCGGTCTTTTTGACTCCATGCAGTGGGTAGCCGTAAATCCAAGCTTTCAAGAATGGAAGCATAAGTAGAGTGGTCATCATCCAATGCGATCGCAGAATTCTCTGATCCTCGGTTGGTTGGGTATTTGGCTAAGTAGAGCTTATACTGTTCGTTCACTAGACTCTCGTAATTTGTTCCTTTCAAATAAGAGGGGATCTGTGGTCGATCTTTAGAATAAGACTCTAAGAGAATGTTTTGATCCTCCTTAGGCTGCCGGCGCCAACGTGACATAGGGCCTAATCGTGACAACATGGAACGTGTGCGAAAAGCTAATAATGCTGAAGCATGTGTATGAGGCGGAAAAAAGCTGTGTGGTGAAGTCTCCGAGGACGATGGAGGTGAAGACATGCTTGTATAACTTCCCCAATCAGAAGATCACAAGCTATTTGAGCAGTGAGCGGAGTATAGCAAAGGGGAAAGTGTTGTACGGAAGAATTGTTCTTCCGACGTCAACTGGTAAGGAAGAAAGGTTCTGATTGAAGAAATGCCCATTGTATCTCCAAAGTTAAGACACTTAAACAGTTTTCCAGAGTGGGCATGAAAAAGAAAAATAAAATATCATAAACTTCAATGAGTACTTATTAAGTACTGTGCGTAGAAGCGCTATCTATCCATTTGTCTCTTGGATCCTTCCCGATTTAAATTTGCGATACGTAGCTATTCCAAATCGACCGAGGGCAGCATAATTTCCGTGTAAACGCAGAATTAGAAATCATTATAAGAATAAATGTTTCAGTATGTCATGATCAAAAGAATTAAGCAGAGGGAGACAACAGTGATGCACTTGATGTATATATATAAAGATACCAAAACTTGTACGCTACATTTAGTGAAAATGCGACATTACATTTATGGGGCAAGCGTCATTTGATAATTCGAAAAATACAAGGTTGGATTTGTTAAACAGGAGCAAATACATATTTAATTCAGTGCCTTTCTCAGCACTTGATGTGGTCCAGACGGAAACACGACTTTTCCATAGAAAAAGAAGCTACAACTGGTATATTTCTACTAGTGAATACAATATATTTCAACGTTACTAATACTCCTTTTCATTTTAATTTCGATGATACTGTCATTGGCACGTCCGCAACCATCTTTGTTTGTCCGGTGCCCAACTAGGAATGAAATACGCCGTCACAACATGATATGCGTCGCGTTTCCCGACCAACGCGTTAGACCCGTTCCTCGTCAGTTAATATGAATTTCTTTCAGCCTCGCTCTGCTAATACCTCTGCTCCCAACAAGAAATTACAAGAAATAGAAGCATCACGGCCATGGATTGAGAAATAGTGAGCTTACTGAACCAAATCAATAACCAGTTAATTATAATTTCGCCTAGTCGACCTAAATCTATGGATGAAATTGCCTCACAAGAACAGGCGGTTGTCGTCCTGAAACACGCTCTGCAATCCGAAAATGTGAGAACAGTTGAATCACCATTTTTATCTACTAACAGTGCGATCTAGCTTCCGCATTTACTCTTTTATGGACCTCCTGGAACAGGAAAAACTTCTACCATTTTAGCCTTGGCACGGGAGCTCTATGGGTAAGAATCTATCGTCTTAAGGGTCCACCATCCCACTGATACAGTTACCAGGCCTTCCTTGGTTAAGACACGAGTACTTGAATTGAATGCTTCAGACGATCGAGGTATCCAGGTTGTTAGAGAAAAAGTGAAAAATTTCTCCAGAACAACGGCAAATCAAAAAGTGAGGTAAAGAAACAAAAAAAAAGCTCGGATCAAGGACGTAGCAGGACTATGCGTTTAATTTACTCGAATCAGTGGATATCCTTGCCCTCCTTATAAAATTGTTGTATTGGACGAAGCTGATTCCATGACCAAAGACGCCCAATCAGCATTGCGTCGAACCATGGAGACTTATTCAAAAACAACCCGATTCTGCATCATTTGCAACTATGTCAGTCGGTAAGTATATTCTGATTTCTGTAACTTCGTTTCTTTAACGGCTCATAGGATTATTGATCCCATTACTTCCCGCTGCGCTAAATTCCGTTTCAAGTCTTTACCTGTCGAGGATCTACGAGCTAGAATCGATATGATCTGCAAACAAGAAAACGTCAAACTTGCCCCCGGAGTAGGTTCCAAGTTCTACAACCAGGGTAACCATTAACCTAAATACAGGCTATGGAAGCTCTCTTTGCGGCATGCAATGGTGATCTCCGAAGAGCAATTATGATTTTACAGATTGCATCAAATATTCCTCAAGGCGAGTGCATTACAGCCGACGTCATAAATGAAACTGCTGGGGTATGCATCTCACATAATGGAGATCGCTGTGCTCACCAAGTTATAGTCTGTTCCTGAAAGCGTGACAATGACCATAGTTGATGCTTGGAAATCAAACGATCACAAGCAGATTGAAAATGCCATCGAGGCGATCATGCTTCAAGGTTACTCAGCAGAATTTGTGTTAAATCAGGTACATTGATCTACCCAAATTCAAATGCGTTCCTATTCTCATCATATGTAGTTGCATGAATATATCGTCCGAAGCGATGACTTGAATACGTTGCAAAAATCGCAAATATCGGAGATTATGGGGGAAACCGATTTCACTCTGGTCAGCGGCGCAGATCAACATTTACAGCTTTTGTCCCTCGTGCTGAAGATTGCGTCGATTGCAAATAACCAAGCATTATAATGCAAACAAAATTTAGTAGTATTATGTTTGTTTCTATCATTTTCGCGGCAATATATATACATCCATTCTTTGTTACAGCAGACTTATTCTAGTTTTGAGGTAATATCGGAAAACATATGACGAACTTCCTCCAAGGATTTAGTCCCGAGGATTTCGCCATCACGCGTCCGAACGTTCACAGTGTTGGTGTCCTGCTCTTTCTGACCGACGACGAAAACGAAGTTATACCGTTGTTGCTGGGCTAGACGAATTTTCTTGTTCAGTCTATCTCGTGGAGATGTATCGACATCCACAAAATAGCGATCCTCTTTTCCATCTCCCAAAGAGAGCATTTTTGCAACCTTGCTAGCATAGTCTGAAAATTGAGTTGCTACAGGAATTACCATGCCTTGACGAGGACTGAGCCAAAATGGCCATTTACCGCCTGTGTGTTCGATCAGGATGGCCATCATGCGTTCAATAGAACCCAGAATAGCACGATGAATAATCACTGGGGTTCTGGCCTGGTCATTTTCATCAACGTATTTCAGACCAAAGCGTTGTGGAAGTTGGAAGTCAAGCTGAATTGTAGCTGTTTGATGCGATCGACCGCTGGAATCTTTAACCATAATATCAATTTTTGGACCATAGAATGCACCGTCCCCCTCTTTTATAGACCATGGGCGTTGAGTGGAATCCAAAGATTGTTTCAAAGCCGCCTCTGCATGGTTCCATTCGTCAATGCTACCGATGTAGTTACTTTCAGGTCTTGTGGACAAAGTCAGCTCGTAATGCGGGAATCGGAAAGCGTTATAGACGCGGTTGACGAAATTCAAGCAAGAGGTAATCTCTGACGTGATTTGATCTTCTGTACAAAAAATATGAGCATCATCCTGATGGAAACGACGGACACGCGTGAGACCGGTCAAGGCACCCGAAGCTTCATTACTACGCAGTTCATTTATTAATCGCGTGTAAACAATCGACTGAATGGGTAGCTTACCGATGAAGAGGACTAAAATCGGCTAGCCGGATCGGTAAATCTTTGTAGGACTTTTGCGTACTGTCGAAGATTAAACAATGACCGGGACAGTTCATGGGTTTCAAGCCGTAGACGCTGTTTGCTTCGTCATCTTCGTTGTTTCCATGCTGACATCCAACCTTTTCACGACCGCTACGAACCATAAACATATCTTCCATGTAGTTCTGCCAATGACCACTTGTCTCCCACAGATCTTTCTTGTAGATCAATGGCGTCATCACCTCTTCATATCCAAAGTTTGCATATTCTTTCCTTAAAAAATCCTGCAGTTTCTGTACAATACGCGTGCCGTGTGGCAGCATGAAAATAGAGCCAGGGCTATGGGGATGTATCATGAAAAGCGATTGGGCTTTGCCTATGGCACGATGATCGAGCTCATTAAGACTGAAATCCTGAAGGGGTTGAACATGCTCGCTGGTGTTGATGTTCTTAATCGCTTCATTATTAAGAACGCAGGATCGATGCAGCTGCCGCACTACGATTGTAGCGCTTCGGAGGTTTGTACCTGTGAATGGGTATTTCTGCTCAATGGATACATAAAGCTGCGTGTACATGTTTTTTTTACTTTACGTGTTATCGCTTGGAATCGACGGGCAACATTTCCAACGAGCATCATGTGGGTGATCAATCACGGGGCGAGGTTAGCTGGGGTGGTCCTTATTTTTTCTCCTTCGTATTCCGTCCCAGTGTGCCCGTTTTAACGTAAATCAGCAGCCAATTGACTGCTATCTAACTGCTCAAAAGATGACGTCAAAATTGTAAACAATAAAGAATTTTTTTATTAACGGCGTTGTGTTGTGAGGTTTGCGTTTGCCGATGTTGACTCTATATCTAAAACATTTTGAATCACTTGAAGGTGCTGTAGTATTGCACTTTTTTGTTCTGCAGTTAGTAAAGGAATAAGTGAACGTGCTTGGTCTCCAACAATCTGAAGCTTGAGAAGAACTTCATCACTGTAACAACATCTTGAAATGATTCATTGGGCGTGCGCACAGATATTGGGTTTGCTATC
>JNDP01001337.1:0-134776 GCA_000696975.1 Apophysomyces trapeziformis B9324
CACTGTGATGCGAACATATAAGCGAAAGTTACGTATACAGATAGGTTGCGTGCGGACTCCTTTGCTTCGTGGAGATAGAAAACCAAGATATCGGCGCTTATAGTTTTAGCTTCAGCAGGTGCACGGACGTAAAAGGGGCGTCATGCAGGATAAGGTCCATGTAACGCTGCTTTGTCGATCGCTTTCCTTTGTACACAGTGGATATCAGCGTTTCTGCTATTTTCCGTTTCGTTGAACACAGTCATTCCGTGACGGCGACTTCCCCCATTCGCAAGCGTAACCAGCATAAACACTTTACGAGGACAGAATAGTACATAACCTTTTACTATTATCTTTGCACGCCATTCCTCCTATTTGGCGTTATATGTTTATGAGAATGCAATGTTGAATCCATACTTTGTTTATGGTAATGCGTGATGGCCAAATGAAACGGAAATGGAGTGCTAATTTCAAGCCAAAATGCTGCATCTTTAACCGCCGCTTCTGTCCTATTGCTTTTTTTTTTTGCATCTGATGTGTGAACGATAGATATCAGCAATACATTAATGTTATATAACAAATGTTTTTACTGGACTAAAGATGCAAACAGCATCTGGTTTGCTTACTTCTGCATCGATGTTATCCTGTCATATGATTGGCTCGCTGTAATAACAGCGCGCGCGCAAGGTTTATGCAGCCCTCCATGGTACGACATATAGGTACAGATATTAAAACAAGAGAAAAGACAGTTTGTAAAGTAGAATAAAATGGGATTCATAAATAAAGGTCTTTTGTAAGCATGGTGTGAAGCGGCATATTAGCTTCTCATGTGCAAATGCGCTTTGTGAAGCTAATTACGCAAACAAAGCGCTTGAAATGAGCGAAATGCGACTTGTTGCTATTTCGTAATTGACCAACACGGTGTCTGATTTCAAGTTAAAATGTACAGGATAGCAAGAAAAAAGTATCTTTTTTATTGTCTGCAAAAAGGGAGAAAGAAAGGCTATAAAAGTTGATGGGCAGTGCTACGTATTGTATACGGTTGCCGCGTTATTGGTGCCTATGGTTTTAAGTTTCATTATACATAAACCGACGCGTTTATGCATGCTTTCCAGGGACCAAAGTGATGTAGACAATTATTTCACTGTTTCGGTTTTGTCGTTACGCAAACCGATGCTAAAAATTGCTTTTACAGAACATTCAGCATTTCGATTCGCATTAGACGAAGATGCAATCCGATTCCACATTGCATAAAACAGATTCATTTGAGTTGCTTTCTTTTTTCTTCTTTAATAAAGAGGAAGTACAGCACGTACAGGTTAGAGATGCAGCCTGGATCTATACTAATCTATGTCTGATCTGTTTTTGATTAGACTGAACATTCGTCCGTCATGGCCGCATAAACGCAAGTACCTCATTCACTCTCCATTTGTTGTAATTCCATGCAAATTCTCTTCAAAACCAAAAGCAGTTATGTCTGTAGTATACTAATTTTTTTTCTAATTTTTTTATTGATGTTTTCATATAACGTTAACACTACTTCTTGCTACAGGCTCTATTGGCCCTGCTACTGCAGTAAATTGCTGAAGAACAAGAGAGACAATCGAAAGTCCGTTCTACTTGCCAGTCACAGAGCAAAAAGTATAAAAGAACATGATTTCCTGCTTCTTTTTCGCTTTCTTCGTAACATTAAGGCCCTTTTGGGCCGAGATTAAAGTAAAGTGAAGTTAATTTTCTCTTTGCTTATCCTCTCTAAGGCCTTTTGGCCGAGATTATAGATTAGTTTTTAGTTTAGTCATAGTTTAGTCTTCATCCCCCCTCCTTTTCTTTTTTTCTTCGTTTTGGTCCTTTGATCCCCGTTAACAATAAAGATCCTGAGGACTAATAGTGACTGTTAAGTTTTATTATTGTCCTGGTTCCAATTGATCCCTCGATATTAATAAAGATCGCGGGGACTAGGGCAATAATAATTTTCAAGTGTTGTGACTGGGGCCGGGTGGCTCGAGGTGGCGCGCAAGGGCAAGTGCGGCGCGCTGGTGCGGGGGTGGCGTGTGGGGACATGAGACAGCCCTCATGTCAGTGCCATGCCGAACTGCACCAGGTCCATGTACATGGCCGCACTTCGCCCATTCGCCGTGCATGGCGAACTACACCACCTCGATGAGCGGTTTCAGGAGGGGAACTGCACCACCTTGATGCTCCGATTTACAAAAAACATGGGGAACTGCACAACCTCGATGTTCCGATTTTAAGGGCATGGCGAACTGCATCACCTCGATTTTCGGATTGAGTGCATGGTGAACCGACATTGGTCGCCATGGCAACCACAAATAATGAAATACGGGCAATGTCCAGTGATAGACCGTGCGCTAGAGCAATCACTCGTTACCATGGTAACTGTAGTCAAAGAGACGAGAATACCCGATTATAAGCATCTACAAACACTTCTCAGCCACATTGGTCAAAGGATACAGAGTATATCATGGATAAACAACTATCAAGGCTAATCAATCATGGACATATTTCATGTACATCAAACCCGATCAGTGGAATAACAAGGATCTGTTGCAGAGGAAGATATAGAAGCGTGGACACACTAGAACACATCTTTACAGTGCTGCTAATATCTTTGTTAAACGCATTATATTATGCTCATAAATGTGTCTTAAAGCTAACCCATAGGTTTACAAAGTAATGTAAAAACGCGGTTTGTAATTGTGATATTGACCGCTATAACGGACTGCACAAGCTATGTCGGTCATGTGGTACGTTTGATGCTTTCACCTTGAATATCTAGGCTCAGATTCTACGTAAAGCTGTTATTCGTATCTTTCCAGTGTGGACTTTACATATATATGTTATATGTGTATCTTTAATACCATTCTTGCATCGATTAGCTATCAGTGATTTCGGTCATTCCAATCAATTACGAATGATATGCAACGGAACACTCAGCAACTTGACGATCCGTAACAAAAAATAACGGTAAAGACATTGACAATTCAAGAATTTATAACGCATTGAACTTTCATTAACAAACCGCTTTACATATATTGTTTTAAGTGTGATCGATTACTTTCTGCTTGCTATTATTGTAATAGAGATATGTATGATTCAAGCATGCAATGCTTATATTCAAAACACACATGTGGATGCATTGCCTTTGTAAGAAGGCTTCTTTTTTTTTTTGAGTTATCGACCGAATCACCGTAGAATATATTTGTTAGGCTAGAGTGGAATTTTTACCCCCCCAAAAAGTAGAAGATCTTGGGTTCTCACCTTTCATGGTATTCTTCGTAAGTCTCGACAAAATACAACAGAGGCTTTGCTGTGCTAATCCGCGCGTCGACGTGACCAGTGGCAGTGACTCAGTAGTATTGTCTCGGATCAAAACCTAATACAAGTTAAGATTTAACTGCTTCTGTTCGCCATTCTTGTTGAGTTGAGAGAGTCACAGTTCGCTTATTGCTTTTGCAAGTTCCTTCTTCAGCGCACCGACCAATCAGACCGGTGGATGAACAAAAGCCAAGTTTTTGATTGTTGGCAGCCATTTAGTTAGCTAGGAGGTACGAATGGTTTCTTGTAGATGTTCTCTATAGTGCCTGTTTTTCAGCGATGACTTGCTTCATTTCCGTGGAATGGTGCACTCTTCGTAATCAGTTCCATAACTGCTGTAACCACATCGTACAGTAAATCTTTGCGAGAATCTATGTGCGAAGCTCCTTCGCTATGTAGCAGAAAGAAAGCATTCGATAGAAAAGAATGGCGCAGCTCTTGGACAATTGCTGACATTTGCCCAGTACGTTGCTGCTGTAGCTGGCCGCTAAGTGACTGTAAAAGTTTCGGTCCTTTCTGGAGCAGGAACTGTCCTTTCTAATCTTTTGAGTGCACATTTTTGACATCGCTGCTTTGCTCATGAGTGAATTAAACGTGAGTCATCTGTAAACTATATAAAACTGAATATAGACCACTAACAGTACATTTTAGAACAACCTTCCTCAAGGTGACGATGATTACGTTCCTTACGTACCAGTCAAACATCGCCGGCTGGAAAAATTACATAAATACGCTACACAACGACGATTAACTAGCCCTGCACAAAGTGAAGAATATGATGAAGAGGAAGCAACTACCGGTCCAAGAGCTGGCATGAGCTTGCTTGATCAAACGGTCGAACAAAGAAAGCAAGGCAACATTCCTGGTAAGATCTTCAACCTGATTATCGCTGACCAAACTTACAGTTCGTCATGCGCAGAAAAAACGGAGGAAGAAAAACGTCTAGAAGAGGAACGCAGAATCGAGGAAGCTCAAGCTCGCCACAAGGCTTTGGTATCAGTGCAAGAAGCCGCTTCCGGTGTTCAGTACACTGAACCAATGAAGACTTCGTAAGCTAAAGGTCATTGGCGCACCTAAAGATGCTTAACATTTACCATACAGTTGGAGACCACCACGTCATATTCGAGAAATGTCAGAGGACGAACATGAAGCTGTACGAAAAAAGTATCACATAATCGTGGAAGGCGCAAACCCTGTACCACCAATTAGCCACTTTAGAGTAAGCGAACGACATTTCAATAACGAAGAGCGCTGTCCTCATCTGCGTGCTTAGGATATGAAGATCCCTCAGCCAATGTTAGATTACTTAAAAATGAAGAAAATCAACAAACCTACACCTATTCAATTGCAAGGCTTACCAGTAGCGTACGTATGCCTTCCTTCAGAAGCAAAATGGATACTCACTATCACTGTTTGCAGCTTGTCAGGTCGCGATATGATTGGCATTGCATTTACCGGCTCTGGAAAGACACTCACGTTTTCTTTACCATTGGTCATGCTTGCCTTAGAAGCAGAGGTAAAGCTACCCCTTGTGCGAGGGGAAGGTCCTATAGGAATGATACTGTGTCCTTCTGTAAGTCGAGCTGCTTCAACATCCTGGAGAAATATAAACTCATTTTTACTAAAGCGCGAGCTGGCTCGCCAAACTCATGAAGGTATATGTCAAATGGCAGATATGCTTGCCAAAGGAGGATTTCCGCAACTTCGATCGCTCTTATGTATCGGCGGAATCGACATGCGAGATCAGTGGGATGTATTGAATAGGTAAGTACAGAATTTATGGCGGAAAAGAACGAAAACTTATACATGTTGAAGAGGAATCCACATGGTTGTTGCAACACCAGGACGATTGATGGATATGTTGACGAAGCGAAAGTTTAATTTAGATATTTGTACATATCTGTGCATGGATGAAGCAGATAGAATGATTGATATGGGATTTGAGGAGGACGTACGAAATATTATGTCTTATTTTAAGGTAAGGCTGTTGCATTCAAGGGAAGGCTGTATGTAACCAAACAGCTATTTGGATAACAGAGCCAGCGTCAGACATTGCTATTTTCAGCAACAATGCCTAAAAAGATCCAAGACTTTGCACTGTCGGCGCTTGTTCAACCTCTTGTCGTAAACGTTGGACGTGCTGGCGCAGCCAATTTGGATGTGATTCAGGAGGTGGAATACGTGAAACAAGAAGCTAAGATGGTGTATTTGCTTGAGTGCTTGCAAAAAACACCACCACCAGTAAGTTACACATTTGTTCATTGCAGTCTCAATAACTCCCCCTCTGTAGGTGTTGATTTTCGCTGAAAACAAAAATGATGTGGACGATATTCATGAGTACCTTTTATTGAAAGGCGTAGAAGCAGTTGCCATCCATGGAAGCAAGAGTAAGTAATTACGTTGTATTACTTTGTGCTTTCTTACTAAACATATACATATAGCCCAAGATGAGCGCGAGTTTGCCATTCGTTCATTCAAAGAATATAAAAAGGATGTATTAGTTGCGACAGACGTAGCATCCAAAGGTCTCGATTTTGCGGAAATTCAACACGTAATCAACTATGATATGCCGAAAGAAATTGAAGATTATGGTCAGCTGCGGTTCAAAAAAGAATTATCGTATCGATCTAACCCTCGTATTAGTACACAGAATTGGCCGTACTGGTAGAAGCGGGAAGACTGGTGTAGCAACTACCTTTGTTAACCAGCACTGCTCGGAGCAGATTCGTTTGGACTTGAAGCATCTTCTTCGGGAGGCAAAACAACGTGTACCTCCGTTTTTAGCTGCGATGGAAGACCCTACGGAAAAATATGGATTGTCTGGCGGTAAGCTTAACAAACAGATCCAAAAAAAAAAAGGAAAAGATGAAGATGAAGATAAATTAATTCCGGTTTTAGGATGTACATTCTGTGGTGGCTTGGGTCACAGAATCAATGACTGTCCGAAATTAGAACAACAAAGACGACAGCAGATGAGTGCTATCATGAGTAGCAGGAATGGAGGAGGTCGTGGGGACTTCTAGCACTGTATAATGCACTTGTAAAAAGTTTTATTATGATGATGTGCTATTACAAAGCACAATGATCAACAGGGTGTTGGCTTATCAACGGATGGACGTGTATAGTACAGTAGACTTTAAATGGCATGCTATTTTCACGCAAAGAAAGTGGGTGTTTCCGTATGTCGGACCTTTTTGTGTTACCTGAAGGTCATGGAATTTAAAAAGTTCTGAGCTAAACTTTTACAAGCTATTTTAATGTAGCATTGCTTTAGGTGTCACCGTAGATGATAATTACAACTTGTAATTATTGGTATATGAAGCAATTGCTTAATACCAATAAGGCGCTTCTCAACTTGGAGGGCTATTTAAAATATCGTTGAAAAACTTTCCGGGAGAAGGCATACCCCAGAATTCATAGCTTAACATAGATAGCATGTTATAAACAATTTTAAAAGACTTACTTCTACCGGAAGAGCTTGTACTATAACCCAGCTCTCCTATCTCACATAGAATAGTACAGATGAATTTAGATTGAGATGAATGCTAGTCGCGGTCTTCATTCTGTTTCGAGAACTAGTGTAAGTCAAATCTCAGTGTTCAGCATCGTTTGAATGCTACACTAAATGGTTGCATGAATTTTCCTGGAGTTGTCTATACTTGGCTCTAGAAGAGCATATACTTCAATTGTACACATTTATCAATAAGGATAATTTGTCCGTATCCGTTCATGCTCTTCCATTAGCTTTGCTCGTTTTGGCTGGACCTTGCGTCTTCCAGTATCCTCTAACATAGTTTTCTTCTTCCCGAAATTTTGATGAAGTTTCCGTTTTTTACAAAAGGATTTCTAGAATATTGATTTTTCTGCCTTTGTTTTTCTTTGTAGTTTTTTAATCTTGATAATGATATCTAAATATGGAAATCAGTCCGTGACTTATGTGAGAGCGAATCCATGCAAGCTGGTTTTCAATCATCCATGGAACGACGACACTGTTCGTTGCGGTGTTCTCATTGATAAACAAAGTAAAACGAATCTACTGCTCAATTGGAACGAGCTTGGCTTTTTATATCGTACTGTTGCATACGTACAAACCCTTGATATCATTCTGGTTTCTTGGCAATCTCTAAGCATATGCATGATTCTCAGCCAGCTACAACGATGGACGTAGAGCAACAAAAGCTTGACAGCGATGAGGATAATTTACAAGCTGTCCTGGGATTAAACTGGTCAAAAGGCAAATGTCCAGCAACGACAAAGACAACGACGACAGCAACTCCTAAAGCCAGCGTCAGTGCATCGGATCTGCCGCAGCCGCAGAACTCCAACCACATAAGCACGGCTCCATTTAAAGATAAATTTATTACAAATTCCTCTTATCTTGCTGCGGAAATACCTCTTAAACTAGGCCATTTTGTATCCAATATGTGGACATCTGGTTCTGAATTGTCGAGTTCGTTTTTCGTACAGCGTGCTGAGGAAAGCAAAGATCGATCGCTTTGGCTACTCGGATGCCAGTACGAAATGCCTGACAACCAAATAAAAATGGAAAACGATATGTTGGATGCCCAGAAAGACGATATGTTTGGGGCGAATAAAATGGACGAATCCACTCCAGAAGATGATGAATCTACGAAGAAACCTGCCTTTGCCATGTCCTTGTTATGGCCTCCAGATTTCTACGAAGATTTTACGTCTCGTATTTGGATGACTTACCGCCATAATTATCCACCCATACGTCCATCGAGCTACAAAACTGATATTGGATGGGGATGTATGCTTCGAAGTGGGCAAAGTTTGCTGGCCAATGCGCTTGTGATACATTTTCTAGGAAGAGGTTAGGCAAGACATATGTATAAGGACTATCGAAATTGATTTACTTCATTAGAATGGCGACGATCGAGTTCACGAAACGCTGCACACAAAGAGTATTGCAAGGTACAATGAAACGTGAGATACAGATATGACCTCTTACAATATGTTGTGTAGATCGTTCATTGGTTTTTAGATGAACTCTCCCCTCGAGCTCCATTTTCCATTCATCGTATTGCCCTTCTTGGCAAACAACTTGGAAAAAATATCGGAGAATGGTTTGGACCCAGTACAATCAGTCAAGTAATACAGTAAGTGATCCCAACGTATTTTTCGGTTTGCACCAAGCAGTTCTCAAAGGGCACTCGTGTCGGACTTCCCCCCGGCGAAGATGGGTGTATACATTGCTACCGATGGTGTCGTGTACCGAAAGGATGTACAAGATGTAGCAACCGGGAAGAAGCCGCGCGGTGATTTTGGACGACTGTCTAGTCGTGCCCATTCTACGAAAGACGATCGGGAAGAGGCACGTAAAATCTACAATAACTACAACGCTGCTGTGCATGAACCAGTGGAAAGCGATGGCCAGTTCAGATCTATTTTGGTCCTTATTGCAATAAGATTAGGCATTGATAGCCTTCATCCTTCATACTACCCAGGTCTCAAGGTAGCTGGTCTTGAAGAATGTGTTTAGACGCATGCATCTCATAGTCTGCTTTGCGGATTTTAGGCATGTTTTGAGCTGCCCAACTTTGTCGGTATAGCGGGGTAACAATGTCTATAGCGTAATCGAAACTATCTTGCTGAAAACGGGAGTTTTAGGGGACGACCAAACTCTTCTTTGTATTTCATCGGACTTCAAGGAGATGAACTTATATATCTTGACCCGCACTTTTCTCGACCGGCACTGGAGACTAAAAATCTGATGGACTACACAGAAACGGTATTGCAAACGTTTTGTGTGCGACGGTTTACTGAAGCCAATTAGGAATTCGAAACCTACCACTGCACAATCCCTCGCCGAGTTCACATCTCTAATGTAGACCCTTCGATGCTTTTAGGGTTTTATTGCCGAACGGAAGAAGAATTTGACATATTCTGTGAACAAATACAAGAGGTAAGATGTTGACCATTGGTACTTATTCTAAAATTTTGTGTAGATTGCCAAACGCTATACCCCCGTCTTCACTATTGAAAAACAAGCACCAGAATATGATGAAGATGTGCGCAGTGAAAACGACTTTGGTATCGTTAGCGAAGAAGAGGATCATAGTTGCGATAATGAAGACTGCTTGTAGTGAAGACTCTTACTATATATATATATATATATACATATATTTTAACGTAGTGCATCAGTGAAAAAGTTATTCAGTATATCAGGGGGAAGGCCATAGCTTTATGGAGGGTTGGAGTTGTCAAACGCCGGCAGAGACAAATAACGTTGAAATTGTTCTTTCTTGATGTCGAGAATGGCTTGTTCCCTCGCAAGAATTTCTTCTTGCTCCTCTTTCACATATTGCAATCCAGGCAATTCTTTCAGTACGCGTCGTCCGTGCTGGATTCGTTCGTCTAATTGTGTCATTGCTTTGCCAACCTCATCCTGATGCGATCCAGACAAGATAAGGTCAACAATATGCTTAAAATCCTGGAGAAAAGAGAAATCGCTCTTTTTAAGCGTGATCGTAGACGATTCCATGAACAGAATGTGTTGTTTGTAATGAGAAAAGAATACGGTGGTCAAATCTATCGCTCACTGAATGGTGAAAGCGCCTCTTTTCCCGCCGGAACAGACCAAAATAGGAACGTGATACAACATTTTTTGAAAACGCTACTCACATCGCTCGCTTCTTCAGCCAAATCTCAAAAAGATTCAGCGCTTTAGCAATTGTAGACTGCGTCCGATAACCATCAGGAACTTTCAAAAGTCAAATCGCTGGTTTTTCGTATCGTATGCGTATCACTCCTCAATTATCGACTACTGTCAGAGTTCACCTACATATTTGGGGACAAGCGTCGATCGAGCAGTGGGCGAGTGTGGGTGTGGAAGGGGTGCATAACCAGTAAGGGTACAAAGGGATCATATTATTGATCTGCCAAAATTGGGGGACATCAGGACAATCAGTTGGCTTATTTTTTTTTTTTTGGCTGCAGATACGGCAACGAAAATAGTCTTTATCAATCATGGTTGGCATAAAAGTCGTTCCTCCTATTCCTATTGTCTTAACTCTCTTTAACCGGGATGTATTAACTCAAGAAAATAAGACCATTCCGTTTGCCTTCATTAAATATAGTCATGTTAGAATCACCCACTGATGAATTAATTATTTACTCTGTGCAAGGCAAGTGTGCACCATTGACTCATGATTAACGTAGGTTATGCGAAGTAAAATTAAATTGGTCCATGTATCGAGAAAAATAGTTATGTGCTTCATTGTATAAGGATAGTGGAAAGAACAGGGCCACGCAATTCAGGTATCGTACATTCGCCCAGTTTTAAGTCTTCCAAACTAGCGTCCTGTTATCATTAGATGACAGCAAACCCCAGTCGCAATCTTGAGATTTTCAGAGGGTGTCACTGACACCGCTAGTGTACGCTTGCTCGATTAACGATAAGCGCTTCATTCAGTATTGGCAGCATGGTATCTTATTTCAAGCCCTGCCAAAATGTAGTTAGTCTCCCCATTCTCCCTTAGTGCTACTGAATGTAAGACTTTAGCTCACAGTAACTGTTGTAAATACTTTACAGCTTGTTAATACGATTAAGCCGCCACCGGCAACACAGAAAAAGGAAATGAACTAGCTTGCTGAGTTGCAGGTCTAACCATGATTGTGACTTGGATAGAACTCACATGTGTGTCGTACCGAGCAGCGTTTTGGGTCGTGGCCTACCCTTTTCCCGTCGTATGTCTTCCTTGACAAGAGTGCTGGGTGATATTCAGCAGTTGTTTGTTGGTCATGGTAGTCCGACCACGAATGTCTGGTACATTCTCACGGCAAGTCTTCCTTCTGCTTAATTATTCCCACCACTCATTGAACTTGTCATTTCGAAGGCTGCGGTCATGACAACTCTGAACTTCCCTCAGGATATACCCCACGTATATCGCCTGGTGGAGGAGTCAATCGATACATCATCCGAGAGCGAGGAACAGAAGTTGCTAGATAAAGTACAGGTTACTATGCGGCTCCGTGAAGGGTTGCTGAAAACCTTTATTGCTTCGGGATTTCCTAAGGTGGAACAATCTCCCGTTTATGACAAGCTTATTTATCTTAGCTTTTCGGGTTCTAGACCATCAATGCTCTGCAGCACTTATCATCCGCAACACCTGATGAAGTTCGGGCCCATCTAACCAATACACCGATCCGGTAAATTAAAACCAAGAAAATAAAATGAAGGCCATGTTGACTAACTTACTTTCAGGAGTGAGCAGAGTTGGGAAGAAGTACAGGATCAACGTGAACGAGGGCGTGCACTTTTTGGAAAAATCTATGAACGACATACCCATCGAATCTTAAACAATATGCATACCTTCTACCCAGATCTTGCTCAGGCTGCTCTTCATCAGCTCTATGGACCTATCTTGTCCGAAACATCCGTTATTAATGCCAGGGAAACAAGTTTAGTAGTTGTGGCCGGGTTAATGGCACAAGATTTACCAGACCAGTTACGTGGCCATGTGTATGGAGCCATCCACAACGGGTCCACTAAGGATGAACTGAACCGCTTAGAAAAACTTGTGGCACTTTTATCCTCTCATTATCAAGTTGATTATAAGCACCCTTCAAAACTATAGAAATAGATAACATAGATATGAAGATCAATAAACTTTTTAGTGCATATCCCGGTTAAAAGGGCTGTGCTTCTAAAGCTTGCGGTCGATGAAAATTTCGGTACAGCTTACCTTTAGTTTCCGCGCCCAGCCTTTTGTTCTTCCTTCTTCTCTTTAGCCCTTTTTCACTTATCTGCTTTTTCTTCGTTTCATTCGTGGCATGACAGATACTAAATCTGAAGTACCATCTGTGAGCCTTGCTGGGGATGAACATCCTCTCACTGAAGAACCTATTACTCCTTCCATTGCGATTGCCACCGATCCGTTGGAAGCCGATGAGACCAGCCGCAATGTCTGGGATGACGATCGTGAAGAACGCCTCTCACCAAACCATCCTCTTGAAGCCGCAACGTTAAGTGTTTCCGAAGATAACGGCGAGTGGGAACAGCAGCAAGAGCGAACATTGCTGGATGAGGAAGGACGTCCTAATGTCAGCCGCACTCCTTCCGCCCTGTCACTGCAAGATACAAAACTGGATACAGACACGTCGCATGTGAAGGTACACAGAAGATTGTACGTCGATACAGTATAGACATTGAATTTCAAAACTTCAGGGCTTCCAAAATGCAGGTGATTCAAGCGAAATCACAGATCTTATCGTTCAGGGCGAGATACCCAATTGGTTGACTGGTGAACATTTCACTATTGGTCCAGGAACTTACGATGTGAAATACACGCGTAAAGTAGAGATCGATGGCTTATTACAGAGTGCGACATCCATATTTACGTTTGGTCATTGGTTTGACGGGTACGATGATGCGTTTATAGTCAAGCAAAAACTGAGAGAGCGTTTGTAGGTTGCCCTTAGTGAACCGGTTCGACTTGAATGGTCAACGCAACACAATCACGTATCGTAATCGTCTGACTTGTCGCCGCTTGATCGAGAAAGTGCGTGATCATCATGGATACGCTCCGAAGCATCCTGCTGGTCTTTTCAAAACCAACAGCAACCAAACTGTTCTCGTGAAATTTATCAAATCCGCTCCCAAGGCATCCAAACCAGATGCAGAACCCTGCGGAGCACGTGTTCTACCAAGTATTCCCGGTATCGATGGCCGTCTGTTTTGCCAAAACATGGCAAACCATGTAAGCTTGAATTAAGCACTTATTCTAACCTTTCTAACATGTTCCACTTCAGATCCAAGAGTTGGATCCTTTTGACTTGAAACCAACGCGCGTACTATGCTGGAATGAAGTGAATCCCGCGTTCAAAGGGTACAACTCTTGTCCAAATGGCCAATTTGATGTCGAGAGTGGCGAATATATCAATTTTACCATGGAGATTGGTTACCGCACGACGGCTTATCACTTTTTTTCGCTCTCAGACCGCAATCCTAAGGGCTCTGTGATAGCCAGTGTCACTGCGCCTACTGGATATGTGAATAGTTTTGCGTTGACACGCAAACATATCATTTTGGTTAGGATGAAAGTGGGAATATGTGGAGTAGAGGGACTTACGGTGAGATGTAGGTTATTTTCCCTTTGCTGGCGAACTCTGCAGCTGTCAAATATGCCTGGAACGAGAGCATCTTGGACTCCTTCAGCTTTTATCCCAACGAGCCAACCTTGTTTTACGTTGTTTCGAGAGCCAACGGTCAACATGTAGCCACATATCGCTCCGAACCATGCTTTGCGTAAGGATCCGCCCTTCTCAGCTTACGGTGTAACTAACTTTATAGCTGTCTAGCTTCCACCATATTAATGCATTTGAGGACGAACGTGATAATATTTTCATTGATATCGTTACTTATCCCGACGCGACCATTGCACATCAATTGACAACAGAAAACCTACGCAACCCTGCAAGCATGGAGCCTCGACGTTTGGCATGTTCTGAGGTCAGGCGTTATAAATTAGGTCATATTGAGGAGGCCAAATCCATTTTTGCAGCAAACAACACCATGGTGCCTTCAACCACCAGTGTGACGTCCAGAGTGTCTTCCATGCTGGGATATCTGCGTGGAAACAGTAATACCGATGTAGAACAGCGCGTGGGTGCTATCGGAAGTGGTTGGCATTCATGGATGCCGACTGCATCGTTCGAAAAACGTGTGGAGCCGTCTTTGGAATTACCCCAGGTGAACCCGAATTATAAGATGCAGAAATATACCTATATGTACGGTCTCGGATTTTCTGCTACTAGCGCAATAACAGATGGCCGAATCTGGGACAGCATTGTGAAGGCGGTAAGGAGCAACTTCCTTTTCCTTTGGCAATGTGTATGTGTCGGCGTTTACTGATGATACGATATGAAATTAAATAGGATCTCGATACCAAATCCATTGTCGCCTCATGGCATGAAGACCATTGCTATCCTAGTGAAGCCGTTTTCATTCCACGTCCAGGAGCCATTAGAGAAGATGAAGGTGTGCTCATCAGTGTGGTGATGGATTCTGCACGAGCGACCTCATTCCTACTGATTCTGGATGCATCCACATTACAAGTGGCTGCTAGAGCAGAATTGAACACATTGATTCCTCTTAGCTTCGCACACGGTTCTTACAGACTCAGGAATTAAACTCCTTAAATCTCGAATTTTATTTCGCATTAAAAATACTACTCTTTTATCTATATCTATGTACTTTTTGGTTTGTTATGCTTTCCAATACATGGATCCATTAAACCATACGGGATCGGTCAAAGGGTATAACAGGTACCAGAAGAGGATGAGACCACTGACGTAGCTGGACCAAAGAACTAACAAATAGGTTAGAATTCGATCTGTATGATGATACTAAATATACTTTTCCGATGCGATGGAGGGTGTTGGCTAATGGCGCTGATATCTGGGAAGCCCATCATGTTGCAGAACGTGTGACATAAGATTGGTGGCCAAATGCTGCCAGAGCGTAGGAAGAGGAAGCTTGCATACCATCCAAAGATAGTAGTGTACGTGAATTGAAAAGCTATAGCAAAAGAAAAACAGTTCAGCAAAGGTAATTTGGAGTAAGGGAAGCTGATACGTTACCAGAGATTAAGATAGCCTGCTTTAAAGCCTTGGTGTTGGCACCCCATTTATGATAGTTTTCCCAACCATGATGTAAATGGGCTTATGTTTTGCCAAAATGATTAAAGATGTTTTCATGGCTTTTCCATGCATACCTATGCCAAAATACATGGGCGACACAAAGATCAGATAAGCAACCGAAAACCCTGCGTAGTACAGCACACAGATGACACAAGCTCGAAATACAAATTCCTCTGTCACGGGAGCCTGCATCGAGAGAAAGAGAAAAAAAAAGCAGGAGATTTATATTTCTTTCCGAAAGAGAAAGAGCGCATCTTTTTTTTTTCTTATTTACCACTACAAAATTCCGTAGGCCAAGTAAAGAAGTGATCATCCCAAGTTCTTGTTGCCAATCAAAGTATTTTTGCCATGGTAACTCTTCGTCGAAATACATCAACATAAGTGGTCCAGCAAACAAGATAACGGTCAGTAGTAGCGGTACGAATAAAGAGATTTGAAAAGGTAGTATTCCAAGTGCCACAAGCAATGGTGCTGAAGGAAGGGTGACATGGACTATCATGGGGATAACCAGGGATGCAAACGTTACGGCCTTGATGCGTGAAAGAATGACATCGGGATGGTCCCGTGAAAGACTGTGATTCTTTTGACGAAATGAATAGAATCCTGCAACATAGATGAATGTGAAAGAGAAGCAGATGACATTGGCCAACACAGGACTAAGGGTCATTTAAAAGTATGGGAGGAGAGAAGGAAAGGTTGGTTCCCGACAAAGCTTCAAATAAATAATGAGGACTTATCAATTTTTTAAGCGTAAAAAAGTTCAAATGCTTCTATCAGTATCGCAGGGAAAAAGTAAAAAAGAAAACAAAAACAAGTGTTCAACTTCATGACAAAGTGAGTATTTCAGAAAGCAAAAAGAGAAGCTGTCGCTCTGTGGTGTACAATTTTGGTAAATTGTTTTTAAATGCGATTTGTGTCTCAATTACATGCCTTTTTCCTTTTCTTCCGTCTCTAATATCTTTTAAATGATGAATTCGTCAGAACCAGACGTGGCTATGCATGCTGTCTTTCTTCGTTCCGATCGACATGTTATACTTGGAAACGAGACAGAACAAGAAGCCCAGTGGGCAGAACAAGCACCCATAACTATGCCCTCGCCTAAAAAATTGGTTAATTTCCATGATCAACGCGTTCACATGAAGCAAACGTTGGCCGCAGGATTTCGGCTGTTGGCCAAGTTTAGATGGGACGAAGGTGAAACGAAAATACTGAACCCATATCCCCATGTTTTGCGCTTTCTCTTAATGACTAGCTCATCTTTTCCCTATAGGTGTTGCTGGCCATATGACAATTCGGGATCCAGAGTATCCAGATTTGTTTTGGTAAAACAACGTAGAAGAATTAGAATGCTGTTTATCAGCAAAAAAAAAAAAAAAAGGATTGAAAAGCTAAATTGGGTTCTGGGGTGGTTTTTTTTTTTTGCAAGGGTGAATGCTCTGGGACAATACTTTGGGCATATCAAGGCGAGTGATTTAATCTTAGTGGACCGTAATGGTAATATCGTACGAGGACGATCCGTGGTGAACAAGGCGGCCTTTGTGATTCATGCAAATGTGCATCAAACTCGGAAAGATGTGGTGTGTGCCGTACACACGTAAGTTGATTACTGAAAAAGGAAATGGGCCACGGTATCATTAGCAAAGATACATGTCAAACAACAATGAATAGTCATTCGCTGTATGGCAAAACGTTTTCTACGTTGGGTCGACCGCTGCTCCCGATTTCTCAGGACGCATGTGCGTTCTACGGTTCACACAGCGTGTACAACAAATACGGCGGAATTGTTTTTGATACAGCAGAAGGAGAACGACTGGCTGAAGCGCTAGGGTTAAGCAACAAGGCTTTGATTCTTCAGAATCATGGGTTGATGACAGTCGGACATACAGTAGACGAGGCTATATGGTGGTTTATTGCTATGGAGAGATGCTGTCAATCGCAGTTATTGGCAGAGGCTGCTGTTGGATTGGATAATCTCAAAGTGATTGACCATGAGGTAGCCGTGGAAACAGCAGGGGTTCTAGGATCCCATAGAGCTGGATTTATCGGTTTCCAACCCATGTATCAAATGATTGTTGCGGAGCAGCCAGACTGCCTTGAATAACTGCAATCAAAAAGGGAAAAAGCGAACAAAATAACGGCTAGTTTCATTCGGCGGATTCTTTCCAAAAAAGGAAAATAGGAGTTTATATAACACCGCATGTTCATAAGGCTAAACGATTTTTGCGAATATGAAAAGCCATATATAACTTCGCCAATGGCTTTTTAGTTTAGCACAACCACGAGAATAAAAAACCTATGTTGGACAAATACGACCCTGCAACCTACAACCATAAGTATCATCAGGTGAATGGTATCCGTCTGCATTACGTGGATGAGAATCCTTCTGGAAAGGAAGCCCTTGTTCTTTTCCATGGATGGCCTGACCTGTAAGTGATCCAGAACGAAAAGAGACATAAAGCGAAAATTGCATTATGAATTTAATAATTGTGTTATAGTTGGCTAGGTAAAATGGATTGCTTTGCACGAATGGTATTGAGCTTACCTGTTTTGTCTTCGTTTCCTTGAAAGGATGGAGAGAACAAATCGACTTTCTTGCTGGTCTAGGATATCGCGTTATTGTTCCATCTCTGCGAGGATTTGGAGAGAGTGTAAGCCATCAAGTTTTTATGGAAAAATAAGGCAAGACTTGTTGAAGATCTTTTTTGATCACTTCACAGGATGCTCCTAAAGACCCTGCTCAGTACGGTTTCAAGACGGTCTGCCGCGATATTTCTGAATTGCTTGATCATTTGTCGTTACCCACTGTCACCGTTTTAGGCCACGATTGGGGTGGTTTTGTTGCCTGGCGTTTCACTCAATTCTATCCTGATCGCGTACGTGCTGTGGCTAGTTTCTGTTCGCCTCATTTGCCTGCAAACAAGGAATACTTGTCACTCGAGCAAATTGTTGAGCGCCTCCCAAATTTCAAGTACCAGCTTTACTTCGCCAATGATCCTGAGGCTGAGAAAGATTTTGGAGAAAACGTGGATGTGTTCTTTAAACGCATGTTCCAAAATAGAGAAGACAAGAAGCTTGACAAGCGCGCAGGCTTGTTGGATCCCATTACAGGTAAACTGGCAGAAGGACGCGAAGTGCCTGCTAGAAGTGATGCAGTGCCTCAAAAGGTGAGGAAAACATCATGGTTCCGTCGTAGCCATGGCTTTCTTGTTTGATACTGATGAAGTGGGAATTTTCTTAGGTACTTGATTACTATATCCAACAGTACCAAACCACAGGTGTTCGTGGCGGGTTGAACTGGTACAAGCAGACCCGAAGAAATTGGGAAGAGTGCAAAGGGATTTTGATAAGCGGTTGAATACGTGGATAGAGTTGTTGATACCGACCTTTTTTGCTTTTAGATTTGGATCCCATTATTAGGAAGCCTGCCTTGATGATCACTGCTGAAAAGGACCCAGCCTTGCCGCCTTCAATGGCCGATCACATGCACAACTTTGTACCTGACTTGGATATCCATCTTGTTGCTGGTGCTGGACACTTCGTCCTAACAGATGCTCCAGATGAATGCAATGCTCACTTGAAGACCTGGCTTGCAAAGGTCACACCATTGTAAAGCCGAAGTGGAGTTTAACCTAAATAGCCTATATAAATAAATCCATCTATATTTATGCATGTCTTGCCTTGAATTGTTAGAATTCTTTTATTTCTTTAATGGCTAAGTATATCTTGTATACGTACGGCTTTGAGCATCTGGTGCGTTTGACTGGTTTATAGTACATCATCATTCTACTGTGTAAACCATCAAACTCTAAATGATGAGGCTTGTTAGTTGACATCTTCATCCTTTCTCCGGAGCGAGTATCACTCGGTCTCTCTTTGCAAATGCACGTCGAGTTTGTTTGGAAATACATGCGAGACACTAATGGCGTTATTGGACACAAGAACCTTTGGTTTGCCACTGGGTCAAAGCATGAACAGCGTTATTTAATTTGAAGGCTTGGGGATATTCCGGCTATTTTACCGGTTACACCGTAATGCCGACGACCCGCAGTTTCGTATACCGATTTTTCATAGCGTAAGCAAAATTAACCAAGGATTAGCGGGGTTTCATATCTAGGAAAAGTTCAAAAAGGTATTTAATTTGGGAAAACGGGGCGTTGCAGCATAAAACATTCGCTCTTCCTCCCGCTTTGATGATACAAAAGAACGACCCCTCAAGCTACAACCACAACTTCACTCATGTGAATGGTATTCGTCTTCATTATGTGGACGAAAACTCTTCGTCCAAAAACCCTATTATTCTTTTCCATGGATGGCCTGACCTGTAAGCATCTTCTTTTACTGTTTTTGTCATTGTCATCCTAATATCATCTATACTTTGTTTACTGCAGTTGGTTTGGTAATAGTTTATTCAACTCGATGAATATAAGTACGGGGCTAATACTGAAGGAAAATGAATAAGGATGGAGAGAACAAGTCTCGTTCCTCGTCCAGCTAGGCTACCGGGTGATTGTGCCTACTCTCAGAGGTTTTGGTGAGACTGTGAGTACAGTTGTAGAACTCAAAGCACATAACGCTCATGTTTTATGTTTCTCCAATCTTTCATTCTTATAGGACGCACCAAAATCTCCCTCAGAGTACGGTTTCAAGACTGTGTCTAAAGATATAGCTGAACTATTGGACCATTTGCAGCTTCCTACTGTCACAGTTTTGGGCCATGACTGGGGCGGTATCCTTGCTTGGAGATTCACGCAATTTTACCCCGACCGTGTTAAAGCGGTGGGTAGTTTTTGCACTCCTTATCGACCTGAATCCAAGGAACCTATCACTTTGGAAGATGTAGTGAAACGATTTCCAAACTTCGAATACCAGTTGTATCTTGCAAAGGATCCGGCAGCGGAGAAGGAAATCAACGCTCACGTAACGTTGCTCATACAGTAGACTGAGAAAGAAGACTGAAAGGCTTTTTGCAATAGACCAGACAATTCTTTATACGGTTATTCAGACCGATTGCGGAGGTGAAGGCACCTCTGATTGACCCTGAAACCTGTCGAATTGTTGAAGGACGCAAACCATTAGAAAAGAGCGATGCTCTTCCCGAACAAGTAAGTAACGGTGTTGTCGTTTGTCGGTTACAAACGAGTCCGTCATTTAACTGAATACACAAGGTTCTGGATTATTATGTTGAGCAATATACACGCTCAGGCGCCAATGGTGGTTTGAATTGGTATCGACAAGTTGAGCGCAATAACAGAGAATGCAAAGGTAAGGAAGGCTGTACTATTTAAGCGACGGACTTTTTGAATGGTTTGAATTATCCGGTAGATCTTGATCCCATCATTAACAAACCAGCGCTGATGGTCGCTGCTGATAAGGATAGAGCGCTACCTCCCAAAATGACCGAAGGCATGAAAGATTACATCCCCAACCTTGAACAACATCTCGTGAAGGACTCTGGTCATTGGATCTTGTGGGAAAAGCCCAAAGAGTGTAACCAGATCTTGGAAAGCTGGCTAACGAGGGTTTCACCCGTGCAAGCCAAGATATAAACATATTTAAAACACAATAATAAACAAAAAACTGGATGCCATTTTCTTTTACTTGATTCTTTGTTATCGCGCAACACATAAAATACCCGTAGTCATAAACTTGGCCAACAATATAACTCATTGATTGATGTCTCGGACAATAGTTCACATCAAGATTTTACCCGAAATGGTTATAATGCGCTGATGTACGCATTCCCGCTGCACGCCAGGCTTTTTGTGAACTAGAACTTTTTAATGGAGGAGATCGGCAGTCGAGCTCAACTTTACAATACTTATGTCCCGTTCAAAGAAGACGTGGCGACGCATACACGAAGGAAAAGATGGTTATGGATTAGCCTAGCTCTTGCTTTGTTTGTTATTGCAGTAATCGCCGTGGTGGTCCCTACTGTCGTGGTCCTCAATAGACAGCAAGCTAATGACCAAACAGAAACAAATGAAACGGAACGTCCTTTCTATGCTCATACTGTCTCGCCTTATGCTAATCTCACCCGACTGACGCTGAGAGATGATTTACAGTCCAAAGAGCGATTGTTTGTGATCGGGGATGTACATGGCTGCGTTGATGAATTGGCTAAGCTGCTTAATACCTTGAATTACCAACCAGACAAGGATCAAGCCATCTTGGCAGGCGATCTGACAGCAAAAGGACCAGACAGCCGTGGTGTGATCCGATATGCCCGAGAACAAGGGTTGTTGTGTGTTCGCGGAAATCATGATGATAAGGTAGTACGTTTCAAGACGTTTCAAAATTTCCATGGTGTGTGGACAAACGACTCGGATGAAGTTCTACCTGAAGGAAATGTCAAAGATCCTTTACATTTCGGGAACGAACACGATCTGATTGCCAGGTCAGTCGAAAAACGACAGTAAATGGATCTTGTAAAATTAACTATGTACGTGTGATCACGGGCTAGGAATATGACACAGGACGAATATGACTATCTGGCTAGCTGTCCACTTATTATGGAGTTGCCTTTTCTGAATACCCGTATTGTGCATGGGGGTCTGGATCCTACTATTACGGTTCTAGAAGACAACGATCCTTGGACCGTGTTGAATGTCCGTAATGTGTTGAAGGGTGTACCTACCCGGGATAACGATCATGGAACTCATTGGACGCAATTCTGGAAGGATGCTCAGAATCAAACCACACCAGTAAAAGTTTATTACGGGCATGATGCGTCTCGAGGATTAGACTTGGAAGCGGATACGTTTGGTTTAGACAGTGGTTGTGTTTATGGACGAAAACTATCAGCTCTTGAATTACGCACGAATCAATTAACCCAAGTGAAATGCAAGAAGTATTCCAAATGATGAAGGACAAAAGTACCGTCTTATGGTGATACGGATCTGGTTCATCAAGAACTACATAAGAAGTCTTGTTGGAGTTATACAACTCATTGACAGATACTCTGCGTTTGCAACTGAAAGATAATGACAGGAAAGCATTTGCAAAATTCGAGCATACTGTTCGTTGAATGCCAGTTTACGCTCTTTTTCTTCAACGGAACTGAACTCGGGATGGGCACGTTAACAACGCTGCACTCACAGTTTTTTCAACCATGATAATAAAGTTGCCCAATCTTCTACATTTAATTTACAATCAAATTACCCTTTCGCGTACCAAAGGGAGACAGGAAGCTAACCATTCAGCCAAGAAGAATTACACCCCAGGTCTTATAGGCTAAAATATGAATATTGAGAATGAATCATACATGTATAATCAATTGAAGGACATAACGGGAATGTTTGTGGGCAGCAGATTCAAAAGAGTCAAAAAGTAGTCGTCCTTTCGTTCTCAAATCGTTCGCATCACTCAAACCATAGATCGCAGCCATTGTTAGGAAATCGATGGATGTCTAATCGGTAATACCACAGACAGGACGACTAAAATAAGGTTTGTATGAATCAATGATCTGTAACACAGTAAATATAGAGATGAGATAAAAGACAATATCACTTTTTCTGTCAATGGATAATATATCGTAGGAAGACAATGTTTCCGAATCGAAGTCAAAGAGGAAGTACTTTTAATCATTATACATCTTAACTCAAGACCTACGTGGTTGTCTAATTGAAGTATAATGCATATTCAGCAGCGCGAATGTTGTATGAAATAGGTGCAAAGAAATGTTCTGAAAGCATAACTTCCATCAACAGAATTGTACTGTGTCATGCATTTGAGGTTCTCTCTGCTTCATAGCAATGCATCTCTCACGATAAAACAAAGAAAGACTTGTATCTTCTATTTATCTGTGTTACAGTTTGCTTTATTCTCTATTAGCAGAACTTTGTCATTACTCTTCTTAAGATGTAAACAAACGGTTCATTCTTTTTACAATATGCCTGAACTAACTAGACCATCACCCGAAAGAGTTTGCCTATTTTCTGACAAGCCCTTCTGCTTTTTATGTACGTCTACATGGCCCTCCACATACACACATATGAATATAAGATAGGAAACATACACGGCTTCCTCAACAAATGATTGGGAAAGAAACAAATATGGAATAAAGAGGGAGTAACTACGTGGGATATGATAGGATATGAATTGTAAGGGAAAATGTAATAAAATGCGATGGTTTTTTCGAAATATAAGACAGTATAGGCGGAAAAAGCTGCGATTGGATCGACCCTCCCTCTCATCGAAAAAATCTGACATCTTTGTCAATCCGCGTCAATCTGCAATGCATGTAAGCATTCATATCACACATCGTAAAACTGTTCTTACTTTGTATGCTCTGCGTTTCCTCTCATCACTTCCCCTTCAATTTTCGCTTCTTCAACCTCTCCATCTCAAGACGCTCTTCCATCAAATCTTCCCGTCGTCCGATCCGTTCGCTGTAACAAAAATAAAATTTCAAAGTTAGTCATGGCAGGAAAAGAAAGAATAACTGATTCATACCTTCGTTTCTCCTCCCTTAGCACCTCACTAGCATCGGCTTCCATATCGTCATCAGAAAATCGTTCATTGGTATATCTACATTGATGCTAATAAGCACATCTGCACGATTGCAACCCCTGCACGTACTTTTTCTTATCATAGCGAAAGATGCGACCGATCTCAGCCGAATAATCACCACCAAAATCTTCCTCGTCGTCATCCACGATAAACGATGCAAGCTCCTCATCCTCTTCCTCCTCTTCAACAGGAGGGCGCCGTTGCTGTCGACGCATCTCCATACTGCGCGAAAAAGGCATGCGCTGAAAAGGTAATGGAGGCCTCACACGCGATTCACGAGTTTCTGGTGTTATACTTCTGGAGTTTGGTCGAACGCGAGAATCTTGAAATTCTGAGCGCAATGGCTTAGCAGGGGTTTTAATCTGGGAATCATAATCTCGCAGAGATGTTTCACGTCTTTTCATCGAAGGTCGAGCGATAGGAGAAGTGACAGCTGAGGAATGTCGATCTGCCATTAGGCGAGCATTTGTTCTACTATCATATACTCGCTTATCTCTTGTCTTTATCTCGTCTTCGTCATCAGAATAAATACCCTTGGCATGTCGAAGTTCTCGTTGTGTTTCACTAATGGATCGTCTATCTCGCTTTTGCCGATCTATTTTTTGCACAGGATCCTGGTATAACAGGCGAATTCGCTCACGGGCTGATAATTGGGATCCAGACGAATTCGTTTCTGAGGGTTTAGGAGTAGCTGTCTGTCTCTTCAAGAATATGGACGATGTATCACGAGTGCCCGCTGATGCTCGTTGACTAGAGCTGGGTTTGCCATTTTCAGGCACTTTTGGACGCATTTTTGTTTCTCCCTGTGTTGCATTCTTCTGTCGAGTATCGTTACGGGCCAACGGGAGCGCTGCTGATTTGCTTGCTGGTACCTCTTTGGCTTTTTGCATAAGCTCTTCAAAGGATATATCAACAGGTTTCTGCCAAGCAATGTTAGATCATCATAAACTGATTAGGTTATGATTACCTTCTTTAATCCAACTGGAGAAACAGAAGCTGCATCGGCAAGTGCTTTGCCTCTTTTGGCAACACGGGTGTTGTTGGTTGCAGTAGTAGACCCTGTTGCCTTGGTGCGTGGCTTGTTCTTTGGCTCTGCGGTCTTCTTCTCCAGGTTACGTGGTCGCGGCCGCATTTCAGAAGCCTGGGCAAGATTTCGCTTCTGCTCTTCTCGCCATTGTTCATATTGTTGTTGTTTCTGTTTCAATGCTTTTTCGGAGCGTTCTTCTCTTCGTTTCTTTTCTTCCATCTCAAGTCTTTTCTGCCGAGACTTTTCTGCTAGTGCTTGGTCTTGTGTCTTGGCAACAGCCGCAGCCTGAGCCATTAACTCCTCAAAAGACAAATTTTGGGAGCTCCCCTGAGAGATGGATCGTAAGAGCCAAAAGGAATTGAAGGCATGTTCGTGATCTACGACATACCTTCAGCATTGTTACGTTATGAATAAGCTTTCTAGACTTCTAAATTCGAAAGTGGGTAATCTGCCAAAGAAATATGTTTTTGGAGACCTGTCTGCGGCGCCTCAAACGCCCCTGGCGTTGACCAATAGGATACTGTTATTGAGTGGTTATCTGCGCTGGCTGGCGATGAATTTTGCGTCCAGCAAGGAGTTAACAGTACAGAGCTTGTCTGCCCTTAGGGATGAAAGTGAGGGTTCCTGTATCCAATCCAGTCGGTAGAAGTCAAACTGAACAGCTAAAATGGACAATATTCATTACGATCCAGTGGCATAGCCTCCTTTAGCAGACGAGGATTATTTAGATATGGCTATTCAATACGACAATACTTGGGAAAGATTCTCGATTCCGATAATCCTCATTTTCAGATTTCCTGGACGAGCTTATTGTCGAGACGAGTGTAATCGCAATTAGGGATAAAAAATAAAGAAGAAGCGTGGTCTTAATTGGTTTGAACGCTTCATTCGTCTTTTCAAGGAGAAGTGCTTTCACTTTCTATCACAGCAAATAGCATGGTTCATCGACAACTGATGCAGTCAACTGTATGGTACATTTAACCAATATAATATGATTAACAACTTATGTACCGTAAAATTAGTCCATTGTGATTGATCCTAAAGCCTATCCTTTCCTCTACCATAAATGGCTATGCAATCAAGTTAAGGAACCGTGTTGTAAAGACAGAACACAATGAATTGCAAATCTGTCTTTCCTACGATTAAGAGCATTAGTGAGAAACAAGTAAGTAGCAATGAACGAAGAAAGGTATAAACAGTTGATAAATACGCTATGTCTGATTTAGCTACATTCTTTTTTTTAAAGGTTCTGACATAGATTGTATTCTTTAATTTATTATGTCAATTTGGGTTTATTAGCAAAATTTACAGCTTTTCATGGTCAACTACATATTTACAACTGAAGCTTTTGAAATAGCAAAGGGCGTCAACGACTGGATTAAGAAACGATTAAGGTCTTCATTAATAGAGGTACCAAGTAACGGGACTGTTTGGGCAATGCTAGTTATCTATCCAGGCACGCCAAAAGGACCAATGTGTTCAAAATGAAGCGCTTCATCCTGGCAAGACACAAAGAAAAAGAAAAAGAGTACAGAGGCAAGAGGCAGATGAACATCGCCTTCACTGCTTCCCTGTCCTTTCCCATTCATCTAAAGAAGAGTAAGTCATGGCCATATTACCTATAAAAACAAAAATGCAACCTATCTTTTTTGTCTATGATCGACAGCAACAATTGGCGGAAATCATTTACGGAAAATGATAACCGCAAAATTTCTCATTGTGCTGTATGACGCTTCGACAGTTGGACAAACGTGTGCAGGGGCAAACCAAGTGGACCAGCAGGCAAATGTAGGATAGCTGCTCAGACGCATTGATGTTTCTGGCAGTTATGACAACTAAAATGGAAGCAATATAACACGCTTCAAGTTCGCTCCCTGTGCGGAACACATCTTAGCAAAAATGAACCCTGGTGGATATCAATCTTTCACTCAGTATTACTTTATAATAACTATTGATACTGTCTGGCAACGGGATGGTAACGGGTCAAGGAAGTATTCATGCTATCTTTATGAACATGATGAAGTAAGGGTAATGACTAGCGGTCTTTTCATTGACAATGATGCACGTAATTAAAAAAACGTGTGATATTTACTGTGTTTGTAAGTTACAAAGAAAGCACGATATCTTTATTCATATAGTATACCAAGAATGAGGTGACGATTATAAGTTTTTCTCTTCCATTCTTCCTGATTGAACAACAACCAATTATCGTGGACACTACAACTACATTATCTCGATGAAGGTTGGCTGCTATTAGTTGTTACTGTCATTTCTATCGAAATCAGGGAACAAAAAAGGGGGACATGGCATTATCACCTGTCTCAGGCTAGCATCGCAGGATTCGATTCCTATTCGTTGGCACAAAAAAAGTACTTTTTCGGGTGGCGCAAGTTTGCCTAGTAACATGAATCGAAGTATATATGACGTCTGCGTTTTATAGTCCGCTTGCTTGTGTGTGGTTCTAGGTCCGAAACAATGAATGTAGAAGTGTACTATAAAATTGGAGTGTGAAAATTTTTTTATTTAAATAGGGTAGAAGGGCCAGTTGTTAGTTTTCTCTTTCCTTTACCTTTCGCCCTTAACTCCTTTTCTACACTTTTATCTCCCTTCTTTGTGGAGCTCCCTTGCTTGCTCATCCTCTCTCTTACTTTCTTGTATTAATCAAGCAAAAAAAAAACCAAAAAAATGCCAGCTGCTGCTGCTAAAAACAACACTCAGAGCAACATCGAGACCAAGAAGATGATCGCTTTGGCCATCAGTGGTTCTCCTAGCGAGGTCGAGACAAAGAAGGCGAAGGATCTTCTTACCAAGCTTTCAGCTGCTTCCGATGCTGACCGCGAGTCTGTCGCCGAAGAGCTCGCTGCTTTCGTTAACTCCAACGGCGTCCGTTCTCTCAAGCAATTCAACATCCTCGAGACTATCTCCAAGGAATTGAACAACAAGAAGAACGCTGGTGCCCGCCAGTCCGCTGTCGCTGCTATTACCGCTCTCACCAACAACAGCATCAACGGTCAGGCCGAGCCCTACATTCTTCCCTTCCTCTCCAACCTTCTCGAACTTCAGGCCGATAAGTCTGCTGCTTTGAAGACTGCTGCGGCCGAAGCTGCCAAGAACCTCGCTCTCAAGGTCAACCCTAATGCTACTGCTGTCATGGTTCCCATTGTCCTCCAGGGTTTGGGTAACTCCTGCAAGTGGCAGACCAAGATGCTCGCCTTGACCTTGTTGGACGAGCTTTCCAAGAAGAACAAGGCTCAGTTCTTCGTCGTTATTCCTGATGTCATCCCCGTTGTCTCCGACTGTATGTGGGATACCAAGGCTGATGTCAAGAAGGCCGCCACCGCTACCATGGGTAACATCTGCTCCCTCATCGAGAACAAGGATATCGAACGTTTCATTCCTGCTGTCATTGGTTGTATCAACAAGCCCGAGAACGTCCCTGAAACTATTCACTTGCTTGGTGCTACTACCTTCGTGCAGGAAGTCGATTCCCCCACTCTCTCTATCATGGTTCCTCTTCTCAGCCGTGGTTTGAACGAACGTGCTACTCCCATCAAGCGTAAGTCTGCCCTTATCATTGACAACATGTGCAAGCTCGTCGACGATCCTGAAATCGCTGCTCCTTTCCTTCCCCTTCTTTTGCCCGCTCTTGAGAAGGTCCAAGATGTCGTCGCTGATCCCGAGTGCCGTGGTGTCGTTCAGAAGGCTTTGGCCACTTTGACCCGTGTCGGTACCTCTGACGTCCAGATTTTCTCCAAGCAAGAGAAGGCTGATAAGGTCGATAAGACTCTCAAGGAATTGTTGCCTACCGATATCGATGCTTTCTTTGCTCCCGTTGTTAAGTACATTGGCGACATCGCTTTGTCCCTTTGCGTGGCCAAGAACTTCTTTAAGAACGCATGGATCGAATCTCTTACTCCCTACACCAACGCTTTCCTCGCTGCCGAAGACTCTGAAAAGCTCGCTGTCAATGCTTTGAACAAGTGTGAGGAAGCCGTCACTCCTAAGGATACTGAGGAAGACGATGAGGAAGGCGAGGATCTCTGCAACTGCGAGTTCTCTCTTGCCTATGGTGCCAAGATCTTGTTGAACCGTACTGCCCTCCGTCTCAAGCGTGGTCGTCGTTATGGTCTTTGCGGTGCTAACGGTTGTGGTAAATCCACTCTCATGCGCGCCATTGCCAACGAACAGGTCGAAGGTTTCCCTCCCAAGTCCGAATTGAAGACCGTCTACGTCGAACACGATATCGATGGTTCCGAGGCTGATACTCCTTTGGTTGACTTCATCATCGCTTCCGAGGGTGTTGAGACCAAGGATCGTGACCAGGTTGCCAAGATCTTGCGTGAGTATGGTTTCACTGAAGAGATGGTCTCTTCCTTCTCCATTGGTGCTCTTTCTGGTGGTTGGAAGATGAAGCTTGCTCTTGCTCGTGCTATGTTGATGAACGCTGATATCTTGTTGCTCGACGAACCTACTAACCACTTGGACGTTGTTAACGTTGCATGGTTGGAGAACTACTTGTTGGGTCTCAAGACTGTCACTTCTATTATTGTAAGTAGATGTATTCCGGTTTTGAGTTTTCATTCTGACATTTCAAACAGGTTTCTCACGACTCTGGTTTCTTGGACCATGTCTGTTCCGACATCATTCACTACGAAGCCAACTACAAGCTCAAGCGTTACAAGGGTAACTTGTCCGAATTCGTCAAGAAGGTCCCCAAGGCCGCTTCCTATTACTCTCTTGAAGCTGCTCAGATCAAGTTCGCTTTCCCTGAGCCCGGTTTCCTTGAGGGTATTAAGACCAAGGAACGTGCTATCTTGAAGATGAAGAACGTTGACTTCCAATATCCTGGTACCCAGAAGAAGCAGTTGATCGATATCAGCATGCAGTGCTCCCTTGCTTCTCGTGTTGCCGTCATTGGTCCTAACGGTGCTGGTAAATCTACCTTGATCAAGTTGCTCACTGGCGAGGTAAGTACAATATCTCTGAGGGTTACCATGTAGCAAGCATTTACTGAGTAATGTTTGGTTTAGATCGAAGCTGAAACTGGTACCGTGTGGAAGCATCCTAACTTGCGTATTGCCTACGTTGCTCAGCACGCTTTCCACCATATTGAGAAGCATTTGGACATCACTCCTAACGAATATATCCAATGGCGTTATGCTACCGGTGAAGACAGAGAAGAGTTGGATAAGGTCGACCGTGTGATCACAGAGGAAGAAGAGAAGCAGATGAACCAAACCTTTGTCATTGACGGTGAGAAGCGTGTCGTTGATGACATTGTTGGCCGTCGCAAGCTCAAGCAGTCTTACGAGTACGAAGTCTCGTGGGTCGGCCGTTCCTCCGTCGACAACACCTGGATCTCTCGCCAGAAGCTCGAGACTATGGGTTTCAGCAAGAAGATCGCTGAAGTCGATGCCCAGGAAGCTGCCAAGTTGGGTCTTAACCGCCCCTTGACCGCCAAGGAAATTGAGAAGCACTTGTCCGAAGTTGGTTTGGAACCTGAGTTCGCCACTCACTCCCGCATCCGTGGTTTGTCTGGTGGTCAGAAGGTCAAGCTTGTCATCGGTGCTGCTATGTGGAACAAGCCTCACATGTTGGTTCTTGACGAACCTACTAACTACTTGGATCGTGAATCTCTTGGTGCTCTTGCTGGTGCCATCAAGGAATACGGTGGTGGTGTTGTCATCGTTACTCACAACCGTGAATTCTCGGAAGCTCTCTGTACCGAAGTCTGGAAGGTCGATAACGGTCGCTTGACTCCCTCTGGCCACAACTGGGTTAGCGGTAACGGTACCACCGTCATTGCCGAGAAGGAAGCCGAGGATATGGTCGATGCTCAGGGTAACACTATCAAGGCTGTTAAGAAGAAGGAGAAATTGTCCTCCAAGGAGCTTCGTAAGAAGAAGAAGGAGCGTATGGAGCGCCGTAAGCGTGGTGAAGAAGTCTTCTCTGATGAGGATGATCTCTAAACTGCGTGTGATACGATGATTTCCTAGTTATCTTTTTTCATATCTTTCCGTTGTCTATATTTCTCTTTCCTCTTTTTTTTGCCATAGTACGAAAAACTGAAACCCTACATCTGAGCATCACTTGCTGTTTGAAAAATCAATAAATTTTTGTCTCAAATTCGAAAAATTACAAAACTGTGTCCCTGTTTCCGTATAGAGCTATTCATTGTTATGAAAAAAAGTACCTTAAAAGCTGTACCTTTACCCAGTCCTTAGTATTTAGCAGGATGCAAGACCAAAAAACACATGTTTGGTTTGCTATGGATTGTTAATGAAATCGGGTAGTATTGGGTAAATGGAAAGTTATATATCATAACAGTAAATGATTGCCGTTGTGATGGAACGCCATCGAAGGTCAAGGCCATGATAGAAACAGACAATAGTATTTTACTGACTAAGTTTCATCTTCGGCTTCTCTATGCAGGCATATCAATACTTGCAAACTTTTTTCTATGCACGAATAGACAATAGATGAGCTGAGTTTCATAGTAGCCCGCTCATATGAGTCGGATTACCATAAGAAAATATCAACGTCTCTGATCTATCTTCGAGCAACGGGGAAACGATGGGAGCACCTTGCATGGGCGATCACCGTGGAGACGCATTTTCGCTAAACGCTGATTTACTCAAACCAAGAAAGCAGACTGTTCATACTCATGAAAAGGCGACAAGTATGAAAAATTTATGCAGAATGATGCTTCCCTAAACGGACGATCTGGAAGCTAGACATTTTTGAGGATCCAATTGCTTTTTTTGTTTGTTTGTTTTGACTTTTTTTTTGGGAAGGGAGGAATAAATAAAAAAAAAAATAAAAGAGTGAGAGACAGAGACAGAGACATAGAGAGAGAGAGAGGGAGAGGGAGAGGGAGGGAGTATGCGTGTGTGTCCGTCGCAACAAGGTTAGCTACATGGTAAAGCAAAATGAATGGGGAAGACAAAGGAAGGGGAATAGCAAAAGTAAAAGACAAAATAAGAAGAAATACTTCAGGGTATATCGGAAATCATCATGTTTCCCCAGCCCTAAAACGGTGGTGCAGCTGGGCCGCCATAGTGGTTGGTCCTACCAACAAAGGACATGATGAATCTTTCTTCCTATATCACACTTGATATCTCTTCATTTCTACTTACGCTCCTCGTTCCCGTTTCAACATAGCAACCTCTCGTCGTAAAACATTGATCTCACTCTCCAGTTCATAATCACGACGCTTCAGCACAGAGATATATTCCACAGCTATAAAGGTGTAAGTAATGGATAACAAAAAGAAAAAAAAAGCATCACATCCATAGCTTAGCCATCTCTGAAATCTCTTTCTACTTTTTTCCCCTATCTTCCTTACCTTTGCTCAAGATCTCCCATTTGCTTGTTTTTAGGTTTTTTTCCACAGGCAAAGAATCTCGAAGTTCATCAAACAGTTCCTTCATTTCCTTCCTTCTCTTCCTTTCGGCTAATTTATGGCTTACACGAAGCTCAGGACTACGTGAGTAGGGCGTCTCGGATTTGCGTGCTGGTTTGGTTTCCTCCAGCATATACATCTCTTCGCGTTGAGGGTATAGATCACTTCCATTTGTGCTTTTATGACGCATGGTAACTACCGGCATCGAAGCACGTCGACCCAGCGAAGGTGCCTCTTCATTATCGTTTAAAATGGATTTACGTCGATGATGCAACAGGACGCCATTCGCGGCATAAGGATGATGCGACGTTCGTTGGTGCTGTTGACGTTGTGCTTGTTGGTGCTGTTGCTGTTGCTGTTGCTGCTGTTGATAATGCAAATGATGGTCGGTCCCCGAGGAAGACGCATGACGAACTCCGTGGCGCCCGTACCTGTTCTCTGCAGTGGCCATCATTTTTGTCGATCCATCCGCAGGTGCATCAGGTGCTTGTGGCGGACTGGATGGTGCCGAATAAGGGCCATTAGGAGTCTCATGGATCGTCGAGGGAAATTGAAAAGCTAAATAGTTTAGATGATCTGTGAGTTAAATATAAAACAGACCCAAAAAGAAAAACGCACCTCGGTGTTTGGAAGGCACAAGGTTGGATCTGGCCGGCTGTGGATGCTGATACGATGGCTCAGCTGTGGCAATTGAGTGGCGGCGCTGAAACGAGTCATAAGACATAATGGGCAAGGAGTCCCTACGGTTAGGATTTCCAGGTGCTGCAGTGGAATAGTACGTCGCTTCATCATGATTGATTCGTGACTTGATGAAAGGAGCTGGAGAAGGAGAACGTGATGAATAGTCATAATCAGTCACCGTTGCTAAAGATCCACGTCGACTGGCTGCTGCCGAAGCCGTTGTTGGCAAAGGTAAGTTGCTTAGCTCGGTGATGGAAGGACGACGATACTCATAGTCCACGGTCGATCCTCTTCGGGAATAGCTATCATACTGTAAGGGCTCCAAGGGCGAAAGGTTGCGACCAGGTGCGGGCGGTGGCTCGTGCGCTGGCGAAAGACAAGGACTTTGGCGATGAGATGGAGGCGGATTAACAGACATATCGGATAATCGGTGCCGCACATACTCTTCCGATGGTGCGGGTTGCGGCATGGATGAATATTGTTGCATGTTTGTAATAGATGGCAAATGTGGTTTGGTTTCTAGGACGGGATTAAGATAATGTGTTTATTTTTAGTTGTCCATCTCCATAGCATTTTTTTATTCCCTTCTTAGTTTGTTTACGTTACGTCTTTTACTACTTTACCTTGTGGCATTTCTTTCTGTTCTGGCGATTCAAAGTGTTCGTCAATGGCCATTTTATCGACTATGTCTTCTCCAGATGATTGAGGCTGATGACTTGTTGACAATAATAAGTCTCGAGGTGGAGGAAGCGTGCAACTATTCGTTTCAAGTCGCGCTGTATCCATGGTGACCAGGTGTAAGCAAGGAGATGAGGGTAAAGCCGAGAGGAAAGAAAGAAAGGGAAAAAAAAAAAGGGAAGAGGGAAAAAAAAATAGCAGAAAGTGGGGAAAGAGAAAATAAAAAAAATTTAAGCTGTGTGTGTGTGGGCGACGAAAAAGGGGATTGTCTTTGTGGTGACCCCGAAATCATGTTGTGACAAAAAAAACATGAACACGAGGTATCCAAATTATGCAGCAAGGATATCGCGTATAAGAACAAAAAGAAGTAAGTATCAATGAACAGCACAGTCACGATTATACCCATATCCTCCCCCACCCCTCCTTCATGAAATGACACTTAGCACATAGATCACAAAGTCCTCTTACACTCGTAAAAGGAGATTTAGAAAGGTTGACTCTATGGCTACAGTCACTTGGCAGGAAAAGAAAAATGTATGAACATATGCACAGAAATAGGCCCGGCAAGAAAACGCAAAGAGCAAAGGAAAGACTAAAAAAAAAAAAAAAAGGAGATAGTTTCCCTTTAGCTTACAGACCTTTCCGTACCTTTTTCACCGAGGAGTTCGAAGGGGGAGGACTGGGAAGAGACCGAGAGAACATTGTTCGTAAAATAAAATGTAAGAGAAAGAAAAAAAAAAGCTTTGAAAGGAAACGGTGACAAAAAAGCGAGAGTTAGAAGCTGTAGATCTTCATTGAGGCAACAGTCGTATTTAACACGCTGGATCAAACGCGGGCTACTGTCCGCCATCATAGAGAGAAATTACGTTAACATTTTGGAAATAAATTCGCCGTGTGCATCTCGTGTGTGGCTGTAAATGATCGTGAAGGACTTTAGGAGAACAAAAGAAACATGGGACATGTCAATAACACACAAAAGGTAATCCCTACATCAGGAACAGAGAGCAGATCAGTGTCATCCTACTACACTGACTACCAGTGTTTTGCTTCGTTTTTTCTCCTTGGAAAATGAAAAAGGCATACACGCTCTCTCTTATCCTGTAATTATTATCATGACATTCGATAAAACTTAATGGCGACACTCCTTTTTTTTTTCGTTTTTCTCTTCTTTTTCTGTCTTGCTTTTGTTCGTTGCCTCCTTTTTAAAGCATTTGCTCTGACAAAAAGCAAAAGGGAAATTTCCTGTACATCCTTTTTCTTCTCATTGTGGTTTGTGTTTATTACCACAATTGACACTTATGAACTGGATTCATACGGCTACCTAGAGGACATTTGAAAGCTTCGGCAAACTGCTTTGAATTTTGAAGGGCACCAATGATGCGGAATTGACTTGGTGAGTGCTCGTCCGTCAAAACCTGGTTTACTCAATTGGTCAAACATCACGCTTCCCTTTCACATGGTGAAAACTTACATTACGCAACTGTTGCTCTTGAGTAAATTTACGACACCAAATACGACCAAAATTAATAAAAAACATTTGATCCGGGGTAAATCTTTCAAGTCCAGGCAAAAGTGCATTGTTGTAACGTCTGCTGTTGTAACGTTGTTTCCAAGCCAAATAAGCTTCCCCCAAACCTCCGTTATCTGCTAGATTCTCTCCCAATGTCATCTTGCCGTTAATATGGACAATCTTGCCTTGACTATCTTCAATAGTAAAGTTGGAGTATTGCTTTACAAAACATTGAGCGTATTTGTCGAAAGCCGCTGCGGTTTCATTTGTCCACCATTCAATCAGGCGACCATCGCCATCAAATTGGCGACCATTATTATCAAATCCATGCTATTGATCCCTCAGTAACTTGTTCACTTCACTTCATTATCTGCTTCTTCTTACCGTAAGCTCGTGACCCATCACTGTACCAATACCACCATAATTGAGATATTCAGGATAATCCGTCGAGAAGAAAGGCTTTTGCAAAATTCCAGCGGGGAACACAATCTAAAATTGGTTGGTAAGGATAAATGATATTTTGTTCTTAATCAAGTGCTTACCTCGTTGAAAAAGGGATTAAAGTATGCATTGACTTCCATCGGTGTCATTAGCCACTTGAACCTGTCAGGTGTTTTGCCAACTTCGCGCCATTCCTGTGTCACGGCCCACCGGCGAGATTCTCTGAAATTATTGAAAAAGCTATCCTTGTCAACATTCAAGGCTGAATAATAGTCGGATAAGGAGACTGGCGACATCACGTCTGGTGAACCAGTTGGATACCCCATCTTGCTTATCAGTTTGTCAACCTAAATTGAGATATTAATAGGGAGAACACGGATTTGCCCTTGTTTACTTTTTCGACTGCTTTCTTTCTTGTTTCGGCATCCAGCCATGTCAATTCTGGTAATCGACCGACGAACATATCCTTGATGGACTCCACAAACGCATCAGTTCGCTTCTTAGCGTCACCGCCAAACCTCTCTAAGACGTAGTATCGTCCAGCAATGAATCCAAGGGCATCAGAGACTTCGTTGAGACAAGTTTCCCATCTCGGTTCCACAAGCTTCGGATCAGTGCCGGTTAATGCAGCTCTCAGTGTACGGACTTGGTCTCGTACGTCTGAGCTTAGGGCATCTGAGTAGAACTCAATGACCTTCCAGATCAGATACGATTGCATCGTCTCTGCCGGGGTATCCTGCAGGAGCGTCGAAAGGTTTCCAATGTAATTAGGGGACGATACGATGACAGTGTCAGGATGCGGCGAATTAGGCGAAACCATGTCATCCACATAGAAGCCCCAGTCAACAGCAGGAGAAAGTTTGCTAATCTGTGACAAGGTACGTGGATTGTACATCACCTGAGGGTCTTGCAGATCTTCGTTGAAATCGCTAATTTCGGCTAACCGCTTCTCAAAGTCCACCACCCGCTTGGCAGTAGCGCGAGCATCCCAGCGGTTCCATCCTCGATTCTGCTCAAATACGGTTTGCATAGTCTGAGCAGCCGAGTGATAAAAGGACTGAATGATTTCATCCCGCTTATAATACTCTTTTGATGGTAGAGTCATACCAGCTTGGAACATTTGCAAGGAGGAAACTTGAGGATTTACAGGGTCCTTTTTACATAAATAGGGACAACGTTAGAAACATACAATGAATTCTTCACAAAGAAAGCGAGAGCTTACTGCGTCCACGCCAATCGTAAACAAAACATTGATGCCATGTTTAGCAAGGTACACCAACGCTTTGGTCAATTGATGGCTTTCTTGTCTTGCACCAAGCGGGTATAGGTCAAGGACGTTCTGGAGAAGTGGAAGAATTGATCTGGTTCCGGAAGCATCAATGACGGTTTCATTCATGCACGAGTCGAAATAGTTTTTAAACTTGTTGAAGTTTTGTTCGTCCACCAATTTGTCGGGTCCTGGTAAGTTGTCTCCTTTTCCCAGAGTACGATGGTAGAATGAATCGAATCCTTCAGACAAGATGTTGCGCAGCGTACGAATGTTCCCAGTCTTAACCAACTGAAACGTGCCGATGCTCGACTTTCCTTCAGGGATATCGTGATCTTTTAGCCAATTACTGCCTATTTTTCGTAAAGCTTAACAATGCATCAAAAACAGCCTTCCGTACATGTAAAACTATGGAAATCGTCGCATGGATCGATACTCGTGTCAATGTCCTTGGGAATGACTCAGCAGGCGTATCAAACAAGGTTTGTATTACCTTTAGGATTTCAGCAGCTGTTAATACACATTCGGCGGTCTGACACCGAGACTGGGGAAAAAAACAAACCGTGTGAATATATGAGATGTAGTGAAATACACAAAGAGCTCACTTCTGTATCTGGTGGAGGTGGAATGGGTACATTGGTTGGCGACGGAGGAGTGTTACTGGGAGTTCCATCATAGACACGTCGAGCATAAAGTCCAGCAAGGACACAAAGTACGATGAAGAAAGTGATTGTCAAACCGAAAAGAACTTTTTCTAAAAGAGTAAACCGGCCAGATGGCGTCTGATCTCTAGGTGAAGTACGATTCACTGCATCGGTGGACACATCTTGTTCGTCTTCTTCCAGGCCATTATTGGCAAGGAGAGGCTCTCGTTCCTGACTCATTGTCAATGGGAAGAAACAGGAAGGAGAAATAGAAGCCGAAAAAAGAAAGCAGCGTTTATTTGTTTTATACCAAGATATTTGGCAATTCAGTTAGCCTCAAATTCCTTCAGGAAACTTTCCAGGTCCTCGGGAAGACTATAGTCTTCGGAAGCAATGGACTGTGCCTTTCGAATATACTCCACAGCTTCTTTATACCGTTCGCTCTGTTCCTTCTCCTCAGATAGCAGATTAGCTTCGTTAAGGATGACCTCTGCTAAGTCGGTAAGAATTTCGGGGGTCAAATTGTGCTCTTTATCGAGGATATCGTAGGCCTGCATTAGGTGTTTTTTACCTAATGTGTCAAATTAGTCCAACGGTAGCCAAAAGACGACAGGCTAGAAAGCACTTACAAAGCAGCACAGCCTCATATGCTTTCTTGTTGTCTTCGTTTTCGGACCTCTCATCGTTATCTTCTTGTTGATCGATTTGATCTAGCCAATAATCAACCATCGAACGTTTGCAATAAGCAAGCTGTATCATCGCTTGTACATTTGAAGAATCATCTGCAACCAACTGTTTAACTTCTTGCTTTTTCTACCTGTTTTTGATATAACTATACCCTTAAGGACGTTGCATAGTAAATTATCCGCCCATTCACGGAACTCTTCTCGTGCGTCTAATTTCGTATATAAAGAACCGTGATTATTGATGACCGCCGCAAGTTCAACTTTTTGTGCGTTGGACAGCTGAGAAGCTTCCAAGGACTGATCGATCATATTTAACGCATTTTGGACATCGTCGGTCACCTTGTCAAAATCAATCTTGCTGGCAGCCTATCGCTATAGATTTAAATCGCTATTTCATATTTTGTCTAATCAATTTACCTTGACAATCTGAATTTTACCTAGAGTGACTTTGATCCTATTGATATCTTGCAAATACTCTTCTTTCTCGTTTTCCTTTGCGTGATCCAGCCCATCCTGTAACCTTTCCTCTGCCGCTTCCAAATAGGCATTGAATTCTTCATCTTCAGTGAGACGTCCCAATTCATAGAGAGCCGATCCGTAGGTCAAGTAAAACTTAGGCGGCAAAGATTGTTCACCGGACCAATTCCGCAGAATACGATCAGATTCATGCACAGTACCACGCAATAGTGCCAATGCCTCGGACGGACTCTTTTCTGTTTTGTACGTGTCATAATCATGGTTTATCTACCTGTATTGCACCTACCAACTTTTTCAAGCGCACTTTCCAGAAGAGCAGCGGCTTCTCCTACTTCATCACCTTCCTCCACTTCTTTGTCCAGTACAACCGTTTGTGCGTTTTCAGGGACTTCGCTGACATCCTGATCAACCTTTGACTTTTTGGCCAATTTCGAGCCTGCGCTGCTCTTTAATCCTCTTGGTCGTTTTTTTTCAGCTGCCATGAATGTACGTTGGGTGGAAATGGTCCCTTTTTTCCTCTTCTTTCACAATGATTCGACTTTTTTTTGTAGAGTGTGACAATGGTATGACTGTTATTTTCCACAGTAACTGCGGGATTTCCCTCTTATTCGGCAGTGTCTACTTTCACTTTGAAAAATGGATTCTTTTAGCATTGATGCGTTTATTTTGTGTTTATCCGCGGCTAGTAAATCAATCAAATCAATAAGAGATAACGGAACATCGGAGAGTTTTCATACGGATATCGTACGACGTGTATACGTTAGATCACATGCCCTTCAAGGACTCTCATTGATTCCAGATTCACAGATTGTTTGCAACGGATGATCCTATGTAACTTCGGCTTACATAGTTAGAAGCGAATCAATGCCAAATCTTTGGCCAGTTCTTTCCATGTGGCAACATTCATAAAATGCTGGCTTAATCCGATGGAAGACCGCAAGGTTTTACCATGATGATATTAACTTCTGTTTAGAGTGTATCCGCACTATCACGTAAATAGATATCTACCTTGAGAAGAAAGCAATTTCTCCATACAAATAGAATTGAGCCTATAAATTTATGAAAAACGGTAAGCTCATTTTTATCATAGATAGATCACCAGAGCCTGGACGCCTACCGAATCTAGGATTGACGGCGGCATTTCGGTAAATGTTAGTGCGAGACCCCGAGATAGTGAGTGCAACTATTAAGAATAGGGTTTGGGATAGTGAGGGGTTTGGTTGCATTACTATAAAGTGCAACCGATCGGTATAGTATCCTACTGGCGTGGGTAAGTATTATGTAGACTCGTGACTGATGGTTGCGGTATGCCGTATTCAGTGTTGCGAAGAGAGAAGGTGAAATGTGTTCAGGGTTACGATGCAATGGGTTTGCAATGATCAATCTAGCAATGAAATGGTGTTCAATGAAAGCATGAACCGGTAAAAGAGAAAAGAGAAGATTGTCAAGTCCCGGAGAAGAAATGGAAAAGACTACTCAACATCTAATAGTGATGTAATATTCAACCGTGTTGTCTCGGGCGTCAAAGTTCTTTTAAACTTGCTCTATTCATTTGAGTGGGAATCAGTGGCCGATATCTTAAAGATTTTCATGTCCTTGATCAATGTCTTGACACATAAAGTTTAATATATTGAGAACTAACACAATGTTGGGGAGTTCATGAGCATTGAACGTTTTTTGCGTGAATACGAGGAACTACATCACTGAAATTGTAGATGTACTCTTTAGACCAGCGACGTGTTATATTACCGAATACAACAAATACGGGTCACAGTTAAAGGAACTTTAGCCCACAAATTGTAATTCACTAATTTATTGAAAATAAATTCGCATTTTACGATCTATCCTTGTTTGTCCCCTTCCTTAATGCCGTAAGCACCTTTTGTGCAGAATCACCCAGCATGTGCTGATCAGTTAGGGATTGTAACCTCTCAGATGCAAGTGATCGTACATATTCCGGTATCTCTGTATTACCGCCTAGACACAAAAATTCAGTTACCATGAAAAAGACAACCCTTCTTACTTTTCACCGCGCATTCAACTGTGTTTTCGAGCAGTGCACACGCATTGCATCGAATTTCCACAGGCATATCAGAACTCTCCTCGCAGATCGTGTCTACCAAAACCTCCATATATGATCGCTTTTCTTCTTCCCCAGTGGTTGCCTCATGGTTGTCTTCAGTGGAGGAGGGTGCCGGACTTAAAACAAGCGGGAGCGCTTTGGTATTGATTCAGTATTTCTTTCTCCTTCATCGATTGGGCACTTTACCGGCTTTGGCAACGCCTGGATCATCGTCGGCAAACAAAAGCGTAAGTGCTATGATACCGTCGTTTTTAAGAATTGGGAACGTTGAAGCTCTAATCATTTCTGCCACAGGCTCTATAACGTCCTTTCGCACGAGCTTTGATCTCGCATCTGCGGAAACTTCAGTATCTAACAAAAGTTTGTCAGTATTTATAGAAATTTTGTTTGCTAAACCCCATTATACCTTGCTTCCAAATAGACTTGATCAAGTTACACAACACCCGTGTTGCTTCGCTTTTTGCAGCAATATCATCGACACGTTTGATAAATGCGACCAACAGATCGAGAGGCGTTTGTTTCTCTCCATCCTTCTCGGACTTTATCATCCTCAGTGCATTATTGTCTACGACATAAGAGATCAGCAAACTTACGTTCTTTAGCAATTATAACATACAGTGGTTAACACATAACAGTTTTAGGATGCCGATTGCAAAAAACTGATTTCTCTTGAGCATATCTTTAGTTGGATCCAACATTGGGGAGACGGCAGCAATGACACCTGCTTCTCCAAGTACTGATTTGTTTTGCTCTATGCTGATTATGAGTGGCTGTATACAGAATAGCGGCCAGATAAGCTTACTTGGGAGACACAGATGTTTTAAGCAACCTAAAATAGCGTATTGAAATGTGGCATTTTCGGTGGAAATGAATAAAGACAGAAGTTTTTGTTCCAGGTGAAATCTTGTGACAAGGTCAATACAATGCGCATCTTTCGTACGTTTTATGAGTGCAAGTTATATATCGTTTTAAACAATTTACCTGTCCGTGCGAGGTTTCCAAGTGCATAGACAGCACACTGATGAACCACATCGGACGAGCTCTCCATCATTCCGATAAACCTTTTCAAAAGCTCTTCGTTTTCATACAGTTCTGCCATCTTTTGGTCTGCGTGAAGCGTTAAGTTGAACGTAGGTTACACATGGATAGATGCGCGCCTACCACTTGAAGTTGCAAACACTGCGATTTTGCTTATTGTTTGCTGGATTTCACTGAGCTGCTTTTGCTCCTCTTCATCATCTACGGATGCTTCCTCTAAGAAGTCTAGAAGCATGCCAAATAATCCGGAATCCACCACCGCTGCTTGTGCAGAATCTGACAACAGCGTGAATCCTCTTATGCTACTCATTCGTTTGTAATACGCCTTACCATTGTCAATGACCAGTTGAAGCAGTATATCGGAAACGTTTTCGAGTAGTTCCATATTTTCTAGCTGCTCCACACGCCATTCGTACTTAACCAAACCCAGCAATTTCGGCACTGCCTCATTTCCGAACTCGCTACGTGCAACATCTGTATCCATTCGGTTAAAATAAAAAGGAAGTGCACAATGCCGCTACGATGGGATGATATTTACCATGTCCTGCTAAGTTGGCCAGGACCTTGGCTGCCATGGAAACGGTAGCTTCATCCTTCGCTATATACTCTGGGTCCAGCAAATGTAGGAATTTCTGAACACCGCCCGACGCTGCTATAGAAGCCAATATGGGATCTGTCGACAACAGGTCAGTTTGCATATGAGAAGATAAAACATAACGTCATACCATAATCCATGCTACTGTTCAAGCAAAATCCGCAAGTAGTACGAACAAGTTCTTCAGTATCAAAAAAGGTCATAATCTGCGGTATAACAGAAGCCTCATGAACAAGTTTGCGATTTTCATCTTTGAATTTTCAGTATCAAACGGGCAAATCGGAGCAACGAAGCGCGTTCCTTACCGTGATCAAAGCAAAGGTTCCCTAAAACACGAAGTACTTGAATTTTGAAGGGCAGCGGCCCGAGTGGGAGTAAAGTAGACAAATGGCCGATGATTCCCGCATTTCCAAGAGGAGTACGCACAGACTCTGAAAGCATAAGCTGTTAGTTTTGCACATTGCTTTCCACTGCAGTAAGGATCCTATTACCTGTTCTGGCGCCATCGGCGATTGATTCTGTCAAGCAACGTGCTGGTTCCCAAAGAGAAGGATTGGTTTCCACGACTTTACTAAGCTGTTCAAAGATCGATGACAGTTCCAACGCTTCGGAAATGAAGCGCTCAGCATCTGCAAGGATGGATTCAGGTTGAATTTAGCACTTCGGTCTAGATACACGGGCTAGTCGTCAAGCATCAATGACCTTGAATGCCGGATACTTTTTGTATCCTCTCCACGAGTTGATCTGCCATGGTGAATTAAAACCAAGAGCCTTTCAAGTAACCCCTTTCTTAAGCTTTTGCGAGGACCAACTCCTTACATAATGAAACACCGAAATGAGCACACTCCGCTTTCCACGAACGCATCTTCAAAAGCTGACATGGATGTTTATGTAGTTTCAGACAGACATAGAGAATAAACCAAAGAACACGGTGCTAAAGATCGGATTTATTTTAAATGCAATGACAGTTAATTAATGTGCCCAGAAGTAGTAGATGTCAAAATGAGACGTGGCGTACCGGTCAACATCATTGAAAGCAACTAGACACTGGTGTGCAAGCTTACAGGACAGACTAAAAGGTGGAAGTATAAGTGAACCATATAAATCAGTTAGCAGATTTAACAATGATATCTGAATTGAGGAAAAGATAATGATGGTTTCGGCGTTTTGTGCAAAGCATACTCATATACTTGACAAGACCAATTATTTCTTGATATTTTCACAGTAGATACTGTCGCGCAACACCCGGTACCGCAAACGAAAATATCTTTTCTCTACTTTAACTTGTATGCGGATTGTATATTAGAGATCCACCTTTGGTTCTGATACACGTCTCTGGATTGCATTGTCTATTACTTTCACCTAGGGTCACCATATCAGGGACGAAAGCGTAGTCAAAACAATTTGCTTGTTCGCCTTGATGGCTACTGGATTGATTTTCTATTTGTACTTAGAAGGGATACCGTTACGATTTACCAAGTTCAAACTGGGTGTCTTCAATGGGAGATGGAAATTTTTTCGGACATTCCTGCTCTCATTTGCCATACAACGTCTTTAGGACAGCTCTGCTTGATCAAGCTTTCTCTCTCACATATGTACACAGACACCTAATTCAACAGTGAGCTGCTACCGCGGATAGCATAAGTGACAATGATTTATTGAAAGCAGAGGCAATGTTTTGTGGGACACATATCTCAGACCAACAGGTGTAGCAATGCAGTATGACATTCGAAATCCATCTGGAAGTCAATATAGAAACATATCACATAATCTATCGTTTTATCATTTACCTTTTTCACTTCACTATGCGCACTATCACCACCTTTGTCTTCACCTTGATTTTGGCTGCGACATGTATAGCCGATACAGGGGCTACCCTTACCATAGACACGCGAAAAAAAGATGTCCCTTTAAAGCTCAATGAATTTGACTTTTTCCACTGGACTGGCAAGAGAGACGCAGAAGCGTTAGAGACGTTCGTAGCCGATTTGGAAAGACCAGCCATCCTGCAGATCACGGACTTCAAAAATCGCGGCGACATGTTTCAAGTCTTTGATAATGATCGATATATTGGTCAAACATCGGTTGTAATGATGACTGAAGATGACGACACTTTTGCAGAGACCCCAGAAGATGCTCTGCTGGATAGCAGATTTAGCAGAGGACTCTTCAGGCTAGACAGCGGCCTGCACCGAATTGTCATAAAAGCTAACGGTCCATTTGATGCTGGAACAGCTGCCATTCGGTTGCTTCGTCCCACTTCAAACACACTAACAGACGATATAAACGAGAAGACCAGGGTGAATACTTACTGGAACGATTGGTCGGAAAACCAAAAGCCGCGCGCTGACCGGTGGGGAAAGAAGATAGGTTATGGTCAGCCTAAAAATTGGCAGGATCCGGAATTGATGTATAATGGCTGTCAGTCTTTCACTAGCAAGGATCATTCTTTGGATACAGCTCATACTGTTACTGTGATAAAAACTATGTGGCTAAGGGGAAATCGGCCAAGTTGGTATTAGTTTATTACTTTATGCAACCGTTCTCATTTTGCTCGGCATCGCTTCGTTTTTCCCAAGTTGCTCGCTTATGAGTAGACTAGTCCTGGAAATCGGTTAACAAATGTTTCGTTGCTTGATGCTTCAAGCCGAAATACATAACTTTACTTTTGCAAAGACAAACCTTGCCCCATACAATTTTTGGTATGCTTTGTTGATATTGATGGCTGCTGTAAATAGCAGTAATTACCGCTTACTGAATGGTATTTTACGCTACTTTGAAATAGATAATTAAGTTCAAAAAAAAAAGAAAGGTCCCTATTCGCTGGGGCAACAGTACTATTTAAATGAACGCAAATTACCTTGCAGAAACAACTATTTTCCGTGGTCAACTGTAGCAGTCAAGATATCTATTCCTTAGGTAACTTGGATTTCCGAGTAGGTACAGTTTTAGTTTCGCAAGAAGCGTTTCTGCGTTTTCAAGTGATCTTAATAGACTGTGCATCAATATCATAAAATGCTACTTAAACCCTTCATTAAGTGTGAATGATTGTGACGCTTGATAGCAGCTGTAATGACATACTTTGTAATGATTAGGCACCCATTACAGCAACAATAATTGCGCTTATTGCTATGTCTATAATTATTTTGCACGTCTTAATTGCAACTGATCACTAGCCTTGCATTGGGGAGCGTTTAATTCACTTCCGTTACCTTGTTTTCTTAACCAAAACATTGGTTACGGTGTGATCTTTAAAAGCAATACTAGATAGATAGGGAAGATCACTGCAAGGTATTAATACTTAATGAATATATAAAAAAAAATAGACAAAAAAGCTAATTGATAGTTATGTTCCAAACGAAATCAGGCCTAATAGGTTCACTTAGTGTCTTGGACTAACTAAACCCATATATGAATGCGATAACAGCAATGGTAACATTCATACTAAAAAATACAATAACGTAAACTAGTCTGACCAGGTAATTTTCGTATATCATCTCGGTGATGGACCAAAGAACGCTCACTGCAAAGTATCTATTAACTCTGTCAGATATGGAAAAAGGTATACTTCAGAGACTCACAGCCAGGAAAGGATTTTCACCGATTGCTGTCCGCCACGTGCTATCGTATTCAGTACAAGTACGCCAAACAGCAGTAATAAGAGATCGCGAAGCATGTCACTAACTCGATTGAAAGACCTCTAACATGGTAGTGGTGTGTAAATATTCACATGTAGTATGTGGGATACGAGTTTTACATAAATACTGGCCATTTCCGCATCATTGTTCGATGCAAGAAACCTAGCTTGCTGTCGTGTATCGGTTGGCACCACACCGCATTCCTCATCTGCTGTTGAGGACTTTGTAAGCACTCTCCTATTCCCGAAAGCATAACGGGCAAACCAGAAAAGAGCCCAGTAAATCCAAAGAACGAAGAAGGCGATCCAATAGAGTTTGACGTCCCTGGTCTGCATAAACTGGGACAACGCAGCTTGAACATCGGCATCTTCGTAACCCACGTACATGTGTTCAGTATTCTGGTTTGCTAAAGACATTATAATAACTTTCAGAACAATTGCATTTATTAATGAAAGAGAAAGAAGTCTGCGAATCGAGATAGACAAGCAAAATCATGTAAAAGAAAAAGTTAACTGACAATCGATCGGTGCCATAGTAACATCATGGCGCATCCCAAGCTTATGCAAAGTGCATTCTTTGATTATTAGCTTACTTATTAGGCAACCTGTTTCTGCAGAAACCGAATGAGCTTTCTTCCATGATGAAAAAGTATAGTACTCGCTTCTTGAAATTTCATTTTTCTTTTCTCAAAACTTATTAGTATGTATCGGTATACTAGCCGATAATCAACCGAAACAGTATACGTAACGAAATGTGACCAACAAACGGTTCTCGTTGAGACTGTATTATTCCTGGATCCCGGATATCTCTTCATCTTCTTCAATTGTCCATACTGCTATACATATGCATTGTTTTAAGTTTGCAGATAGCGATGATCAGGGTGTCGTGTTTCGTATCCATAAATACTGCGAAAGAGACAAGGCCCGAATGAGAGCAGCATCGCAACGTGAGTGGTTTTCGAAAGGTGCATGATGGTTTTAAACACCGCCGGTTCCTGGTGCAGGCGGTCACAGACGGCCCGGAGGCACCTAAGGCCCTAAGTAGCTGCACAGTTGATCCTTCTCTTTTCCACATCGCAAATGAAGTTCTCTGCTGGTAAGCCATGATAACCGAAATGGTAGCTCGCAGATGGATGGATCGATTGATTGATGATACTGCCTGACGTACGAAACGGACACAAAGAAAATGATCAACTTGTTGTTTTTCCAATTCAGCTATACGACCATTCAACATGATGAATCCAATGCCACATTAATTATCCTACGGTCGTTCCTGATGCGAGCTACTAGAGAAAAAAAAAAAAAGAATGAGGGGAAAAATAGCCTGATGTCTTATACGCTTTTCCTTGATTTCCCATTTCTTCCATTGCAGACGTCAGCTCTTCCCGTCGCAAGAGCAGAAAGGCTCACTTCAGCGCTCCCTCCAACATCCGTCGCAAGATCATGAGCTCCTCCTTGTCCAAGGAGCTTCGCGAGAAGTACAACGTACGTCTTTTCTATATGGAGGATCTTCAGAGATTTAACAAACAGCATGTGTAGACCCGCTCCATTCCTATCCGCAAGGATGATGAAGTGATGGTTGTCCGTGGTACCTACAAGGGCCGGGAAGGCAAGGTCGTCCAGGTCTATCGCAAGAAGTGGGTTATTCACATTGAGCGTGTCAACCGTGAGAAGGTCAATGGTGCCACCGTCCCCATTGGTATCCACCCCTCCAACGTCGTTGTTACCAAGCTTAAGCTCGACAAGAGCCGTCAGGCTACTCTTGATCGCAAGGGCAAGAAGGATGCCATGCAAGAGGTATAGTATTGAAGACTTTATTGATGGAAAAATGGAAAAAAAACTCATCCCTTTTTAAATTTATCATAGTAAACGAAGAGATTCGTACTTTGCCAAATAAAAAAAAAAGATTGCAAACAGCAACTAAGGGAACAAGTGATGAATATGTGGCGGTCGATAAGTCGAACGAGCTACACGGGACCAACATCAATGCATGAGGAGAATGGGCATGAATAAGTAGAAACAGAGAATAAGTGCTGCTTTTGCATGAGTCTGAGTTGCGTACAAATTTAAGGTCGAGATTCCCTTCGATGCACTTTTAAACAAGATAATCCATGATGGCTTTCACGTGTGTTTCTATATAGACAAACCGCTTCCTGTCTTCCGTTCACCATTTCTATGATTATATATCACTTGCGGGCTGTCCGAATTGAAGATCTACGAGGATTAACTGTTCATGTAGCGAATTGTTTGATTAGTAATCTAGAACTTAGTATTTCAAGCTTTCGATTAAAACGTCAAGTTAGGAAGCAGGCTCATGAAAGGAGTGGTTTTATGGATGCCTGAAATTAGAGAAGATAACATAGTATCAGGAAGAATCATCCAGATCACCCGGATCGCCAGACCTTTCTATGATTTGAAATACATCATGAATTCCTTAAGCATAGCGTCGCCAATAAAAAATGAAATTAGAGATAAATGGTTATCGTTTCTACTGCAACGTTTATCTTGCAAACCGTGTCTGCAGTTCATATCATCAGAACTCTCTCTAGAAACCAACACCAATCGCCCAACGCGGAAAAAGCGGCAAAGGAAGCATCATAATTACTCCTAAACAGTAAACGCGGCTGATGTTACTGAACAGCACGTCAATTGTTCGAATACCTTTCAAACGCTTTGTTTCATGCGGACTCTGACGCGCTTAAGTCTCCTTTGCGTATCTTCGAGGTTTCAGCTGGTATATGAAACGTAGCACCAACCCTGACAAAGTGAATAAGCGAAACACAAGAAAACTAAAGTATGCCACATGGGAAACTCCGTCTATCTACGGTCTGCTGTGTCAACACCCAAGTGTTCTGAATATCTGGAGTTGTGCAGTGTCATAGATCGAGATATCGATTTTTCTAAGGATTTTGTTTTCGAGGGGATAGTTCCATGAACTATCTTTTTGACAGAAATACTCTGCTATCCGCCAGTGGCTTACTGCAGGAACGAAATATTAGCCCGGCGAAACTTATGCTTGCTAACCAAACGTGTTCGGCACGCTTACGACCTGGAACGGCCTGGAACGGCAATGTGCCGCAAGCTTCAGCAGATTTTGTTCCAGTAGTGGCAATCATTTCTGGATATCCTCTCCGGCATTCTTCTGTTACTGATGGCCAAAAATGAACCTGAGCTCAGCAAACCTCTTAGGAAAAGCTTACATAACAGGTAAGGATTAAAATCAATATATTTGATATTGAATGATTTGCCAAGATTTTGTGTATATATTCCCAAAAATGCTAGGATTTACCATTGATAGATAAAAGGATGCAGAATATATTTAATGCATACAGTCATTGTTATTCATCTTGTTTCGTTCTTTCGCATACTGCAAAGCTTAGGCACGTTGTTACTAGCGTGGTTTTCTTGTGTTCATCGGAGAAAAAAGTCCCTGTAACTCTAAACTCTCCAAATTCGTGTGATGACCGGTGAATCAAAGGAGGGGTTATGGTTTTAAGTTTTATTCCAAGTATCTGGCTCAGCCATAAACTAGACATCTATGATACATTCATTACTAGAATTTTTTTGTTATGAGAGAAAAATAGAAAGGATTAAGCTATTATATCTAATGGCGATTTAATGAGTGCTGGTCGGCGTGTAAGATGTTGTCAATAAGTCTGTCAAACCATTGAAAGCGCTCGCGAGTTGGTAGAATGTTAAGAAGGACTGGCAATTCGATAGAAGTGGAACCAGCTCTTGTAGATGATGAGGCAGAAGATGAAGATAAGGATGCTGGCTTAGACTGCTCTTTAAAGGCGTTGATTTCTAAGGAAGGAAAAGGAAAACGCGGCTTTTTGGAACGTGGAGGCGGTGGTAGCGATGGTAATCCCGGCGACTGGATCGGTTGCTCGGGTTGTTGCTGTTGCTGTCGTTCTTTAATTATTTCCTTTTCCTCGTGAACTAATTGATAAACACGCTGCTGGTCCAAATAAGCTGATGCATTGTGGTTGCGATAGCTATCCACTGCTTGATCGGTGATGTAGGAAACAAGAGATCGAAAGATTTGGATGGGTAAACATTTAAGGGGTTCTGATGCTTTCTGATTGATGGCGTTTGTCGTACCGGGGATAGTAAATCGGGCTTGGAATAATATAAGTTGACAAGGGCCAGGTTGGAGTACAAACGCCGGTACATCAATGACCTCGCCAACCAGCTTTGCCGCGTTACCTAGGGCTAGACCAAACGTGGACAAATTGAGAAGTTTCTGTGCTGCATCTTCAAACGCCCGGGCGAAGCGAAGGAGGCCCTTGCCGTCTGCACTACGAGGGAACTGGAAATGGGTTCCGAGCGATGCGATCGTGGAAAGCAGTTGACCTTGAAGGCTAAGAACACAATGTTTTTCGTCGGGGTCTAGTCGTGTCAACTTGCTGTTCCCTTTGTTATTATCATCGTAAGCGAGTCCGATCAAAGGGAGTGAATAAGGTTGCGCTTTATCAACAAGGATCTGTGCACCTGAAGCAGCGGCCTCATCAACCACAATGAGAAGACCAACATATACATTTGATACTAGATCCGATGGCAGGAATCTCTTCGAAAAAGGTGAGTCGACGTAGCGCTGCATATCACGGAAATGACTGAGCATAGTCTCTGCCGGGATCTGCAGCTTCATACCCATTGTTTTAGCAATAAAATGAGGTTCTGCAAAGCGAAAACCTTGGGAGAGCAATCGAACGAGATCTTTGTTGTTTTCCAGCTTACGAACGAGAAATACGTGGCGATCCTCAGTATTTTCCGTGGGCTCGTTTGCCATGGGACGAAAATCATGCGGATTGTCCTCCATGGTTATTGCTGTCATGGTACGTACCGATGCTGATTCGTCCTTCTTTGCCCAAAAATGGTGTGTCGAAGACATAAGACGGGATGCTGCTAGTTGCGGTCTGGCTAATGAAATGCGATTCGACTTTTTGATGGTGTGTGTGCGGACGACCTTATCAAAAAGGATGCCCATTTCTCCTAAACAACCTAAGCGCAGTTCATTGGCGAGGTCTGTGGCAGCGTCTATGTATCGTTTTTCTCTTTCGTCGGTGGGCTCTACAAATTTGGTCTGGGACCGCCATCGACGCGTGGTTTCAAAGAGTCCAATAAACAATGGATGGCTGACAGAAAATTCCTCCTAAAGGCTAAATCGTTTAGCGCACAAGGGTAACAAGGAACCTTAAAATAGTTTACCTCTGTAGCACTGTGTAGAATCTCTTTGGTTGGCACCGTTCCGTCAACTCGGACGAGGATTTTGCCGGTCGGGTCGAAAAAGACGACATCCAAGATCAACCGTCTTGTTCGTTCTGCTGTGGGCGTGCTCGACTTCTGGCTGACGTATCCCTTAGCGCTGACATAGAGAAGCAGGATACAGGCGAGGACAACGATGGCGGAAATAATGCCAATTAGAGCGGCAGTTCGTAGTGCAGGCGTTGGTGGTAAACTCGCATTTGGTTTATAATATTCTGTTCCTACCATGGCTGTGTAATGCATACCTAGAGCAGTTGTTCAGTTACCAAAAATTGATAAAGGTGCTGCGTACCACAAACGGCAACGGCCATCAACATAGCACAACCGAGGCGCTTATACCATTGGTTCATCCATTGCTCACGTAACTTGAAGAAGATGAATAAGGCCGCGGTCACGGCACTGCATGCAATAATAACGGCTGCGACTACGTAAGCGGTCCGGTACCTTATTTCGAAATAGCAGATAGCCATCTGACCTAGACAAAATATTGCAATTAAGTTGGTAAAACAAATTTTTATAAAGTAAATAATGCTTACCGAGATAATGCATAGTAGCAATGCCAAGCTACATTAAGTGGGGTAGATGATTTGTTAGGACAGAACAAATGGGGTACAAACTATTAAATGCTTACACCGGCGATAATTCCACTTGGTAGGATACGAACGACTCGTGCTTCCTCGGTCACTCCAACGAATGCAAAAGCAATGAACATACAAGAAATAGCAACGATCAAGCTAGCAAAGGTGTATCCAGCACCATATGCCAGTTGGTACCAATCTTCTCCAAATATGATTGTCAGACTGTTGTTGCCAATAAAGTGCATCGACCAGATACCGATGCCACCCATAGAGAATGCAGAGGCCGTTAACAAAAACCTGACGAAAAACATTTTGATTATTTAATATGTGGATCAAGGAAAAAGGTCGTTGAGATTTCGTCTTCTTCCGAGGTCTCACCAGTTGTATAGACCTTGCATATGGGTTCGTCTCGTCATTAGCTCTAGTGTCGTTTGTGCGCCTATCACCGAAATGATGTAGCTGAGGAAGATGATACCGCCGTTGAAACTCTGCGTTGCTTGTTCATTGTAATCCGTTGGCATAATAATAGTAGAAATGGGAAGAAGAAAGAGGAAAAGCAAAGGCGCACACACGAGGGGAAAAATTCGAATTGATGCGCTGTCCGGGCGGTAGAGAAAGAAATTACGTGAATCGAGTTCGGTATATGGGATCGGAGCCAAAGCCTATCTATCTAACCCTTTTTTTCCAAAGCTCCGGATATAGAGACGCTTAATATAGATGGAAAAAAATACGAAATATCACGAAATTTCTGACGGGAACAACAGCCGATAGTTCCGGGAATGAAGAATACGTTGACACGAAATAAAAGAAAGGCCAATGATGAAAAATACATGTTGTTCTATGGCTAATAATCGTTCGATTTTACTGTGCTTACCTCATGACTTTAGTTATTCGTGGTACATAGTTTGTACAACAGTCATTCTTTTGTTTACGGAACACTAATAGTTAAGCAACTTTCAATGGACGACAATTCTCCCCAGAAGCATGATTTAGAGAGGCGTTTTGGTAGATCACAAATAAGATTGCAGTCTGGAAAACAATCCAAAAATAAAGTCCAGTGATCGGCTTGATGTTGTGATTGCACAACGTTGACCAGTAACTCGGTCTGTTAATAGAGAGATGTTACGAAGCATAACCTGAATTTTCCTTCCTATGTGAAACGCTAAAGCTAATCCTGAAGCTTAACAAAAAAAAAAGAAAATATCACAGAGACACCAAGACTTGATCGGAGAGATAACCAGTGAAACAGGCGAACTAGCACATGCAATACTCTTTTCGTAGGACAACTTCATGAGTAAACGTATATATATACTCTACTATCAAAATTACGAAAAGACATACGATGTTTTGTTTATATTTTCTTCGTTCCTATTTCGCCATTTGTTTGTTAAACTGAATGGTGGCGGTAGGTTTACCATTTTTTTTCTTGATACATTGACATATTTTATTCTCAGCTAACCTTAAATGTCATCTTGATATGCACAGTCCAAAACCCATATGCACTCTGTTAATTGAGTGCAGCTGGGTAAGCGATGGACTTGAACGCCCTCACTTAAAACTCAGCTTACGATCTCTTTCTTTTTTGGCTTTCTTTCATTTGAGCATCCCCATCGTGTTTCTCCACAAGTCCGAATAACTGGTCCAGACCAACGTGCATGTATTTCATTCATTATATTACATGGGAATTCATTACAGGTGAAACAGCTTTGGATACGCTTTTACTGAAACGAAAAGAGAGTTTGTTTTCTTGGATTAGAAAAAAAAAAAAAAGCTTGGGAATGTGCAGCATTGATCTTACTTCGTTTGAATAATCACCGCGTGACAGTTCCTTTTTATCTTCTTTTCTGATTCGTAATGGATAGTATGATAATGACTACTCCCATTTGATCTTTTTTTTTTTTGCAGAGATGCACCAATGAGTGTCCTTTTCCTCATTATCAGCAAGGAACAATGCTAGTGAATTTATTGTATAGCAATGATCGATACCACGCGTCTAAACGTATGTAGAAAAAAAAACACCCATACCATGTTCATTATGTCGGATCCGATCCCACTCTATCCAAAGTCAAATGTCACCTACTTTGAACGAGTCAAGGCTAGCATTGGTCCCGCAAAAGTAAGTTCCCTGCATAATAATGCCCTTTGCCAAAGTTGCAAAACTAGAATTTTCCCTGATCAACAATAAGTAATGTAAGTCACAACGTCATGAACTATGGCATGGAGAACAACCATTTTTGGACGAAAAGCTTTTTCTTACTATTTCGCACTCGTAACTTCTTTTTGTCTTATAACCATTTTATGTTTCAGTCATGCAGAAATTGTTAACGTGTCTTTTAAGTCAAAAATTTGCACGGTCAGATTAATATTGTGCTCCGAAAATGGACTAGAGCGCGAAATATGTTACATGAATGATAGTAACAAAGAGATCTGATGCGTCTAGACTACCTTTTACTCTTCTAGACGGCGTCTGCACCAGACTATACTTTGTTCCTGGAATTCTACTATCAAACTAAATAGAGATTTTAGCAAGCCTTAAACTATGTATGCCAACTTTGAATACTTGCAGCTGCTTGATATCCTGGATATCCATATAGATTGATAGCGGTTTCTACTTTACCAAAGAGCAATTATTGTTCCCACGAGTTCAGGATTGCAGTTACATCATCCTAATAGACGAATTTTAGTAAGTATTACCGAGTAAAACAGCTGACCTGGCGTAGAAAAAAGATTGGAGAGAGCAAACTGGGTTTGACTTGTTGTGCCCTACCCCTTTGCTAGAAACTTAATCTTATGACCAGGAAGTCAACAGGCACTTACCATGTTGTGCACGTGCAGAAGTCAACTTACTTGGTTTTTGTTTCGCGGACTTTATTGATGCAGCCTTATCCCGTCAATTAAGTACAAGCGGTTTCATATCCTCTAACCGCGTTCCCACCAGTGGACAAGATGTTATTTGATCTCTTCTTCGAATCACATGAAGTTGGATGCTAGAGCAGGGCTGGCCAACTGCGAGAGTTCGTATAGGCAGTGCTACGTTAAACTCGGAGCGTAGCAAGAAACCCACGAAGCGCCTTATCCTTAGATTTTCCCACAAAAAGCAAAATTAATTCATTGATGATAATAAGCGGTCGACGGTACATAGAGTAAAGGCTTGAACTTTGATGCACAGACTCTGACCGTGTTGCTATTTCCGCCTCTATTGGGTCTGGAGACGAAGCAAATAAGAATATACAGCGAATGATGGAGCGACACGGTTCTGTTGCATGGTCCAAATAACGGAGCCAACTGTTCGATCGTTCAGCCTGGTGCAGACCTTGATTGTGGCTCTCCTTCTCTCTCTAAGTAAGTAAAGCCTGCAAGAGCGGAGATTGAGGTCCGTGCAACCCGTATATTGCTGCCCCCGCGGCAGGTCTAATAAAAGGTACGGAACACGGACGAAATACCATTCACGACTCATATGTGCGCTTATCGTCGGCTGAAAAGGCTACTTGGAGGGAGGAAGTAAACCATCCATAGAACTTTCTTTATTTGGCTCGATCATAGCTTGAATCTACGAGGCCATTTAGAATAACCTTGGCTTCGCCATGTCGTGTCGATGTGCCCTTCTTGCATGTCTTTATGGCGATATTTGAGTAACCTTATATTTCATCTGTTTCTCCCACCAACCTTACGTGTGAGATAGTGTAGATAAGGTGTATCTGATGTGGCCCGTGTAACATATTTCTACGACTAGTGACCGCTTGGGATTTCTGTCCCAGTTACCCTTCATCACACAAGATAAATCTCTGGTTCGGACGCGGATACCCTCCAATGTACTTAGATGAACGATTTTCAGACTTTCAATTGTTGCACAATGCCATTGCTATGCTGTGTATATGAAGAAAATAAAACGTTTCGAAACCAGCAGCTTTGCTTTTCGAGTTACAGAAGAAAAATAATCTCACTGAGCGACATCAATTTGGACAACCGCGCGAAGATATGCATGGCTCTCCCATACAGATACCTATAGGTGGAAACAAAAAAAGCCCTGATGTTCTGGCACAGCGGTCTACGGTGTATTGGACTCCTATTCTTTTTGCTCCTTTGTTAGGAAAGAGAAAGGCAACCATTGCTAAAGCGTCCCAGCATGGCCGTTTAATGATAGAAACTTTGTTTTCGTATGACCTGTTCGTACTAAGGTTTTGGGGTGTTTTGAGCAACAACATCCAATGTCTTCTTTATTTCGAACTGTAATAAAGGGCCTAGCCTGTATAAAACCTTCAATATTCAAATTGAGTCATCCGTATGTATTATCGACATTAGTGTCTACCAAGAATTTGAGAAGCACAGGGCTAAAGAGTGAAAGGGAAGTAGTCTCTTTCTGTCGAATTAGCTTGCATTAGTAAAATCAATGAATGGTTTATATAATTCAATATTATTTTTTTTTTCGTGCAAATGGATGGTGTATCAAACGGAGACACAAATCTTCAGTTGGGATAGGAAGAAACATGTCTAAGACTAGCACCTATTATTTTGTAATGTATACTCTTACTCTTTGGCTGATGTTCTCCTACTATGGATTCAAAAAGTGTTTATTAACGTAAAGCTGATCCAATAAAAGCAGTGGCAGCACATCTGCACACACCTGCGGTGTCCAAAAATAACAATTGTAGACATTGTTGTGTCCGAAGATTCCGTTGTGTTCATTTTTCTTCCGGCAATGTCATTCCGCTTAGCAACAGCATTCCGATCATTAACTACAACTCACACCGGATGGTTAACATCATGCATGGCAAGTATCGAATCTTTTCGTCTATAACTTCTTATTGAAGTTATATGCTTTGAATAGCGGATTCAGTTGCGAAGCCTAGCGCATTGGGGGGCATTAAGGAACCAAGACAGCAATCAACGATCATCATTCCGACAGGGCGACTGGATCTGCCCTAATTGCTCATTTCATAACTACGGATACCGAACTTCCTGTGTTGAATGCTCAAAACCAATAGTTAGAAAAGTTTTATTAGGCGACTGGATCTGCGACAAATGTCAGTTTTACAACTACTCAAACCGCTTAAGTTGCAAAGGCTGTAACACATTGAAACCCTCATCATCCGAAATTGCAGCGAGGAGATCAGCAGGCCGACAAAGTTAGGGACGACAAAAATAGAGATGAAAAAAAAAAATAAACACGACGAAAAAAAGACGAATTGTTAGTGCATGCTCATGCTATGCAAGCTATGGTACCACATTGGACCATGCGCCTTGCGATATTCGCCTTCATAACCATCTTGATGCTCAATGAGCATGTAGGAAGCGGCAATGGGTGTCAAATTGTTGGTTTGGACGAACTCGGTGATGTTAAAGAATGCACGATTCAGGCTGGGTTTCTCAAGCACAGGAAGCATAACTTGATTTTTTTGTGGTTGTTCGTATAATACAAATACGTAGCGATGTTTGCCGGTTCCTGCAGGTGGAGTGGGCCCATGATAAGGTGTGTACTGATGGATCGTAGAGTTGTCCTTAAAGGAGGTAGCAGGCTTGAGACCTTAGGATAAGCGACAGGGAAAAAGGGTGGATAGATGAGTACGATCTCAGATCATGTAAAAGACGCCTTATTCCCGCTTTCCCTCTTACCATCTACATTGATAGCAATCCAATGACGCACAAGAGGAACTTCTGCATCCGCATCAAACTATAAAACGGAAAAAAAAAATAAATGCCTACATACGCGGTGCCAATGCCTTCTTCTTCCTTTCTCCTTACCAAGACCATAGTGTATTCTGCATCGGCTGAAGTGTTTCTGAACCATATATGTGGCGACTCAACGACTTCTTCAGGAAGAAGCTCTGCTCCCAGATCGATCTGGCGATCCACATGGTAGGTAATTTTCATTTCGGTTTTGGGCTCAAACTCAGGAATCACTATAACTGGCATAAGCACGTACCGACAGCGTAGAGGAAAAAGAAAAAAACACTAACCATCTGGCATAATGTGTGCTTTTATCAAGTTATTCTTGATCGTTTTTGCTCTGGTTGGTGATAGAGCGCTTTGAGCAGCGCCAAGGCAAAGAAGGACTGCAAACAGGACAGAGTACAACTGGATCATTTGCAAAAACGGATAAGAAAGACGCAAAGATCTCCAAATGTATATCCTCCGGACGGTTATATGCTTACGGAGACCCAACAGTCACCGATATGGATTGTGCATAGGCATTCATGTTCACTGTGGGTCATATCCCAAATGGCCTGGGCCAAATTTCAACGTATCGCTATTGCCTGGATGCTACAAAACAAGATCTCGTATTCTTTATATATAACAAGCATTGCTGGCATCTGCATGCTTTTATACTGTTTATTGAACAATTTCCTACGCTTCTCTCCCCTACTAGCCAACCTGTTCACTCTTTGCTGGCGGTGGGGTACAACGCCCGAATTATGGCGAATCGCCCAAGTTGTGCCAATCCACAAGAAAGGCCCTTCTACCGACCCAGGTAATTTTCGCCCAATCAGTCTCACTAGTGTGATCCGCAAAATCATGAAGTACTGCCTAAAACCCCCTAGTGGTAGCAGCAGTCCCTCTCAATATCGCCCAAGGCGGATTCCGAGCCGCCCGAAGTACCCTGGACCAAGCCCTCTGTCTCCATGAGCTGTGCAATTTACACAAACGAACTACAGGCAGCTCATCACTCCTGGCCTTCCTTGATATCAAATCCGCATACGATACGGTGGATCGCACCATCATCTGGAATGCGCTCCAAGTATTTCACGCTCGTCCCTCACTAGCTTCTTTACTAAAAATTCTTTTTGATCTTGTTTCCGTAGAAGTGTTGGTGTTTAATGCGTCCTCTGATCGGTTTCACCCGGTTACCGGGGTTTTACAAGGATCTGTACTCTCTCCCCTACTCTACTCAATTTATATTAACTCCCTTCCCTCTCATCTCCGTCTTGCCGAACTTTCCCTCCATCCCACCCCGTCTAATGACTTTCATCAACCTCAGCCTGCTCGCCAAGTGGGCGATCATCTGGTCAACTGCTTATTGTATGCCGACGATGTGGTGCTAATAGGCACCGAAGAAACGATGCCGACACTTGTGGCGGCCTGCGAAGAACACAGCTATAAACTTGGGTACCGCTGGAACCCTCTAAAATGTGTCCTCCTGCGCCCGATTCCTCTTCCCGTCCGCACCAACTGCTCTCTGTCACTGTATGACACCGCGATTCCAGAAGCATCGTCATTTGCCTATTTAGGTATACCATTCACTGCTGCTGGTGGAATGGATGCCCAGCTCTTACTGGAGCACAATACGAAAAAAGCCCTCCGTACCCTCTATGCCCTCAGCTCGCTAGGCATCAGTCCCTCCTGGTTTTCCTCGCCTTCTTGCTACTCGAATGTACCAACAGTTTATCCGTCCACAAATGGAATATGGCCTAGCCATCCAACGCCTAACCGCGAAACAAACAAAGCTGTTAACGAACACGCAAGCAATATGTCTCCGGAAAATCTATGGATGCCGTAACGTACGAAGCTCTACCACTGTGATGCACCACCTCGCCAACCTGCCTACGATGGCCAGCAGAGTTTCTATTCTGCAGGCAAAGTTCCTCTTTCGCGCCAGTGACCTTCCTCCCGATGCCTTGCTCACAGCCCTGCTCCCACGGTTGCGTGCCGTACAGACGAGTCGCTTCCGCCAATTGTCGGGCACACCACTCTGGACACAGCTGCCGCGCCCTATTGGAAACCTCACCCACAAACTTTTCCAGAGGCAAATCCGCCAATTTCTGTTTGAACAATTCACCACCCGTTTGCAGGGCGATAACACGGTCTTGCTACGCGCCTGCCGTGGACAACCTGGAGTGGACCCCGTCTTGTGGCTACCGATGTCGAGGGAGGAGCGCAGCCGATGCATCCGATGGCGCCTAGGCTGGATGCCCAGTGGTAAACCATGGCAATGCCGGAACTGTCAAGACGCGGCCGATCTCAGCCGCCAACATGCTCTTGTCTGTCTCGAAACCCACCGCCTTCTGCAAGTCCCGGTGGTGATGTTAGATCCGATCTCTTTCGTTCTAAACCGACTACCCACCTCCCGGCCCCGACAGCCACGTACCATCGCCTACTGGCAGACCATTTGGCCTACCCTTTCCAGCCTTCTTCTCCACCTCGATCAACTCTGCCATCCACCAGGCACATTGCTATCTAATTCTCTCGCGAAGCGCACTCCGGCCAACGACTTCCTCCTCTGGATATCGTCCCCTTCTACCCTCCCATAGACGTGTTCTCGTTTTCTCCCCTCTCTTGTCCCTGATTTCTGACTTCTTCCCAGACTTCTTTTTCTTTCTGCTTATTACTCTCCTTTGTTCTCTTCCCCCCTTAACCTGACCTTTTTGCCTTTTCCTTTTTTCCCTTTGCCCGCAAGGGTTTTTTTATTTCTTTTTCTCTGAGACCGAACCAGAGTGGACATGTTAAGAACGCAGCACTCACGGTTATACATTTAAACAATAAACTTTAATCAATTTCCTACGCTACTCTAAATAAATTTTGCGTCCATACAAGGATCAAGTTTGCGCTAGAAGGGATATAAATATGTGTCATTAGTAAATGGATTATGCAGGAATATATTTTGCTTACATCAACTTGGTCCTCCAGTGGACATAAAATTCATTCGAGCAGCGTAAAAAATACGTTCATGGTTAGTAAATGGAAGGATAGTTTGATATCTTTTTTACTTACCCCCGAAGGGTAATCCTGCCCAAAGACAGAGGCCGACCCCGCACCTGTGTCGGTGGTGGCGGCAAGAGAGAGAGAGAGAGACACGGCATCCATGGAGTGGCCGGTTTGTGTGTAACGCACTGCAGAGGACTTGAAGCGATGCAACACCTGGCGAGGACTTGGAGGCAGAAGATAATGAATGACACTGTGCACAAACAGACAACATTTCTTTTTCACTTACCTAGTGGAGTGCAGGGAGCTTACTCACACAACCAAGGTAGTTCGGGACAGAGGTCATGCAGGCTAAAGGATACAGAACCGGGACATCAGTCATTGTGTACATATAATCGATGCAAAGTACATACCGGGGATGTTTTGGATAACAGAGCCAAAGAATCGAAAAGAGGTTGTCCCTTCGCTTTTAAATAGTACGTGATTACTGAAACCAAAAATCACAGTCATGGATAAGAAATCGATGGATGTCTTATGGATGACAACAATTCTCCCAAGAGTAAAAACGGACTCAGTCTGACAGAAAGTCTGGGACAGAATGGAACATATGTAGAGGAAATATACCCTCTTCGTTTGTTTCTATACGTCATTGATGCTATCATATCCGTGTCTGTCAGTTATGGCATCATAAGCTGTCAGGGCAATGGTACCCAGTTCCGGTTCTGCTCAATTGTATTGCCTTACATTCCACTTTTTATTTTCCCTGAATATATTTATCTTCTTTTTCTTTCTATTGTATCTTAAACTTTATCCACAAAAGATTGGATTGCCACCGAAGGAACCGTTACTATCTTGTCATGGATAATGCGCCCATCCATACACCAGTCAAGGTTAAGCGGTTGGTAGAAGAAAGAGGATACAAATGTCTCTATCTTCCTCTCTACTCTCCCTTTGTCAACCCAATAGAAGAGTTTTGGACGAAAGTGAAGGCTAGGGTAAGAAGGGGGCCCTTACGAGTTGACAATAACCTTCAAGAGCGTATTGTTCAAGCAGCGCGAAAGTAAAGCGATCAGACACTCTGAAATCTTTTTCGTTAGATGCAAAAATAGAGAACCACTTCTTTAAATAAACACGACTTGCTGTGGTTTGAAACAAATTATCTCAGTGGTTGTGAACATGGACACGACTCTACACAAAGAAGGGTAGTCTGACCGCAAATATTTTCATCCAATCATGCAAACCTTTTTTGGATTCCGCAAAAACTTGAATCCCAGACCGCAAATAAAAATTAGAAACGCGCAGACAAATAGGGAAAACACAGTAAATGCTACAAAATTTTGCCGTGATGAATAAAGATAGGAAAACTCTGCAGAATTTTGAGTTTTTGTACAAATATTTCGCGCTGATGTATAGGATGGATCTACCAATGGCACATATTTATATCTTTTCTAGCAAAAACTTGACCCGTTGGATGGACGCAAGATGTATTTAGAGTAGCGTAAAGGATCATTCAATAAACAATATTACATCTGAATTACAAAGTATACATTGAATATATATAGATATATGTATAAAAGAAAGAACAAATTTCCATTAAATATTAATAAGTCTTATCGCATCTTAGCGGATGCTTTTCGTCGTTCGGCAATACCACGCAATGTCCATTCCATGACACCTTCTTTCCATACCAGATCGTGTCCCTCGCCATCCAATATCTTTAGACGGACATCGTGCAAACTATTTGCGAATGTATCGATCGCTCGTTGCGGGATCAGACCATCTTTATCACCCCAGACGGCTGATACAGCCATTCGAATATCCCGGTAACTAAATCCAAAAGAGTGATATTTTTCCAGAGCTACCAATACGTCGCCAAGCTGTCCAGCACTGTAGGGCTCAGCCATCCGAAGCTTGTTCATGGCTAGATACAATGACATGTGTCTGGGACGCACAACATGGCGTAATGGTCGGTGTGGTGGAAAATCCGTCGGAAGATCAATGGCATCCTGATCTAGCGAGGCTAACAAATCATCCTCCTCTTCGGTAAGCGTTGTCAGCGAACTTGCTGTGGTCATTTCAGAAAAGTTGGACTTTTTACTGCTACCACTGCTAGTGCTTGTATTACTTGTTCTAGGCGGGGATGCTTCGTTGTTATCCGATTCTGAAGTGCGCTCTTTGCTAGGCATACTGCGGTTGAACATCCACATGACATCCATAGCAAGCGAAATAGTCCGTGTTACCAGCGCTGCAGGCAGTCTGCGTGTCCACTTGAATGTTTTTGCTACATGTGTAGACACCCATGGTGAGATCAGGAAGGTAGGGCTTAAGACGCGTGAAGGGTATTTATGGACAATACTCAAGGCATAAACGGATCCGACCGATTGGCCAATCAGACTAAACCGTTCTATCCCAAGATGATCTGCTAGTTGGATAACCACCTCTATATAGTTTTCGGTATATGAGTCCCCGCTTGTTGTCGCTCTTTTTCTTTCTTTCTTTCTTTCTTTTTCCACAATGAATTTTTACCTGCCCATTCAAGTACGCTTAACTGTTGAACATCGCATTCCTCAGTTAATCCATATCTATGATACGGATTGCTGTGTAAGAACCAAAAGCTGTGTCTTCTCCTGTGTGCCTTCCAGCCCTGCCCCCTCCTCATTATCATCCTTCTTGTGAACGTTCTCCCCCCCATCCCCTCCCCTTATCTTCTTTACCCTGGTCGTTCGGGCCAAATCATTCGTATGCCATAGCGTAAAGCCAGTTCTTCAAACACAACGCCTACGAGTCGCATACAACCATGACCTCCAATAACGAAGGTAGGATGGCCACCATTCAGTACACCATACTCTGCAAATCCAACTCGGTGCGATTTCAGCCGTCCGCCTGGTCTGCTCTTATATTGAAACGTCTGATGTAAACGAGGTTCGCGCAAAACATCGATGCGTGGTGCTGTATGACTTATGGGCGACGCGGGTGGCCTAGAGACAGAGTCTGTTGACGTTGGTGCTATGGTTATGAGATCTGTTTTTGGTATCGACGACGTGAATGACGGTCGAATGGGTGATGTTGGCGTGGATCTGCAATCCCAATCGGATTCATGCGTTCTCAGATGGGGATTAATTGGTTTTTTCTGATCTCTTCGAGGCAATGGTGTAGACACTGAGTTTTTGGTTGGCTTTGGTGCGATGAGTACATCGTGTGAGTGCTTCATTGTAAGTAAAAGTCTTTTTTCTGTCGGCCGTAGTTGCCGAACAAAAAGGAGAGAAGTATCTTTTTATTTAATGACAATTTTGTTTCTTGCTTCTCAGTGTCCAACAAAGGCAAGTGGATTTCGATTCCGCATGATAAAACTCTGTTTTTTGCTTCTTGTGGAAGACGTTTTTTGGGCAGGTCTGAAATCGATATACAATATGTTTCCACCAAGAGGGCTTTTTCTTAATACGCAATGATGAAAGATGGATGGTCAGAGCCAATGGTGCGACGTAACAGAAGTCCCCTTGTTGTTGTTGCTGGGTACAACCATGGACAGAATAGGTAAGTTGCCAGAATGGAGGGCGTGCTTTGTTTGGAAATGGTAACACCTGCCGACAAGCTTGCATCACATGTATGCCGTCGCCTCTTGTATCTATATCCCGCCCTCTGGCAACAACAATACTATTCTTCGAAATAATAGGACCATCGTCCTTAGTACCAACGTGCCCCACCGAAATATTGCGTATTACAGGCGTGGCTGTTGCTCGATCACGGCGGAATCGCTTGGGATTGAACGCGGAGACGGCAAATCTTGCACGAAAGCTGAGTTCGTCCATAGATTCAAAATTGAACTTTATAATCGATCGATTATGACCTTCCTGGTCCATCACCAGCTGCGGTTGGACTTCTGGGAGTTTATAACGGACAAGGGTTACTATTGCCAGATGCCTCATGCGACGGGACGTTTGCATAAGGGTGTATATAGACTCAAATTCAAGCAGGAAACGAAAGGAAAGTATCAATAGCTCGTTTGGCAGGTCATCTATTGTTCTTTCTCGTTTTGAAGATAGCATTGTCCTTGAATAAACGGGAAAAGGAAGAAAGCAAGAGCGTCGCTAAAACTGCTGGCTGTGATTTTTGTCTGCATGCTTTGAATTTGTCAACAGCTGATGATGAGCTCCGAATGCAAATATGCAAAAGCGGGCAGTTTATTATTGGATCGGAACCAAAGCGATCACATATTACATGTATACGTATATATCGTACATGGCTATTTCTGCCGCTTCTTTTTCGCTGGAACAGAACACCGATGCGTAGCTGGCCTGTCGTTCCACTCATAATCATCTTGGGGGAAAGAACTTGCGGGGTGTTTAGCAATGTTAATTACTGTTTGAACCAGTAAACATGACATGTCGTCTATTGTGATAAAACCTGGAATTCGATCAATGCAATAACGTGAAGATTCTTTTTGCATCAGTGATTAATCAATGCAAGCTTATTCGAAACTAGTCTTCCAATGCTACTATTTGTTTATTTCTAAACGGTGTAAACATGTTTGATAAGACTTTAAGCTTGTCTATCTTAAAAGTAGCAAGCAAAGGACAGGTAAGAAAAGCGAAACAAGAGAAAAGTAAATTCGATATATCATTATTGCCTCATTAGTAAAACTCGGATCTCGATAATTTAATCTGCTGAAGATATATCTAACGATTTTTATCAGTTTTGGTTCGGTAATGCCACAACTAACTGTACTTTCACTAGACCTAAGATTTGAGCCACTTCCTTAAATGAGCGTTCATTGTGGTCAAGCAGGCGGATGCAAGTATTGGTTCTCTGGGAAGCCACGTGGGACGGACAAACAGGAGCTATTCCTGAAGTGGATGGGTTTGTTTCAACTGATCTTGTCCGCAAGGTGATCGTAGAACACATTCCTTTTTGCCGGCATACTTTACTTGTCTATGCCGGAGAAGCCTTGTTCGTCTTTTCCTTCTCTTCAAAGCTTTGCAAACTCTTTTGCGCTTGTTCATTTCTTTTCTCCCTGCACATTGAGGAATGGCCTTTATTTTTATATTGGTATTCCTCTTTTCTTTGCTTATTTTTGTCCATTTCTTTCATTATTTTTTGAGTAATTTAATGCCCGTCTGCATATCATCTAGTGTTCCTTCCCGAAACTACAAGTTTTTCAATCCTGTGTAAACCCTGCTGCCTTTGCACAGGCTTGACCTGGAGTAACTTGTTGTTTGCTGTTTTGTGCAGTAGAAGAAAATAGTACAGACCCGGCTTCGTTAAAACGTTCTTAACTGGATAGTGCATGCATAGGTACAGAGTTTGAGAGGTAATTTTTCATGATGACCATCGTCGTCAGACATATCTGGCAATAGGTGCGGATAATCGGATTGCTGTTTGGTAGGAAGGAATTACTTCCTCATAAGCTAAACAGGAAAAATGCAGATTATTTGTATGTGTTTGCCCAGTAACCATTTGATATGGTAATATATCTGCTTCAAAATCCATTTTCATTGACTGCTCAAAAGCAGGGCAGCAGGAAGGTTGCTGCTACTCATACCATGTTGGCTTGTATCGTTCATTCTTGCTGACGAGGATGGGAAAATTGAATATTGTGCAAGAACAGCGTTATCATCGCATTGAAACAGGGCGTATGACTTTACCCTCCCGCCATCGGAAGCTAACTGCAATAACCAACGCTGCATGTCTGATGAGTATCAAACATGAGGACTTATTATCATATCCAGGCCATTATTTTTGCGAGAAAAGCGCGTTGGTTATTATCAACGCACTCAACAATAACGACACTCGTCCAAGCGCTAAATGTTTGCGGCGCCGTGTCCCATTTCATGTGTGTACCGATCTATTTCACGAGATGTCACGATGGCCTTAGTAACTAAGTTGCATTAGGATTCCAAAGCTCATTTGTTGAGGATCACTCTTGTCGTGAGCATGTGAGCGGTTGTTGTGTCCTAAGAATTTTCTGGGCGGTATCACTCGAACCATGGGAAAAGATCGGTGTGGTGTTTGATATCCATAATCGTCCAAGGAACTAAAGATCGGGCTTCTGGAAATTCCAAGCTTGAGGAACAGAGTCACTTCGCGTTTAGTAACTGTAGCAGATTTGATGCAGCACGTCTAATGTTTACTGGTAGATCCATACCAATATACGATTTCATAATCAACTATTGCAACTCAAAGTATAAGATCCTTATAAGCGCGTACGTGGAAGCACCCGTTGCCTGTGCTAACTTGTAATCTTGTAATTTCAGTTTCTTTTTATTGTAGCGTCTGTTTAGTGCGCCCAGCGGTAATGACCCCCAATATTCTAAAGCTCCGTTTAGAACAAGTGTATATATATGCCATTTACTTGCTCCATAACTAACATAACCAATAAGAAAGTTTTTAGAACAAGAGCAGATTGTCCCAAAGAAGAAGCGCAAACACATAATAATAATGTTCACTATATCTGGCCTTTTTATCTTTTGCACTTATCCATCCAATATCAACAACATATTTGTTCAAATAGCGTTGGCCTCAGATTTGCTACATAGCTTACTCATTCGGGATTTAGCTACAATGAATTAGATAGCTGAGCAATTTTCGAAAGATTTGCAATCGATGTCCCATTTGCTTTAGCGAAATTGTTGTCATCAAGGATCTCCGATTTTAGCTAGACCGAGAAAGAAAAAGGAGAGGACAGTCTTCCCCTGGACATTAAGATCTTTTAATACAATCACTATCATTCAGTATCTTGGTGGAATGGCATTGAGATCCTAAGCCTTTCTTTTGCTTACCAACTTCTTTTATACATCCTCGTGGTCTGTATAAATCAATCTATAACCATTCAATAGTACCATAGCCACTCATCAACAGGAAACGGCTTCGTCATCATGTTAATAGTAGCAGACTAATACCATCAAAATTGGTTGTTTTATTGAAAAGAATTTCGAACGAATTAACAGGAATCCGAGTCTATGCTGAAATCAAAAAAATAAGGGGTGTGTTACCTGTCTTCTTAGATTTCGTGCACGTTGCGTATTATTCATATTATCCAACCGTGTTCTGAATCTGCCCTCGTACGATATCACACTTCTTATGTTGTCTAAACAGGAATTGTTATATCAGGAATTCTTGGAAACGACGCCTATGGCACTAAAAAAAGTGTGAACAACGTGAAATTTTCAGTAAACACGAGTTGACCCCCTTATTGTTAATGCACTAAGGCTTATATGCATAATTGATCCTTTTGAGACAACATTGTAATAATAGGTCGAATAGCCAATATGTCTACTAGCTTTTCGGATGGTGTTAAGCGACAAAATTGTTTAGCTTCTTATGGTCCAAACTATTCCATATGCAGCTTTGTTATGCATCAGGCTTGAAGCAGGCTGTAATGTGATTGCCCTTGTTTGAACCAAATAGTTAGATCTTCCCCGATGCAGCACGATCTATAAGCCAAAGAGCATTATCATTAGAAACTCAATAGGAGCCAATAGGACATTGGTCTTGTGTCAATTCTTTGATCTGTCTCACACATAAAACTTTAATTCCGAATTTGTAAGCTCCTGATATTCATAGTCAGCTATTGATTCACTCCTCATCTTTTTTGTTGGATTGCGGAAACAAAAAAGTCAATTTAGAGACGGTGTCAAAAGGGAGCACGTGTGTTACCGAGGATATATTACAAGTCGCGTCCTAAGGTTTAGCGTTTTTGAGCCGAGCATGGTACCAATGTTCCGGTACTGAATGCCTAATTTTGGCTGGGCGGTGTCTTAAGGTAACAGCATGAAAAAAAAACTGGTGTAAAAAAGACTCGGTAAGAATCCTTATTCAACGTCAGATCGTTTTAGCTCGGCCGGGGCCCCGCTATGGCTTCTTGTTGGTTTTGTTCGAGAGTTGGCGCCATATCTCCTTATTTGCTGAGATGGGACAAAGAGTTATTTCTGTCTATGTCTTGAATCATTAACATTGTCAGAAAAAAAAAAGATGAATTTATACTTATCTTGTTGCGGTTTGGTAACGTTATAAGGAGGATCTTGTGACACATCAAGATCTGGACCACACGAGAAACGATAAGATTATTAAAAAACCAAAGCCACGAAATGCCATTTCACTTGGATTTCAAGAATTCACTATGATAGAAAGGGATTACGAGCAATGCCGACTTAACACACTAGTAGAATAAAGGAAGGAATAACAGCAAGCATTTAGTAAGGGGGTTGAGTAGAGGTGTACAAGTAAAAGAAAGCTCTTCATTTTTAAGAAAATGTCGAAATTCAACATTACTAAATAACGAAATTCTTTATTCTCACTTCAAACCTTGATTTGGGCATTGATCGAATGTGTATGTTTGCGTGGGAAATGACTAGGTTAGCAGGAAACCATGGCAAAGACTATTACCAAGACGATGAGCTGGATCTTCGGAAAGAAAGAGCGCTTCAACCGTTATATAAGCAAGAAGTGATAATTTAGCGGGAATGTTTTGTCAGTATAAAATGGTGTAATTCGGACAACACAGCATAAAAGTTGTTGAACCCAAGTAGACTTGTGTAATGAAAAAAAAAAGCACACGCCGTCTTCTTTTTTGTGTGTCTCGGTTGGGTATTTGACGGAGCCGAATTTTACACACATTTTTTCATCTCTTACTCTCTTTCAACATTTCTCTCTTTCTTCTCTTTAACAATCCCCCCTTCCTACATTTCTTTTTCTTCTTCCTTTTTCCTTCTCGAAGTTAAAGCCCAACGATGGGAAATAACTTTGATCCATCAGCATTCGAAAATGTAGTCTCACAACCGGATGGGGCCGAGTTAGCTTCTCTTCTTGTGGCTTTATTATGTATCTCCATCATGGCTGTTTTATTCGCCATCAAGACATACGACGTCCAGTTCAAATATCTTAGCTATTCGCGATGGCTTGTCGTTTTACTTTATATTTGCTCTTGGACTTTCACATTCTCGGCTATCATCTTGGTGTCCACGAACGATGGTAAAGAAGCGGCCAAAAGAAAAAGAATAAACAAAGTCTTTAAATTTGATATGATCGTTTTTGACGTTTTGGCTTATCGCGACAACTTTTTTTTGAAAAGGAAATTACACGTCGTGCTTCCTGACCCAGATGGCTTGTGATATATTCTATTCCTCGACAAAAATGATCATTTACACTTGGTAAGAGAAAAATCCCGCCTGCGTTGCACGAAAACAAGAGAGCACTTTTTTGTCATGAAACTCACCCAGTATCTAAAAGGCTGATTGAAAAGGTTTGGGTTGTGTCAGCAGCTCGACAATCCAGATGGCAAACACTATCTTACAGATTCCACTGTCTTCTGATGACGCCTTACGTCGGGATCCTTACCCTCATGGTAACGAAACAATCTGGAAATTCATTCAATTCCGCTGATTTACGATCTAACTAATTATGTAGCTTGTTTTTCATATCATCGAGTTGGAAGCAGATGGCGTGTGCTATATTGGCTTGCAACCCGTAGCAAGTGTTCCGCTGCTTGTAAGTATACATTGAAAGAAAACAAATGTTTATAGCCAAAAAGAAAAAGAAGAAAACTAATGATTGAAATTACCATTTGTTAGGTATATGATTTTGTATGGGATCAAGAAAGAAGAAAATGTTAATTTGAGAATGATAACCTAACAATCTTTCTTATTTCAGGTCTTCAATCTCTATATGACGATCCTTTTCGTAAGGCCTTTAATGAAAGTCGGAAGAAGCGTTAAGACCGAATGGAAAGTATCTCGTCTTCATGAAGTCGCCAAACGAACCCTCGTCGCCTCCATCGTCACTCTACTTGTCTCTTTCGCCAATATCCTTACGATTATTCTTTTCAACGGCCGAGAGCGTGGTTTGATGTGTCTAACCTGCTGCGTTGTTGATGTAACCATCAATTTGGCTACGGTGCATTGGGTAAATCGGATTAATCATAGTACGCCCAAACCTTCTTATTAACCCCTTTCATTTCGTTTTTGAAAATTGCTTAGGTCACGACGAACCCATCAGCGAGAACTTCAAAAGATAATTACCATAGCGACCCTACGCCAAATCCGAATTCGTCACCATCCGCCGAGCACAATACACAGGAACGATCGCAAGGTCACCCATCGACGGAAAAAAGCCAGTATATGTTCGCAAGCGAAATAGAGGAAGATATGCAAGCATACGTCACCCAGACCGAGCATACTACATCCAGTTATAGGAATAGTCGATTTGCGAGCGGTGGTCAGAAAGAGGACGACGAAATGGACTTAAACAGCAGTAGAGTCTCTTCTATCCACGAATCAAACAGCAGTCGAAAGTCATTAACCAACGTATACACAACCTCGTACCCGGGAACTCTATAAGCTCTTTTTTTATTTATTTCAAAATTTTCTATTACCCTACAAGTGTTTCTCAACTAACTCACTATATCCAAAACCATCTTAGTATACACCCAGCTAAAAAGAATACAAGAACAGATACAATATATAGTATGACACCAATTATATGAATCAAGCTACTACTACTATTTTGCTTTTCTAAAGAAAAAAAAATACACAAAGATTATTTCATGACTGCGACTGAAAAAATGATTGCCGTTTACGCTTTTTTTTTGATCCATCTGGATCATCTTCCTGTTTCCTCTTTTCATTCTGCACCGGCTCTGGGTGATCCGCAGTAGAAGTAGTAGAATGGGTATTATTATCATTAGTGTTACTCATAACTCGTTCCTGCTCTTGCAGTTCCATGGCGAAGTGATAGTCGGTATGTTCTGGAATATCAGCATAAGGTATAGATCGAAGACACTTGTCACATGTCCACCTGGTGGACGGGCCTTCCTCTTCGCGTTTGGCCTCCTTAGCAAAAAAGCTTGTGATACAATTTGTAGGTGGATTAGGCTTGTGCGACGTCAAAGCAAACGTTTCGTTTCCATCAGATAGGCGACCTTTGCCAAAAAATTTTGATATCGTATGGGACGTCGCTGACTCATCCTGGGAAAGACCTAAAGCCTGGAACGACAATCCTATGCAGGGATACGGATCCTCGATCATGCTGAAGAGTTCCCGAAACTTTTGCGAAAGACGATCTGTCCCGGCAACGCCGATATGTGAGTGGTAGGGTTGCACAAAGATCTTTCTTTTTACCTGCGCTTTTCAATTCGCTCCTTCGCAACATCGGACAAGCCTTCGACAGGCTAGCAGTGCTTTGCTTTGACCGAACATGCATCTAATGGGCTTTGTTTAACCATGCATATTTTTTCTTTTTACTTCTTAGACATTGGGATATTACCGAGATAGTTTTCGGCCAGGATCCGTACTCTTCAAAATGCGCTAGAATACGATTATAAAGCTCGGACCCCAATATTGTAAACCATCGGTGCATCTCCCTCTCCGTAGAAATAAACGGATTCATGGATTTGGCTGCCATAAGAGATTTTGGTTCCTTTGCGATAATAACTTTCACAGACACAAAAAAAGATTAAAACATTTTAATTTAAACATTGGCTACACTTACCTTCCTCATTATCGATACCGCGCGCAATATTGTACAACCACGAGCCTGTGGACTGGCCGAATTTCTGTTGTAGATCCTTCATGTCATACTTCCTATTTGACTCCTGTCAGCCATTTTATACATTTTTTTATCATCCAAGTAATAGTTACCATAGATCGCCCGCTTTTTCGATGTTCAGCTCGTTTTGGACTTCGTGTCCAAGCTTCCCTCCCAAGTTGCGTATTTTTGTGAATGGTATCTCTCTCATAAATTCAACAAGCGCTACGTTTCGGAGTATAGTCTAAAAAGACTAATTTAATTCTTCCGTTGACTGTTTCGTGAAGCCTTCTTCACCTGCTTGTTAGGTTTATTCATGCTTGAACATAACTTCGCGGCAACTTTACAATGGGCAATTCCTTTATGGATGATTTTCCGTCAATCGATCGGCGGGAGGAAAAGAAGAAAGACTCACCAGCAGAACACGAGTAATGTAGTTCGTCAAACACTTGTTTCCGTATCCTGCCAGCAAGCTCAGCTCCGATGGCCAGTTGCAGGTCAGACCAGGTGGTACGTGCCCAATTTGTCCCCGCTGAATCCTGCCCTTCCTCTCCCTCTTCCTCCTTTGATCTTATCGTGATCGCAAGCGAGTCCCAGTCTATCGGTACGTCACACACGGTCTCATCCACCTTTGCCAACAGTTCTGACTGGCTCAGATACGTTTCCACTAGACGTTCGTTCACATAGGATGTGACGTCAATAAAAGCTTCGTCGAGGCCAACTTTCTGTATCTTGGACGCGTATTTTCCAAAGATCGCCAAGATCTTCTTTGACGCTTCTCTGTAAGGATCGAGACAAACTTTGTGCGTGGCTCGGTCGGGTGATGGATAATAGCGAGGTTTAGGATCATCCTCGGCATAGGTTGCTACGTGAACCAATTTCAACTCTGAAATTCTCCTCTTTTTTAGACGGGATGACTGGCGACTTTTGATTTCGGATCTTTGCTCACTTACCAGGACACATTCTCTTTGCTTCTTTCGCAGTGGTTCCTAATCGCGTTATTCCGAATTTTCTCGCAGTATAATTCACTAGATCCATGGCGGTTGCTGTATGAGTGATAAAGATGCCTATCATAACGAGACGACTCACCCGCTATAAGACTGTCCCATTGTTGTACTGCAACTGGTTCATCGCGCGACAACCCTAATCTGACTTCCTCTTTGCTTTGATATTAAGAGATCTGATGGTCTAATGGAGGATGCATACCAACCTACTTGACAATAAAAGCAATCTGATTATTGAGGCATAGTTAGCCACAAAAGAGCATTTGACATGGATAGACTAACCGAGATCGATGTGCAATATGCAACGCGACTTATGCAGACATGGTGGTAATGGCGTGTTTGTCATGGTATTCTTTGGGCGCAGCAGTTACCCAAAAGAAAAAAGGACGTTCAAATCCAGAACGCTGCTGGACTGTCAAAGCACACTGTCTGCCTCCCAAACTGTATTCATATGTTGTATAGCAACAGCTGCCAATTAAACTACCCTAACAACGTTGCTTAACTGGTATGTTTGTTGTTGCGGTAAAAACGGTACGAACATGTCTATTTTTTTCGAAGAAATAAAGCAAATGGGATTGACTAATTGTACTGCAAAACAGTAAGCTTAACTTGCTAGGCCGGTACATGTCTTTAACGCACACGGGCTAATGTAAAGCCAGACCGAAACATGGAAGACGCATAGTACATTTTAACGCTCAATTTAGCAACTGACAGCAAAAATGAAGACCAAACTCTCAACGTTCTTTGGCTGCTGCTGCAATTAAGCAATCTATCGGTTCATCTAACAATATCAAATGCATTTTTCCAACTTTTCGTTTTATTCGCATGACAGAAAATCAATTGAAGCTGAAAAAGAGAAACAAAGACAAAAGAATAGAACAGATAAAAAAACGGAGTAACAGGCTATTGTATTTTTTGTGGTAGTTAATGTGCTTTGGAATAAAGCTGTTGGTTCGTTTCTTTTACTGGCGACCACAAGTGCAATGGCTTCCGCAACTACATCCTTGACCAGTTCCCTTGCATTGGCAGGCCTGGTTATGCTTGGCTTTGCAATCGGTACAATCGCAGTTGCTATCACAGTTGCATCCACCGCTTCGGCATCTTTTAACGGTATCTCCAAGTCAATACTATTCAAATGGAATAAAGATGCATCACTTACACGCAAATATTGTCGCTTCCTTTACAAGGACAACCCATATTGAAATTATCTGACGAGTGCCCAGACGAGCAGACTTTGGCAGTCTTTTATAACAAATGTGAAACAAAACAATGGATGAATTACTTCATATTGTGCAATTGTTTCTTCCTTTAAACAGAAACAAATGAAAGCATATTTTGCTCACTTTGTGACCACGCGACTTAGTCCGTCAAATTGAATACCCGTCAAAATGCAGGAAAAACTTCCTTTCCTTCAGGTGTTACACCTTCTATTCGCTCATTTCAAAGTGGGAAGGACCCTTGCGTTCAATCCGACCATTTCCCGCTTTTGCTTTTTTCATTTTCGAGTTTTTGATGGATACGGAGTCTTAATGATCACTTTAATGATGACTCAAGCTAAATCATCAGTGTACAACCCAACATTTTGCCCAGCAAAACAGAGGGCAAAGCCAAATTGGGCATTCTATTGGTTAAGATTCCATTTCATTTCTGACCTTGTAAAAATAAGCAAAATTATTAACAGCAAATGAAAGGATATAGGTTAATTTTTTGCACGATATCAATTGCCAACCTATTTTCGTATCCAACTGAGAAAAGCCGCTTTTCACTGTACGGAACAAACGCAATAACCAAACGAAAAGAAAACAAATAAACACAGTTGGATGAAGGAGTTTGGATGTTGTCCGATCACCATAACGTGGCTTTCGCTTTGTGTAACACAAGCGCTAGGCAATTTCACCGCCATGACAATGGACATCATGCCTTCGTGTTACCCCAACGGATTGTATGCTTCTCTATGCTTTTCCTTTTCCTTGACAACCTTTTCCTTTTCATTGATAATTCGTACTTTTTATTTTGGAAAGAGGATACTAACAATAAAATGAAAATGGAAATCAAAAATAAGAACTTTTTTTTCATAACCTCGGATTTTTTTTTCCATGACGACATGGGTAAAGAAATTTGGAACAAGTTATGTACAACGGAAAAACCCAGCAAGCAGGCACGAAAAAAGAGAAAAGAAGAGGGAAGTATACATGAGGTGAACAAAGAAAAAAGAGACACCGCTTGCGTAGTATGTCTCCTGGAAAAAACACAAGAGGTAAAGATGGGAGCAGCGCTGACAAGAGCGCTTGGGTTAAGAGGACGAAGTGAGAGCGTAAGTATACAATATACAGGATTACTTTTCCTTTGTTTTGGTTTCCTTCAGAAAAGAGAGGAAAGTAAGGTATCGGAGAGCCCCGGTGAATCCACAGGAGAAGATGGCTCACTTGTTTGGAGATCTGAAGAAGAAGAACCGCTAAAGAGGGAGGATCCAAATGCAGCCAGGGTGTGATTGAGAACTGCCATATGCGAGTGTTCTATATGGTACTTCAAACCATTCAAGTTCTTGTACCGTTTGCCGCAATCGCCGATCGTGCATTGATAAGGTTTAGAAGCAACATTTTCATTTTCATCCGATACAAGATTGCAATGACCATGCTGGTTATGATATTTCAACCCGTTTGGATTTTTGTAGGCCTTGTCACATCCAGGAACTGGGCATTTGTAGGGCTTATCGGCATGGATATCTAAAAAAAATGGACTGCGTTTATATAAATGTGGATTTGGCATGTGAAAGACCAAAAAAAAAAAAAAAAAAAAAAAAAAAAAAAAAAAAAAAAAAAAAAAAAGAAAGACGAGATACATACTCATATTTGCTGTGGCCAGTAAAGCACCTGCTTGAGCCAGGAAATCCCCATCGGTCAGAATGCCACTTGGTGTAGGAACATCACCGTTAGCAACCAATGCAAGTTTCTTAACAGCCGACTGTGTTAAAAGATCCAACGCATTCGTTGTATTGCTGGAAATCTGTGTATAGGATCGTTTCTTGCCAGATGACTTTTTGGTCGTCGATGCCGCAGCAGCGGCAGCATCTTCATCCACAAGACCACCGTGGATATCGCCGTTGTGATCGTTAAAACCACATGAAGTGGATATGGGGACTGTCAGCGTTGCGGGGGATGCCGTTCCAGTTGTGTTGTACAGATCAGAGAGATAGGCAGCCGCCCTCTTCTTGAGGGTGTGGATGTCACTACCACTCGTGGTTGTACTTGACGACAGAGGGTCATCAGTCAAGGTGGGGCTGCTGGGTGCGGTAGTGGCGCTATCGGATGAAAAGCTCAGGGAGGTAGGCGACCAAGGTCCTGCGGAATCATCATCATAAAGACTGCCATCATCGTCTTCCAATCGAACATGGCACTCTTCATAGTGTTGCAACAGATCATGAAGATCGTTCAGGATCAACCCACAACAAGCAAAATCACGGCAAAAAGTTGCTTCTAATTCACTCGATTCAAAGGTATCCTTAACGTCTGTCTGAGGCTGACAGAGTTGAAAATCATACGAACTGTTTTTTGTTTGGATGATTATTTTCTTTAGTTTTGGCAACAAGAAGAACGGAGAATGCATTTCATTCAACTGCATTGCTTTGTTTTGTTTCTGGCAAAGCAACAAGAAAGAAAGAAAAGGAAAGAGATGAAAACTTACTCAAATTGTATGTCTTGCTTTGGCACGGTGATAGTACTCATCCGCCGAGACGAAGTGTATTCAATTGGCACAGGCATGTTGAGAATGGGATTCAATCAAATATATATGTATATATGAGAGAGAGAGAAAGAGAAAAAGATGGGAGAATGCCAAGTAAAATCGAAAGGGTTCTCGTGTGTAATGAATAGGTAGAAAGGGGGGACCGTGTGTGCCAAAGCTTTGGGCAGGAAAAGGAAAGGGAAAAGAGTGAGGGATGATATGGCAACTTTATATATAACCAGCAAGGCAAGTGCAAAGGGAAAAGAAAAAAAAAGGCCGGTGCCACCGAGCGTTGCACAAAAAGGGTGCCGGAATCTCAAATTAAGACAGGCCTTCCACACCCGAGTCTGATTTCAATTTCGGAAACAAGAAATATGTCAAAAATATAAACAAAAAAGAAGGAATGAAATAAAAAAGAAACATATCCTCATATAAGCATGTTGTTTCCTAATCAAAATAGCAGCAATCATGACTCCATGCAAGTGTCTTCTTTACATGTAAATTTCGTGTTATTCGTGCGACGTTAACCAAAGCAATAGCTATCTCTAGAGAAATAGAACTTCGATGGGGGCATCGCTAGCTGAGATTCAAAATGTATACAAGCGGAGAATCCTGGTCTGACTCGATAACACACAACCAAACCTTAGTCGCATGAAAAGCAAAAAAAGAAAAGTGCAAGGCTTAGTATGGTACGTGGGAGAGAGAGGGACTGGCAAGACAGACATAGAGATAAAGTAACGTCTATCATCCTAGTGATGATAGTCAATCCGGTATCACCCCCATTGTTTCATCTCAGTTGAACAACATCATATACACACATACACATCGACAGACACACACACGCTAGCAAAAGCTACCTTCTATCCATAATCATTGGCTAAGTTTGTCGCCATTTCCTTTCCGTTTGAAGTATGCTTCGTGATAGTCGCCCTGTTCCAGAATTTCACAACCAAGTTTTCATCCAATCCGTAACCTTGCGTTGTTTTGAACCTTGAGTTCCTATCCTCTATCTCTATTTCCCCGTTCTCCGCTTTCTTTTTTTTTCTTTGCGTTTTGCTTTACCGACCTATTAGGGTGAGAGACGGGCTGAAAGCCCTTTCTCTAATTGCTTTTCTTGCTCCGATTTAAAAGAGAGAGTTAGAGGCAGAGCGAGGTCAAAGTAAGTTTGGATGTAATACTTCTGTAGCTTGTCATTTCCTACTCATCTGGGCAAGGCTTTCTGTTTGGTTGGGTTAGATTAGTTCATGCACGCATCTATTTCGTTTCTACTTTTTAACGAAACCTTTTTTTTTCTTTATGACATCATTTTACTACACGTTTTTCATTACCAGGAGAAGTTCAGTGCAGCCATAAATTCCTCTTTATATATATATCTTCCTTTTTCAATGCGAGGTATGTATATCTGATTGAAAGGTACAATCAACACAAGTGAAGACTTGTTGACGACGGAATAAGCTACCTTGTTCAAGAGGACTAAAAAGGGAAAAACGCTATTCATCACATGAATCACCATGCTATGCAGTTCCCACCACTAATCACTTTTAAAGAAAAGCAGATAGTTCGGCATTGCTTGATTAAGCTTTTCCAAAGCCCCCCTTATTTTCCCCGCTTCCTTCTCCTCTACTCCTCCTCCCCCAAAAATGATCGATCGTGATGGTACATCTCAAATGACATAGACATACCTTTGTGTGTATTTTACTTTATGCATATAAACTAGCCCTAGAGATGGAGGAAAAGGAGAATATTTTGTCACCGACATCCTTACTACCTTACAAAACCTTTTCTTTTAGGGAAGAACTGCAATTATTGTTTGATCCATCATCCCGTGTAACAACTGTACACGTGATGCGTTTTCCATGGCACCATCGCTCAAATCACTGTCAGAGCAACGAAAAGGAAAAAAAAAAGCCTCGGGTGAGATCTGCTTTGTGGCTTGAGCATCACGACGCTTTGCTTTCATTTCGTTTTGCAATCTTGCCTTTCCCGTACTCCCCCTTCAACCCGCCCACTTCCAGAAAGACTTGACCAATGGATATCGTTGTGACACAGAAACAATCATTGACACAAAATACCAATGAGCTTGTACAACCTTTTAACATTAGTATTTCTTGTAATTCCTTTTTCATGGAAGTAAAAAGACAAAATAAAAAATGCTATTCGCTATTCTCTTCAAAAAAGTAGCAAACGAGAATTTGCCACAGTTTGCTCATACGCAGAGTGTGAGTGAGCGAACAGAACCGTACTGTTTCTTTTGCATGCAAGTTAAACTGTGTGTAATAGCAAAACGGCGACTTAATTTTAGCAATGACGCACACACGTCGAAGGGAACCTCAAAAATTACAGAAAAGTGCGAGTTCTCGGCTTTTGCTTCAGTCTTAACGTACGCAATATCAGCACTATAATTAAAAGCAAAACATATGAGCAGAGATTATCGCATGATGCTAAACTATTTCCTATCTCAAATCCATCATGTGTTGTCATACAAGATGAACTTTCATCCTATGAAACTAGCAAGCAAGCTCTTTGCGGTCCTTGAAGAAGTAGCATGACATGTCAACTCCGAATTGCAAAAAATGTCATGGGGCCAGCAAGCGCGGTAGATCAAAATACACATCTTTGAATCTGTCTCTCTTTTCAACGACAGGATTATCTATTTCAACGTAACATAAAGAAAAAAGTTCATTTAAAGGGAACACGTCATCCAGTACTATCCAATTACGTTCTGAAGATGTCCCCTGTCTCTCTCTCTCTTTTGTTTTCATTTACAAGGAAAAAGAAAATAGAACACTATGACTGTTGCTGCGAATTGTTGGATTCAGAGTGACTGTGGTCTTGATGAAGTGCTGCAGAACATAACTGAGAAAGAAGGGCAAACTTTGAACGCTCTTCATCCTCAGCAGATTCAGCAGCAACCGCAGGAGCACTCGAAGCGCCGGATGTGCTTGGAACAGGCGTCATCGGTTCGGACTTGACTTGAGAATCATGTTCTTTCTTAGCTTCAGGAGTTGATCGTTGTCCTTGTTGTTGCTGATGATGATAATGCATCTGCGCGTTTTCCGGACTAAAAGGTCCACCTGCGAAAGGACGCGGATGCTGCATCATGCCGTTGAAATGTTGTTGCTGTTGCTGTTGTTGCTGTTGTTGTTGTTGCTGTTGTTGTTGTTGTTGTTGTTGTTGCTGCTGATCACTGCTGCCGTTGCCATTGGCGTTGTTGTTGTTATCTCCAGAAACTAGCACGGGATAGCCCATGGGAGGATAACTGACGACGTAAGACTGTGGCATCATTTGATCTTTGTGATACGCTGCGTAATGCCCATAAGGATCATAATGCTGACCATACTGATTCAGATTGCTAGGGTAACCATACGGAATAGGTGGAGCACGCAAGGCAGCTTGTGCATAAGGACCTTGCGAAGGTTGCGGTTGCTGTCCTTCATTATGTCCGTTCGGTCTATCGTCTAGTTTATCGGTTCAGTTTTCTTTTCGCGTATTTTCTAGAGTTTCCTTTTTTCTCACCCAGCTTTTGTCTGCGCTTGTATGGGCCACGTTTAATCCCCTTTTTGCGCTCTTTTCTGACGGAATTAACACAAGTATCTGCGATACCGTATTTTATACAGCGCGGACAAGGTCTTGCATCATCACATTTTTTGCATGCTTTTTGACAGTTTGCTACATAGCAACGGGCCAGGTGAATACAAGACAAGAAAAAAAAAGAAAGGCGAAAAGTGAAAAGAAGGCGCTAGACGACAACTTACTGCATGCATTTTTTACTTGCTTGCGTTTGGGTCGTGGGTGACCAGCTCCTTCGGGAAGATCGGGATGATGCAACGGTGGTAAACCATGGTTCATGATGGGCTGTGGATTAGCAGTATTCATGATAGAGGAGGAGTTGGCTGTGGTGGCTGGCGTATCCGACAACGGATGCGCCGGGGCTTGATATGGATAGTACGACATAACGATTATACAATACGTAAAAAAGCGACCCCAAAGGGAAAGTTGGCGAACTTCCCAAAACGTCAAAGAACGAAAGAAAAAAAATTCACCAAAAAATTGAAAAAAAGCAAAAGGAAAAAAGAAAAGCCACCACAGCAGTTGTTTCTTAAAGCCATGACCGAACCTCAAGAAACCTTACGAAGCAGATACCTACAGTTATGCCTTCATATAACCAAGGCACTTCCGAAAGCTGTGTTTGATTTACATGACAACATTCGTGTCCAAGGACATCTACGAGCAACTGACTCCGAAAATCATCGTTTCAGAGTCGATGACCTGGAAACCAGCATGGGCACTTATCCACGTGCCGTTCTACGAGGATCCGACATAAGAACCATCCAATTTGACCTCAAAGAAAAATAAGTATAAACGTCTATTTAACCTCAGAGAGTTTATGCTGTGTTTATAACCGGTCCCGCTCTATGCTTTCCCAGAGTGCCCGCCTGAATCGCTCTCAGATATCTGAATCTACCCAGTCTTTTTTTTTCTATTACCGCCCAAACGGGGGCTGCTTCCTTGTTACCGAACTTTGTTACAGAAAAGGTAGCTTAATTACAGTAAAAGTGGATAGAATGCATACACTTTGAGAAATAAACAAATCGAGGACCCAGTAAATAGTATATTTAGCGACCGAATATTAGCAAAGCGAGAATTGAGTCGATTGGGTTTCTCGAAAAATTTTGACTTCTATCGGATTTGCTAGCGGTTTTAAGCAAGAAAAACAAGCGTATGTATGTACAGTAGTGAAACTTGTCTAAGTGTACTGTTCTAACTTTCTAAGCAACGGTATCCGAACATCAACGCTAGTCCTTGTCTTTATTCACACCACGTAAGAACCTATGGTCATATATTTCAGTACAATGATAAATCGAAACGACTAGGCTTACTTGGCTTTATGATCCCCCGGTGAAACGAAAGATTTTTTCGACCAGATACCTAGGCGACGACGTCTTGAAATAAGAGTGAGTGCTTACCATAATAATAATTCGCTCTTTCTTACTTGGCCTTTTCCTGTACTTTCTCAAGCTTACTTGATATGCCACCATACTCGGCCCCTTGGGCAACATAAATGCTTGCAAGACCTGCCCGCAACATTTCAACAGACACGTTTTTGGACAGGAAAAACGGCGGTTTCCGGACATTCACCATAGCCACCTTCTCCACTTTAGTATATGCAAGCCAAAATAGAGAAGACAATCTCAATCTTACCGCACGACCATAATGATCTCGTTTCAGAAGCTGCACTTTAACATGACGGCCGTGTACCATATCTGTTAAGAATTGCTTGGATTCGCTTGAAAATGGCTGCGCGGGCATACCAAAATGGGCACCCTTTTCATTATAAACCAACGATTTATTTATACCTTTTCGATCTTGTTGTCCGTCGAAATAGAGGAAAAAAATCCCCTACCTCTGGAGCATCCACTCCCGCTAACCGAACCATGATCGTTTGCTTTGCCAATTCTGCATTTGCATCAATTTTTGTTGTTTAGCGTTGTAGTTGAACGTGGATGGCTCTAGTTTTGCCCATGCTTTATATACCTTTCTTCGCTGTAGGTATTTTTCGCCATAATCCCCAGCCTAATCCAGGGGTATGGTATAATCTGAAATTGTCACTGTCACCTACGGATATGACTTTGCCGCGTATCACTTGACGTCTTGTAAATGCTTCAGGAGGGATATGAGCAGCGGTAGGGTATCTTTTCCCCACAATGAATTTGTAAAAGGCAAGGCCAAGCGGCACGCCGAGCAGCAAGCCTAGCCCTACCGGTCTCCATAAGGCTAGTATGACCGTATCCGCAAAACTTTCGTCCTTGCCTTGGCAATGCACATGCCGACCAAACAGATGGCGAAAATCGCTAAGTTTATGGTCTTGTGCAGCATTTTTCTCTTCACATCGCTCTTGGCGCTCGGTCATGTTGGGTCAAGGCAACCCAGCTTTGGAATGCAGAGAAAGAAAACCGTCCTCGAAGCACCTTTGTGCGGTAATCTGAACCCTGAGGCTCGTCTGGGAGTCAAAGTTTCTTTCGGAGTTACAGCTGCCACGCATCTTGAGCATTGTCATGTTAAACATGGCATTCATAGTACTGCGAACTCCAGGCACTGCTACTTTAGATCCAATCCACTTGTACTTGAAAGTTGATACTGCGGAAGTGTCATGCGAGTGAATCATAATTCAAGCGTTAGCCATACTGACACTCGGGTTCTCTTTACAGAAGATGAATTAGCCAATGGAAGAGAATCAGAAAAGACGCAGACGGTTCTGTTTCTTTATAGACGCATCTGTATCAATAGGTTTCCTGTGCTATACTACTAACAAGATCTACTCGCTTTACTCATCAACCAAACGTTAGGAGACTCTAAACAGTGCATTAGGCTTATACTATGATTATTTCTTATCATCCAATCTTTGCTACATTCTTATAACAGATACAGCAAGCGTTAAATTAAAGCAATTCAGTAGTTGCTGTACATAGAGCACATATAATACATGAAAACGTTCACGATTCGCATAGGTAATTACTGACATTGGATATGGGTATACACAGTAAAGGTTACACTATTTCTCTGTCTTGGTTATATTATCCATAGCAGTTTCTGCATTTCCTGCAGTTTTTAAGGATGAATGTATTGAGTACAGAGAATTATGACCGTAAAAGACCTTCAAGGCTCTCTAGATCATCGATTAGACGCCCTTGCGATGTTGCTGTTGGACCTCATCATGTAGGAAATGCTTTTAGTACTATTTTACGCTTTTTGTGAAGTAGATCCTGCAGGTTCAATGCTTAAGCATTTGTTGGATAGCACACTGCATGAATTCAAGCAGATGATTTCCATATATAGCCTTACTGGGATGTGGCTTGACGCTGCTGCGTCATCACACTGCTACAAAAAAATAATTTTTGTGGGTGTGAAAGTCAGGCGGCAAAAAAGCGCAACACAGGCCGGGCAATCCGAGAAAAAAATTGGGATTACAAAGGTAAGCCGACAGTCTACCTTTTGCTTGGGGGCAAAAAGTACTTCTTTTCTGCCTTTTCTTTCTGTATCACTCTATTTCTTTTGTCTGTATTAATATGGTTGAATCGCCTTTCTTCTTGTATAATGCCATCTTACATAGAAAAGAATCATTCGGCGTGTTTTTCTCAATTTACCTAAATGACATCTCAAATAAACAACAACGAAAGCTCCTCTTCTGCTCAGGTTGGATAAATAACAGTAATATCAGCATTCATCTAAGCATCAGATATAGATGCCCTCCACAACAGAATCCATCACTGGTGCTCCAGATGAGGAAATCATTACTCAACTGACTCTGGCGGGTTTGAAGGTCTTAATGGTCCGCAAACGGGATCAGATCATTTACAAACTACCTGATAACATGTCTGTCTCCTCTATCGGCGAAGAACAACGCAAATTATTACTATCCGAAATACAAGCTCTACATGCGGCTACTATGGCAGCTGCGGCAAAGGCAAACACAACCACTAAAATTGGATCCGAAGCGAAAACAATTGCCCCAAAGCAGAATGGATTTGCAGCATCGTTGCCATCCGCATCAACAGCTGAAGCTGATGCCCTAAAGGAAACAGCGAGAAAGTTAAGGGAAGAGTTGGAACAGCAGCAACTGAAAAGTCAACATGATGGAGGAAACTACGTACTTCAATCTATGCCTGAAATTAAGACTACTCGCAAATACGTCAAAACTGGGAAATACTCCAAAAAACGTCTCCAGCAACAGCAGGTTCAACAACAGTCTCTTTCACAGCAACAACTTCTAGCTCTTCAGCAATCATTACAAGCCGCGTCCACCCTATCAGTCCCTAACAGTCCAGCACAACCCAATCCGCTAAAACCACTTGCATTTCCGGCAAGTCAGCTACCATCACTTCCCATTTTAACGAAACGTCTTCCTGAAGAAGAGGCGCATCAACTAGAGGTTAAAAGAAGGTTGTGGTCCAGTTGTCCTCCGTCTGCCGATATGTATTTACTCATTCTGGATGTGTAGATTTATTGAATCTCTGGATGCAGATAAACAAGCTGTTACTCGCCCAAACTATTTCACCCCGTTTCAGTCCACTCAAGACGCCATTAATCGCTTGCTCCCGTATCACATCTATCAATACCCGAAAGGAGACCTTGATGCAAACAAAATACCACTAGACCGTCAAGGTTACTAGTATGAAAATGACGAATACATAGCTGATGTTCAATATGATTTTTAGATAATGCTATGCTTGATTTGTTCAAATGTCAAACTGAAATGTTTGCAAAACATGCTGCAGTATCCAAAGCATTAAGCAAAGTATGGACTATCAGCAAGTGAAGTGTCGCCGATACTAACTTGATATAGAATGCGAACTCTACTTCTTTGCAAATATCTCTTGAAAAGCAGCTATTGGCAGAGCAGCGCCAGCGATTAACGGAAGAACAGACCAGAGTTGCAGCTGAACAGGCAGCACAGCATCAAGAGATGCTTCGACTTCAAGCAGAACAAGCAAGACAGGCAGCCGACGCACAAGGGGCACCTGTATCGTCACAACCCATGCCAGGTAGATAAAACAGAACGAAAGAAAAAAAATACACGTTTTTTGTTTGAATTTTTTGTTTAACTGTGTTATACCAGCAACTAGCTATGCAAACGGTCTTGCACAAGCCAATGCAATATTACAGAACCCACAGTTCGCCAGTCAGTACAGTCAATTGAGCCCGGACTTACAACAACAACTACTTCGAAATCGAGAGCAGTTGAAAGCGCTGATTGAACAGCATAGCAAAGACAACAACACGTTTGCAAGATGAATAATGTAAATAGCTATCTGAAAACCTCTTGCATTCAGCTCTACTTAATAAGATACTGTATTTTTCCGACGTAATTTCACGGTGCATGAATTCAATGCCACAACGAGTGAATTCAATTCCTCTTCCACCGTAATCCAATAGGTCGAATAATGAAAGCAATATCCAAACCTCTATAAGACGCCTCTAGGATCTACAACCAGGATCATGACATATCTAGCGCTCTTAATGATGTATCACCTTAGGAAATCATACTTTTCATTATCGAAATTCGACATCTACTGTGAGTCATCAAGATGTCATACTTGCAGAAAGATCAGTAAAGGTTTCTATATGTATGGTTTCGCTTCTAATAAAATTGGTACGATATCCGGGTGATTATTAGAATAAATATGACTTGTTACTGTCAAGCTCAGTTTTCTAAACACGCCAAGGGAATTCGTAAGATGCGACTTTAGTTCTTGGAAATAAAGTACGTAGAGCATGACTCGAACACGATATTTAACACGGGAAAGAGAATGTATCTTGACTTCAACGGAAATCATTTCGCTTAGCCTTTATTGTATCGGATAACCTTCAAATTTTGTAAGAAAAAACATGCAGATCATCAGCGAGCTTAGACAGTGCTCCCAAGCTCTAACTTTATTTCAAGCATGATAGCATCAGTTACGCCATGATCAAACCTACTGCATACTGTACTTGTATTCTGCTATAATGGTTGCCTGGACCAAGTTACAGTGTAAAGATACAAGGTCATTAAGCATTACAGTCCGTTCAGTGTTGTAGCATTTTTGGATGTGAATGTGTCTGCAAGTTGAAGTTCCGCAAGTCTGTCCCTTTCACTTCTCATCAGAGCCGAGTCACAACACCTTCATTCACTTTGCTTTTCGACTTGAATAAAGCTTGATCAATGACAAGCAAGGCGCAAAACAAGGAACTGTCAACATTACTCCAGAAATATGACGAATTTGTGAATCTTAAGCTAAAACCTGATTTGAAAGCGACCCTCGATGCCCGTAACGAAATATTCGATATTCTTTCGGAATAGTAATGCCATCGCTGATGCATATAAAGCTTTCGATCTCACCATTCACTTTTAGTCAGAAACTCAAATCGCAAATTGATCTCATACAAAAGCACGATCTCAAGGAGCTGAAAACAATGGTTGATTTAGGATCACAGTTCTATGCGCAGGCAGTTGTGTAAGCCGTTTTGATGGGGATGGCGCACAGTATCACCTAACTAATTTCGAACGGATATAAAGGCCAGACACACAGTATATTTATGTCAACGTGGGATTTGGGTTCCACGTTCAATTTACACTGGATGAGGCAAAGGTCTTTATTGAGAAAAAGGAGAAACGATTGCAAAGGTAAATTGGATGGGTCAAGATGGCTGGTCCTATTTTCTTTCTTTTCGGAACACTCATGTTTTGAGCTTTATAGCACGGTTGACAAATATTCAGCAGACGCTGATAAAATTAGAGCCCACATTAAAATGGTATTGCCATCGCGTTGAAATGGAATGTATTCTGACTGACATTTTCTGTAGGTATTGGAAGCCATGGCTGAGATTATGGAAACTCAGAAAGGAGCATAACAGCAACTGGTTTTCTTTTTGGACTCGTCTTTCAATCATTGTATATATTTCCACTATATTCATCTAAAATAGATCCTTTGGCCTGGAAGGTGCCTAGTCTGCCACGCCTTTTTAACATACATATGCCCTAATCCTTGTCTGCAAGCTAATAAGAGCGTGTGAGACTCTTTTCAACTGTATACTATTTTCTTTTCGAAGTTGAGATACATGAATAAGACATATCTGCCATAACCTAGTGTCATCTGCCAACTCCCCGCGTTTTCCTGTTTTGCGTGTCATTAACTTTTGATAGAACGTAAATTAATGAACTTACTTTGTTTTAGGGCACGTTTCAAGCACATTTTGGGTAATACATGTACATGAGTTCCAGCGGTTTGTTTTATATATAGACCATGTTCCTATTCTCAACAACAAACCTCGACCTGATTAACTCGCCTCTGGTTTCGTTTAGATATGTTCAGAAACAAATGATATCACTCGGCCTAGAGGCGATTGCTGTCTCGCAAGTAGATCAATTTGTATCTTGACTTAAGGCCTATAATCACATCAAGTTTACTTGCGTATGGAGGAGTCGATCTAGGTACCCACATGTGCCTGTACGCTCATCTACGTCTATCGTTAATAAGTAGGATGCACAAAGTGATAAATGTTAACCACAGCATGATCCATCAATTGAAGAACTATTATTGGATTATATGATGCTTAATAAAAGAAAAAATGCAGCAACAAGCAATACTGTTGTTTAATTCTTTTTCAATCAGATGAAAAACATCAGCGTTTTCTGTAGAACAATGAATAATGTACAAACTGTAAAATGATTGGGCGAAGTTCGTGTAACCTCAAAAATAAAAAATAAAAAAAGATATCCGGCCTACCAGATTCGAACTAGTGACCTAAAGATGACAGTTTAACTACAGTCTTCCGCTCTACCAACTGAGCTAAGGCCGGTTGTTACGTCAAAGGACGGAAAATTCTATTTGTCGGATAAAAAGGATGAACGCCATGCATTGGGCAGAGCTTCGAAATGACAGGGAAATTTCCCAAAAGTAGGGTTTTGCACAGTATGGTTTGGTTCACAGTTCCTTGCTGGAACTGAACTAAACTGTAATTGTGAAGGACTGAAGATTCATTTCGATGGTGAAATAAGCAGCATCCTTGCCAATTTCTATATGGATCTTTGTAGGTCCGCTAGCCGTTCTAGCAATGTCAACACCATTTGAATGTTGCTTTTCAGCATCGTCGGTCTTACTTTTATACTCACGCAATTAGTTAGACCGACATGTTATAAACTAGTAAGTGCTTTTACAATCCTAATCATTTTTTATTTTGAATCAACTAGGAACTAATTCAGAATTCCACTAATTAGTTCCAAGAGAACAATTTTGCTGTTATGAGAAACCACAACAATGAACGCCTAGACGTGTTCTATAGGCCAAACACAACGCACAGTATTCAATTATAGGATACTATTGCTTAACCTAGTTAGTATTACAGAAAAGAACTGAACAAGTGAAACTACTTTCATTTGAACTAATTCACGGAATTCTAAACTGCATCTAGTTTATCCAAAGAAAAGGAGGATCAAGATTATACAAGCAATAACTGGTATTATAAGACGTTGTAAATCAATCATATGTGAAATGGTGTTGATGTTGTTCAAACAGTTACCTGTTCTATAGAAATCTCTATATAAACTGGCAATGACGAGATACTGCTGATTTAATGGTCACAGTGGGTCAGTGGAGCGCAAAACAAAGTTATCTCAGTTAATTCAGATGAGTAAAATGTCAGGCTAATTTCAATGTAAACTTTTCAAACTATGATGACCTTACTTCCTAGAGAGAATACACTCTTTTTATCATAACTATTATATATAGGTTTTATACTCCTTTATTCTCTAAAAGAATGGTTCTCTTTATATAGTCTTTTTCAGTTTGATTAGGTTCGGTTCGGTTTGTTTCCAGCTAAGAACAGAGAAATACAAAAATGCTGAAACGCAAATGAACTGCTATGGCTTAATGCAAGGAAGGAAATTAAGATCTTGTCGTATCCGAACTAAATAATACCAACGTCTAATCACAATCCAATTAAAAATGTGTTATCAGTTATCCTTAACAGTGTCTTCAGAGGCTAACAAGTACATCGCTTAAATGTTGAATAAAGACACAACCGAAACAAGGACGGAATTGTAGACGGTTACCGACAAGTTATCCTATGCAATGATGATATCTATAGTAAACCATGCCTCGATCGGCATTAAATGATAACCAATAAAGTTTCCCAAACATCTACTTTCACCATTACCAAGAGAGAGAGAGAGAGAGAGAGAGAGAGAGAGAGAGTACTTGCCTAAGACTATGCGACACTATAAATGCCAAACCTTCTAGGATCTAGTTAAAACTTGTACGCCATCCTCTGAGATGAAGACCTAGATGGATAGTTTAATTTCCATAATCTATTAATTACTGGTTAATTTACCGTATGTTCAAACTGAGCGCTTCGACCGCCATCTATAGTGGATATCGTCCACTGATCGGGCCACATAACACCTGTTGATGAGCCTTGTGAGAGCATAGGTTCAATGGTAAATGCCATGCCCGGGGTCATCGTCCCTTCTTCATTGTTACCTAACGGACCATCAATGCTATATTAACAATGATACCTTCAAAACGCTTACGGTGATGATATATTAAAGGAAAACAATGAAATTCTTCGCCAATGCCATGACCAGACATTTCGTTTGATACGGTATACCCATGCTTCTCTGCATGATCACTGTTCCCGAATGAATGAATACAATGAAAATAGATGCAGTAAACATCACGTACCTGATAACACGACCAATTTCTTTTAATGGTACATCTGGCCCACAGATTGCAATCGCACTTTCTAATGCCTCCTTTGTGCATTCCACTAAGGCTCTTCCGCGTTCATCGACTTGGCCAACCAAAAATGTTGCTGATGTGTCACCATGATATCCGTCCAGATATACCTAGATCGACATTTTTGGTTTGAGAAGTCCAGTTTGGCTAACAGCATGCAACATACGGTGACATCGATGTTTATTATATCTCCATGTTCCAAAGGCCGACTGTCAGGGTCCGATTAATTGTTTTCTACCACAACATACACAGCTACTCCATCGTACTTACTCGTCCGGTATACCATGTGCAATAACATTGTTGATTGATGTGCATATACTTTTCGGGAACCCCATATAATTTAATGGCGATGGATAGGCTCCATTGGCTACAATAGCCGTATGTAACGCCTTGTCAATGGCGTTGGTTGTCACACCAGGCTATATCTTCCCTCAGCATCTCAGACTTTTCTTTTTACAATTATTGTCCCTACTTGACACATTTTCCCTCCTTGCTCGAGAATTTCTCTAGCCAAAGAGCATGCCTTTTCCAGGCCTTTAAGATCGTTCGCATCGTTGAAAGGAATCTGTGGGAGCCATTTGGATGAAGCACCTTGTTCAACGTAATATGGTTTCCGAATGTGATCAGGAACTGGAAGACGCTCCGCTTTTCGTGTATCCACCGTGGCCAAGGAAACAGGCACCAGCCGTTGGAAATCTCCCCAACGATTCTGCGATCGAGCCTTCCGGTTTACACCAACTCGTGGCAGGCATGCTATGTTATTCGTGTGCATTGCCCGACATGACCGATACACTAGCGAGGAGTACTTGTTATACATCGTTACGGAAACGCCAGTAAACAATCGAGATACGGTCACTCAAAATAGGAATAGAAGGTAAACCGAAACCCCGCTCAGTATCCCACTAATCAACGAACAATGCGTTTCCCCGCAGTTTGCTGGGACAGAGAGCCCTCATCTCGGTTTCATCTTAGAGCTTGCCTTTGAGTCTTTGTGAAGAATCCATGAAAAAAATCGGCAGTGGATTGATGAAATTTGGTTCAACCTCTCTCTGACTATGCCAGCCTTTTTTAATGTATGCAGTGTCGTATGGAAAGGATAGGATTAAGTCTGCCTGAGAATCCCTTGTGTGATTTGACTTTACGCCAAAATGCTGTCGGCTAGCGATCCCTGCTTCAAGTTCACACATTCTATAGCTAGCTTTGCTCCTTCTGACCATTTGGTTTTAGTAGCTCTTCTTGCTATAGAGTGTTGGCTGTTTCCCTCCTGTTTAAGGGATAAAATACATTTCTCAATTGATGCTTACTTTTCAAATGTTCTTTTCGATAAAATATACGTCAAAGCGTAATATACTATATTTGCCAGTTAACTGCAGCCAAGTAAATTGAGCATAGAAGCAATAATATTTGGATAGTATCAATGGTGCCCTTATTGACTTGAGAGATCAACTTTGTCCGATGTACCTTGCTGTCCGGCGTAGAAAAGTTGCTTTTCGCAATAACACCAAGCGACACAAGTAAATACATGTACAGAGCAATTGCGGGAACAACAATATTTGGATTATTATATTCCCAGATAAGCACTAAATTCAGGGTCTTTTACAGTCATTCCATCGAAAACATATCGTGCTAAACAATTATAAAGATAAAGCTTTTTAAAACTCACGGATACAATTAATCTACCAAACGACAGTGGGTAATCAATGAAGCTCAGACATAGTATGAGACAAAGCTGGGATGATAATACTATACGCATTAAATGGTTTTTATTAAAAAGAGAAGGTATACAATTGTTTTTTTTTTTTTTTTTGATTGATCCATCTGCTGGGAAAATCGCCTGGGTCCAAAGGCGACATCTATTCGATTGCGTATCTGACTTTAAATTTAAGTGGCTGCATAATCTTTCAAACACGGAAAAGGAATGCGCTGCTATTCATTTCCCTTCGTATGATTCGATGTGGCGTGGTTTGGATGAGATGCAGCCGTTTATTCCGTGTGAACAACAGCTAGCAAACGCAAATTGGCATATTCTCGCACCACTATAAGGATATTTAGCCAAATGCACATCTATGAATTGAAGAAACAGAACACATTGTAATTACCCGTCTGCATCGCAAAACGTATCACAGTAAGACCGGCCTTGATCGTCTATACGCTGACAAACAGGTGCACTTTTGATGGTACCACAACGAACAGCAACTTCATTACTGTCATGAGCAAAAGTAACGCAAGACAATAATGCTTCTCCACACGCCGAAGATGAATAGGACGCCGTTGTACTATTTCGGTTTGATTGCATTGCAGTCGCGATATTTATTTCATCTTCAGATGACTGGATCTTATGATGATGCTTTCTTAATTGTTGCACTAGGCCGAATGTCGAGCATACAAAATAAGCTAGCACAAGTAGGGTACGCATGAAGAATAAAAGCCCTACTGCGGAGGACGGAGGAAAAAAGAGAATTGTTGCGGCAGCAGACTGAAGAAGAAAAAAATGACAAGTTCTCAGACAAATAAATAAGGTGTCGCAGTTAGTAAGGCTTAAGTCATTTCACCCTTGTTTTCTGTCCTAATCGCCGTCACTCCCCTCGCGTTTTGTTTCACTCGATTGCTTACGGAATACGCATTTTTTTCTAACCGTTCAAATTAACCCTAGGATTATCAAGGATAAGTCAATTATATCAGTGATAACAAGAAATCATGTTTTACTTATGTCTCTTCGTCTATATGAAATCATGAAGTTGTAGAGTGATTAGTTTGAATGCGCTGGAATAATGTACATACTTGTATTTATGAAGAACAATCTTTATTGTAAGCAATGGCAAATCATTTCCTTCTTCATCTTAAGTGACTAAGTGAAAACAAGCCGTCAAGTCAGTCTTGGTCATTATAAGATTTCGTCATTTATAACTATTCAAACCATGGATGCAATGGCAGTCTGAATATCGTTGAAGATGGATTTTTCCGCATTGTTTTACTTCTATCGCGCAAACCAAGGTAAAACAAGCTCATTATGTCTCCTTTCTTTCTTGCCCGCTTGTTCCAACCATATTGTTGCTATTTATTTCCTGGCTTGCTTGGTCGGCTAGGCCCCAGCTAAAACGAAAAAAGAAGGTCCCATTAATATTTGCTTAACTAGTTTGTCGTGTTTACGTACATTCGTATCGTTTTATCGTCACTAGCGGACGCAAATAACATGGCATCATTCGGACTCCAGCTTACACAATTCACTGTTGCCGTGTGTCCTTGGAGTATTTCCAATGTAGTTTCATGCTCACAGCTCCAAACATATACACAGTTATCTAAGGATGCGTAGGTAAACGCGCTATAACGTAAATAATAATACTAGTACCTTCACTTCCACTTAGGACAAACGCATCATTTTCACCACCAAATGTTGATCGAATAATGCATGAATGCTGCCGGTGACCGGAGTATTTATGCACCAGAGTCTGTGTCTCAAGGTCCCAAAGATGTAGTTCGGGAGGGTCCTCTATATTCACCAGCGCATATTGTCCGTTATGGCTAAGGGTAAGAGACGTTATTCTAGAGCATTCAGAAAATTGACTAGTAATGCTAAATGTTAGATGACAGGATATCCATTTGTACCGTATAACTTACCAAATGGCAGTTAGCCTGAAACAATCTAAACTGTAGATCTCAATATATTTCTCGTAGGTAGCCGTCACCAGCCGTTTAGCATCACTGCTAAGTTTCATGTCAAGCACGCGTTTTCCGGACCAGCGGTTCACTATCCTGCCGTTGACATTCTGCATAGTATACCATTAGTTATTGTATCCCCAGTTCAGGAGACTTACCCAAAGATACATTGTTTTATCGCAAGAACCAGATATGATATGTTCCCCATCTGGTAGCCATACGCAACTTGTTACTTGATCTTTATGCTCAGAGAACGTGTGCAGCAATTCACCGCTCTAATCAGTGTTAGAAACATACCGAGATTATCGAAGCCAAATCCTTACCTCAACATTCCATAAGCGCAAACAGTTGTCGCCACTGTCGCATACCAGTATTTTGCTATCGTCTGGAGACCATGCTGTGTACGAACTGCCATCAAACTGGTGCGCAGCTGACAGAACGTGCACCATTTCAAAAGTCTTACCGCCATATCAATATAAACATTACCAATATTTTCTTTGGCTTACTTTCATATCCCATATAATACATGTCGAATCCCTAGATGCAGATGCCAAATATTGGCCGTTGTTTGAAAACGCTACATGCCATACCTCATCGGTATGGCCTTCCAAGATTTGGATGGTTGTCGAAGGAAATCCACTCCTGTGTGATACTTAGCATTCCTCAATGCCAACTTGTACCCAGTGCATACTTGTCACAAACGTGGTCTGAGAAAAGGGAAAAGCGAGCTTCAGTGCTGCTATGGTATAAACATTCTCGTCTTTGCCATTCAAAGGCCTGATGGATAAGAGTGGTTAATCGATCTTTAGGGATCATCACGGAAGGTATGATATATCCTGAGTCTCGGTTAAGCAAATTGCGTTGTGAAAACTTAAAGTAACGTACTTTGCAAATCCACAAGAAGTTGTTCTCTGGAATGACCGGCAGCCCCATCCCACTGTGCTTGCCTTCTGACATCCTCAGCGGAAGAACATAGTACTAAGCTTTCCAAATGAAGACAATGGTTAGATACACAATAAGTGAAGGAATTGGATCACCTTGACAGTTGGTGTAACCGTTCCGTGTCATAACTGAGTGGTGTCATATCATTCCTTAAAACATATAATGCTTTCATGACCTTCCGTGATTCGAGTAATTCTAGAAAGTGCTGCTGTCTTAATAGTAAAGTTGCTTTGCTTAAATCTTCGGGATCCAGGAAAGGTAAAGAGGACAGTATCGATTCAGCGCGAGACCATGCGCCCTGACGCACTGCTTGACGGAACTGGACGACTGTCTCCGGCTCCATCGTAATGCCCGATTCATGTTCCAATATCTCAGCGGCGTCCCTAAAGATAAGGATCTTTAGTCTGCATATCACATGGACACTTTTATGGTGAATGTTATCTACCTGTATCCAAGGCTTTGAAGCGACTGAACTAGCACACGAACTAACTCGTCTTTACGGACACGACCAAGGCTGTCCACGGTTATTGATTCACCATTGCTCTCTGATTTCTGCGAGACAAGGTCGTTTTGTGTTATGTGCATGGTGCGAAGTCGTTTACGTCTCGGTTGATATCGCTCAGACGTTGGTGAATGCGAAGATTGTGCAGCGTCCGCTGCTGACAAAGGCAATGAGGATTTTCTGTTGGTAACAGGCGTGTTGGGAAAGTAAATCTGCGAAATGGCAGATGGTAGCAGTTTAAGGAAAAGAAAAGATATATAGGGAGAAAGAGAAGAAACGAGGATCAGTGACGACCGAGTGGATATGGTAGGCTATTGTCGAACCGCACGCTTGGTCACACTTTTCGGTTACACTGACTGCTTTCATGTCGGCTCCCTGCCAAACTGAACTGAGTCATGACCCGAGCCACGATTGTCTTTTACTTAAAATACAGTGAAGCGTTGCATCGGACAAGACCTGTTTGTTTGTCCTCAGTTGCTAATAAATTCCATCGATAAACCCTTTGTCTCAGCACCAAGTCAATCCTCGTTAATCAACATTGTCGCGAAACCTTTGAAATCTTCACTACTTTCAAAATGATTCCTGCAGCTGAGACTTTGGAAATTAGCGAGTATTGATTGCTACTTGTTGGATATGGTACAGAATGTTGAAGTCACTTAACACATAAGCAAAGAAACAATCAAAAACATTGATATTCGTTCGGTGCAACGAAAACTATGTCATTCCAACCGATACAGTAAACAGCAGATTGCTTGGGACACTACATGATTATCAATTCAATGCGGTGTAGCGGACAGAATAAAATGCATGGGATTTTTTAACATCCTACAGTACTGTACATTAAGATGCCTTCAGTAAATATGAGGTGTCATGCTGAGCAATTCCATATCGACAAGTGTTTAGTTTGTAGATACTCTATCTTAGCTTGTTACTTCGAAAGATGCTCGGGCCGCTCAAAAGATCTGTGTAACGCAGCATGAGGTTTTATGGGTTATTATTTCCAGTTCAGTTGGATACGCATTAGCTAACCTACCGTAAAGGTACCAATACATACTATGGTCTGGAGCTATAATGCATTTTGTCTGGAGAGCATAATGGTATTACGATTGATATCAAGCTCCGTCTCGAAAAAGTGAAAGAAACAGAAAAATACGTCTCAATGCGCTGAGAACTTAGTGCATTAAGTTAGTGAAAAGCTTTAGTTTTAGCTTTGAGCAGTTTCGGGACATCGCTTGCTTTATCAAGAGTTTATAACTGCTCATCAAAAGAGAAATCCTAAGTTGTGCCATGGTATCCTGCATACGATGGTCAGATGTATGGAAAATGATAGTAGTTAGAGTTTTTTTTTTTTTGCTTTTTCAGTACCAATGAAAAAAGTTTGGAATAATCAAGCCGCTAGAATGGCAAGATCTTCTTTTTAGAGGCCATTTGTATGGTTGGCCGAAATTAAAACAGTTTTTCCAATGTGCCGAGTCATAGAAAACATCCTTTTATGTAACTTATGTTGCACAACGTCAAGCAAAAAGCGGGATTGGTCGGGCTCATCATCTTCTTTTCCTCTCTCTCTCTCTTTTCTTAGTTTGAGCGCTTTAGCCTGTCGAAGACCAGGATATGACATCTTCAAAATCTAAGCATAGTGTATCTTTTCTATCAGCAGCATCCTTCGGGTTCCTTGCCGTTGTATGTTTATCTATCTATCGCTATCAATGTCATGGTTCCTTTCTGCCATGGGCATGTTCGCTATACCGCCTTAATTGTCCAAAAGATATCCCTATTGTCGGTCACATAGACAGTCGGTATAATGAGGCAAAAGAACTATTTGAGCAAAACTTTCTAGAGGGCCATGACATTGGCGCAGGCGTAGCTGCTTATGTCAATGGCGAACTAGTGTTGGACCTGCAAGGAGGATGGCAAAATCTCGAGAAATCTATTCCTTTCACTGAGAAGACTTTGGCTCCTGTCTATTCTTGCACTAAAGTCTTGGTAAGGATTAGAAAAGGTAGAGAAGCAAAAGTGGTCTAATTTACTTCCTGTATCAGAGTGCTATTGTGATTGCTCAGTTCGTTCAGAAAGGTTTACTTTCATACGACAAACCGATTATTCATTACTGGCCCGAATTCGGGCAGGGCAACAAAGAAAACGTCACTTTAAGTGATCTGATGCAACATGCAGCGGGTATTGGCTATTTTGATCAGCCGCTATCTCTGGAAGATGCTTTGGATCCTAAAAAGCTTTCGGACATTTTGGCTAATCAAGTGCATAACTTCGGAGGGAATCGTACGCGAGCTTACCATGCTGTAACTCAAGGCTGGTGCCAAAACGAAATCCTGAGAAGAGTTGCTAGCCAAACCATTGGTGATTATGTCGAAGAGAATTTTCCAGCCTATGGCGTAGAATGGAATCTGAGTCCTTTCGAGGATACCTACGATGAGAGGTTAGTCAAGCTTTACAGGACGCCAAAACCTATGAGGATTGTTCGACTGCTTCAAATGTTATTGCACCCCACTCCGGAAAATATTCAATTTTTGGGAATGATTTGGAACACGAGATCATTCAAAGGTCTAACGAACACTTCGCCAGACCAGCTGGAATATGATCAGCTTATACAGCCCAAATTGAGGCGTCTTGAAGGCCCATCCTATAGTGGTTTCACTAATGCTCGTTCGGTAAACTATATCTGTCTTCCGAAACCAATTTAAATTTCTAAATCCTATCTTTCTTTTTATTTCTATTTCGGAAGATGGCTAAGCTCGGGGCCATCATGGCTAACGGCGGTCGGGCCATTCGACTCGGTGAACCAGATCTATTGGATGAGGCAACTTACAACCTAGTAACAAAGCCGGTACCCTTGGAATACGATACATTCATAAGGAAACCTATCCCTTCACTCAAAGGAGGCTTTGGAGTGCTTCAACATCCTACATTGGATGATGTGGACTTTGTTGGTTGGTCGGGTGCTGGTGGCAGCGCATTCTTTTGGAACGAAGAATACAAGATTGGTTTTGGCTATTGTACAAATAGTTTAGGATTAATTACACCTGATCATCGTAGTTTGGATATCTTAGCTAAGATAGTTAAAATAGCCAAAGCAACTAAGTTATCCTCGTAATGCACAGGCCAACAGTTGAAAGATTTTAAAAGCATTAAGAGACGAATAGATTCGGATTTAGCGGTAAACGTGCTTTTCGTTACACGATTGAAGTTCTTAGCCAGGTCTGTCGGATAGCAAAATATTGTTGTCTCTCCGCAGGGGTGTTGAAAACCTGAAATCGAAAAATATAAAGCGAGGGTGGCGTGTTTTCTTCTTTCCTATCTTTACTTCTCTATCGCAACTCCCTCCTCTAAAGCTTGATAACAATGGCTATCCCTGAAGGTAACGTTGCTGCTGGTGCAAAGCTCTTCAAGACTCGTTGCGCTCAATGCCACACCGTGGAAAACGTATGTACCTGGATCCATCTTAACTGCGTTCCTTCTGTTTTACCCACTTAATCGATCCATTAGGGAGGACCACACAAGGTTGGCCCCAACTTGAGTGGTATCTTCGGTCGCAAGTCTGGTCTTGCTCCAGGTTATTCGTACACTGACGCCAACAAGGAAAAGGGTGTCGTTTGGGATGATCAATCTCTCTTTGATGTATGTGCACACTCTCCATTTACAGCCATAATTGATGAAACTCCTCTCTACATAGTATCTTGAGAACCCCAAGAAGTATATCCCTGGAACCAAAATGGCTTTTGCTGGTTTCAAGAAGGTAATCATTGAATGCACGGTGGCTACATAGAAACTGACTGAGTGCTTTAAAATAGCCCAAGGATCGCGCAGATGTCGTAGCCTACATGAAGGTATAGCAGATAACAGAAAAAGGGACAAAGCAAAATCTACTATGGATATACTAAATTTCTCCTTTTCTTTTGGGGGTATATAGGAATCCACCGCCTAATCAAACACTTTCCATTTCAAATACACAGAATTTCGCCATCATACAGGGCTGGTTACCGCGCAGAACTACGTTGTACCCCGCAAAACTTTATAACAAATAAACTCAGCAGTTAGACACGTAAATCATTCGATTTTTAGCCTTCAATAGAGGGAGGGGTGCCTGGAAATATCAATGAAATGTGACTGGAGAGAACTTATTCATTAACTGCGGGTATCTCTTGATTTCGTCGAGTAACACTCAACCGTTTGAGGTCTCGGTCATCTGCAAGAGCTCCGTTAGTTTCGCAAGTCAAGCTATGAATGCGTCTGCCGTTTTACCTCGGATGGATTGCCTTGTGGAAAACTTTGGGCTAGGGGCAAACGAACTGAGTCTTTTGGAAGACATATCAGTAGATGCTGGTCGACGAGGGGTTTGAGTTCCGGAAGCTGCTATTATTTTTCGGCAGTCCATTTGAGCTCGCAGAAAATCTCAGACTGGGAGCTTTTGCTTACATCTCAAGAATTCCATGGGTCCGTCGTAAGGTCGAATCTTGGCCAGAGGGTTCGCAACGTTGTCAATGTACGCCTTCTTGGCTTTATCCCGCTTTTTGCTTAGCCTTTTTTGTAAACTTTTTTATATTTGTGCTTGCCTGTTGCTGGATGCTCAAAGATGATCAATGCACGGGTATCTTCCAACCACTTGATTCTGTAGCCGCCACGCACATTCTCGTATTCTCGGAATATATCGTGAAGGTGACGTGTTTTAAACGCTGTGGGAAAATCGTAGCAATCCAACACAACTGTTGGTTCATCCGCTAGTGGCACTTCTGCTCATCCATTTGTGTCAGCCAATAACTGATCATTGTTTATCTTTTTACCTGGAGGGTCATTAAACTCCATCATACGACTAGAGCGTCTGGATTTTCTCTTGTCATCATCATCATAACGGTCATACTGCCGCAACAAATCTTCCCAATCCTCCTTTGGAGATGATGGTGCATCGTGTGTAGGCCAGTTTTCCAGAGCCATATGTTGCTGCTGGTAAGGGTCAAAGCGTGAGAATCTTGCTACATTGGAGGCGGGGGTGGAAGGGATACTGACATCCGTTGCCACGTCCGAGTCTTCGTCAAGACAACCATCCACCATGCTATTCCTGCCGTAGCTTTGGCGACTGCCACGCGCACCGGACCAGGCAAAGTTGCGGGAGGATCGCTTAGAAGATGCTGATCCTTCCGAGAAGTCAACGCTGCTTCGGGCAGAACGGACCTCGTCACTGTAATCATTGACGCGGGAGCTCATGGACATTCTGAATTTGCCTTGACCTCGTTTCATACCATCATCATCTCCATCTTTCGAAAGTCTTTGAGGATTCACACGACCATCGAGGTTGTTAAGGCGGTTAGAAGAAAACACAGGGAGACTATTGTGGCGGTTTGCCCTTTCTTCAGGAGTATAAGTGTCCATCGTATATGAAAGAGAGATCAGGTTCAAGTGGCAGGTGCTATGAATGAGTAAAAAAAAAAAAGAAAAATATAAAGAAAGAATAGATAAACTTAAGGAATGAACAATGTTAGGAAGGGGGATGAGTGTCAATAGAGAAACCAAAGGAAAGAAAAAAGAAACAGTGATAAAAAGGAGTAGAGAAACGAAAAAGAGAAAGAAAAGTGCAGAAAAAAAGTAGAGATTTCTTGCAAAGGACTTTGCCCTTGAACGAATAGGATACCTTTGCGCTGACTGGGAATAAATTGGGTTTGGTAACCCATAACATATAACATGCCCAGGACTGGAACAAGGGAGCTCGCACTTTGCCTGTATATAATCCAAATTTACGTAGGCTGACCAACAATCGCCCACAGGGTAGTGTCAGACAAATAATTAGCCAGAAAAGTGCTATGCACAAGGCATCCCTAAGAGTATTTATTCGGTGAGAAAACACGCGACGACCTTGGATGTTGCTCTTGTTGGGGAGCGCATCCGATATCAGGATACACTTACTCTTGGTCCATACGATTAAACTATATTTCATTGAACACAACCGTTGTCATTTAACGGGCATAGCATCAACAATTTGCAGCAAATGTCTGTCTCTGAAAGCAAGAGTAAGCATATCTGCGGACACTCGAGTGAATCTGAAACATTGATTGGTTCCGGAAACAGATGAAATAGAACAGAGCGATAAGAGACCAATCCTGCTCCATGAAAATTGCCGGTCGTTGACATTCCCTTATCGTGAGGAAAGATATACACACATGAAGTTAGGGCTCTTGCCAACTACTGGTGTTTGGAAGAAAAAGTCATTCGTATGTTTCGGAAGAATTGCGCCCTTGTTTCCCGGACCTTTTCTTCTATTTTTTTCTACCTCCAATAGCATCGCCCTAGTCCACGCTTTATATTATGCTTATATTGTTTGGTTATTACGCTCAATTGAACCGACAAATGGAATAAGCATTATATGAATAGAAACACACCTCATCCTAACATGCATAAAGTGACATATACGCAAATATCTAGGTTGCGGATCTATCGGAAGGTGCATGAAGCTGTAGCCATACAGATGCAGAATCTCCGCCTTCACATGCGCTAGCCAATGCAAGGGCTTACCGATTGGCTGATTGCTAAATTTGATTCATTTTCATAAACAACATTCAAAACATCATCCAAAAGAAAAATGACATAGACAATGATTTCTCTGGTGTGAATGGATGGAATGCAATTTTTTTTTCCTTCTCTCTTCGAGTCTGCTTTATTTACACAAAGTAATTGTATCCGCCTTCTTCGCTTGCATATCAAAATTATCTAATAAGGAGCATAAAACCCGCCTCTCCCACGGCCTCTGCAAAGTAGAAAAGGAAAAGGTCAATACCGTCTACTTAAACGTCCCTTTGCGCTCAATCATACCTTCCACGGCCACGATAGCCATACATTGGAGAGTGGCCAAAGTATGGCATCATACCGCCACGGAATCCTCCGCGGAACCCTCCTCTGCCTCGGCCACGTTGTGAGAACCCAGGCACGTTTGTTCGTTTGGGAGAAACCTTCAAACCAAATATAAGAATTGAAATTCATAGATCATACATGTCTACAAACCTTCAACAAGCGACCACGGAACAAGCTTTCATTCAAGATCACGGCAGCGTTGACGAATGTTGGCTCAGCAAACTCTATGTATGCGTATCTGAAGCATGATATGAGCTCTCGATCACTCTCATCCTTCCATTCCATACCCTTTGGGATGACCACTAAATTTATCGCACAGAATAGTCACTCTGTTGATAGTACCACAAGATTGAAAGTGGGCCTGTAGTTCTTCTGGTGTTGCACCATAATCGACCTACATTCTAATTAAGCATCTCACAAGATCCAGTAACTATAATATTACGTTGCCGACATACACCGAACGAGAATCAACAAGTTCTTTGTCTATATCGGCATCAGAATAATAATTAGCAAACCACGATCATATAAAGATTTCTGCAGAACAGCAATAAAAACTTTTCGTTTTACCTTCTTCTGGTCCCATCGATCTCTCAACCTCGGCTTGCATCACACGTAACTTGGCTGCTTCATCTTCCATTTCCTTTACACGTGCTTTCATAGCCTCTAGCTCCTGTTATAGATGTGGCCGTGTCAACTTCCATGATCAGAAACACGTTTGTGCCGCCAAAGTCATCCTGACCTTGTCAACGTCGCCTTCAGCTTCGGGATCGACTACCGGAGTCTCTTCCTGTCGGATCTCTTGTTCTGCGGTGGCAGTAGCATTCGCATCCGATTCACTCATGATTCTTTATTCAAGGTGCAGAACTATCGCGTACAGCAGACGCTCAAGCCTCAACTTTGCAAGTGTGGTTTTGTATATGTCCTCCGCACGGGACCGCTATTCGGACCACAATCGACGTCACCAACTAATGTGATTTTTTCAAATGTTTTTGAAGATTCCACCCAAAATTGTTTGAAATATCGGAGAGTCAAATTTTGAAGAATCATCTAATCGAACTATGAAAATTCACAATAAGAGATTTTGAATCAAAAGCGTATTCTCGTTCAGAGGCAAGTGCAACTACATCACAATGACATAGATAATCATCCTAGTAATTATAAGAGAATTCTAAACGACCCAATGCTTAAAACAATTGAGAACACGGGAAAACATCAGCAAAAATAGTGTAGCCGATTCTGTTTATTTCATGCACAACGCCAGGTACCTGTATGATGTATGGAAAAACAATGAGTAAAGGTTAAGCCTAGTAAACATATCATTTACCCTAGCAATAAAAAGAAAATCAGCGAGAGTTATAAACGTTGATAGTTTGAATTACTGAGCATTAATACATACGAGGAGGCTTACATGCTGTTTAAAGCAAGTCATGATTCTCAACCACTGATCCTCGTTCTCATTGTCATGTGAATCACCTCACAAACAAGATACTGTAATTACGGAGCTAATATTATGCCATCATATCAGCTTTGTCAATTACGTGATATGTCGTTCATAGCTGCCTGTTATGTTGAACAAATTAGAAGAATCACTTCGTATATAGGAACACTGACTGTGGCCGTAATTTCATAAAAGGGCGAATTAAAAGGCAACCAAAGAAATGAAATATTTACAGTCCGTTTCATATGATCCTGTTTTATTTATGTGTGGCGGGATCCAGAGCGCATATTAACGGAGAGTTTGATTTTTCTATGTTATAGAAAGCAATGCTAAATATCATACTGTAGCGGTGAAGTCCATAAAGTATAGTATCAAAACCCCTTTATCGTACAGAAGAGCTCACAATGACACATCATGCTTGATCAAGGTCTAATCCGATTTGTTCCTATTACATATACACTGGTACATGCTCCCAAATCAAGCAAATGGAACCTAGTTGACAGTGACGGACATATCAATCAAATCGTTCTCTCTATATTGTCACTTTTATAGTCTAGAACAAGTGCTGTCGGCAACAGGCAGTGCATACCACACCTTCTTTCTCTATTTCTTTAGCTTTGTCGGTTTCTGTATTGTTTTGTTTGGATACCACACTTTCATTATTTGCACAGGAGATGAAGTTTGGCTAACCTGTAGGGTCCAGATTATTAGGTACGTGGGAACTGGGTACGGAACAAAATGTTGTCAAATGCATAACCTGATTGGCACAGAGCCAAAAGAAAGGTGAAAGGGCGCTTAAGCTTATTAAAGGGTTTCCCCAGGATTCCCCGTTCTTAGACTTCCTCATGATCTGCTTTCCCATGGTATGAGTGGATAAAGATATGATGTAATTTTGTGATAGACGCAAAAAGACAACAATCGTTTTGCATTAAATACGTGTTGTCGCGCCATTCCGGTTTCAATCACCGCTTATTGATCAGTTCTTTTTCGAGTGTTGTCTTCCTCCCTGTTTCTCTTGCCCTCTTCACCTCGCCTTGTCTCTATTTTTTTCAAATGCCCTCTGACTATATTGAAATAACACAAGCACTTCTTGCAAGTGTCGGCGTCTACATTGACGCGGTTATGATTTTGATCTTCCAAAAGAAAACCGTAAAACTAGCTGAACAGGCACAAGAGGCAGAGAGAAGAAAAACTGGTCTGTAATTTGGAATATGCGTTTCAGAACAGGTATTAACAAACAATCAATTTCCTTAGTAATTTGCAAAGACTGCTCTGAAGAAGGGCATCCAAACAAGCGATACAAAGTCTGTCCTCAAAACAAGAATCACGGCAGAAATCAAGGCAAGATACATCAATGCATCACCAGAACTTTGCTCACTCTCATTTTATAGTTGGAAAAAAAAGAAAATTGACAGCTGAGGAAGAAGCTGAGCATTCTAGGCAAAAGAAACGCGGCAGGGCTTCGAAGGATGAAGAGACAAGGAACAAAAATATCCCATCTAGGCCATGTCCAGCCTATGGTTCGACTGAGCATGCTTCTGCAAGAAGCAGGTCTTGTACGGGTCATGCAAAAACTATAAACGAAAAAGTCTGAAGAACTTGGAAAAGATCACGAAAGGTACACAAGAAAGCTACCGCTTGATTCTGACATCCGTCCAGAATACCGCGAAGAACTCAAAAGGAAACTTACGAATCTGTGCGGCTTTTTGCGTGAAGTAGTCTTCCGAGCTCAAATCTTCGTGAATGGTTATATTATCTCGAACGCCGGTCAGGAAATAAGTGCATATGTTTACACACAGTCTTTCTGGTATTCCGTTGGTCAATTAGTCCTCGATAAGAAGGTCTCCAACAAAAACTCCAACATGCCATCCGATCTATTAGGTTATTGGGCACAATTTCGTGCGACATATCCTTCTGTAATCTTCTCTTCACAGGGATTTTCTGGCTACAGTGATGCCTTATCGGCGGCCTACAAGACTTTGGCAACCTGTGATACCAATAACATCGTCGAAGCATTTGAGAACTGAGTGGCGCAGTATTCAGTCCGCTAGTTGAAAGCAGCAGTACCGGTAAATATGTTTGTGATCAATAAAAACATAACCAACTTCGTTCTTGCTTTTTCTAGGAACTTCCAAATGGTCGTATCAAAGACCTCGCTAGGGAATATATCTACGAACGGGTCTGTGGTGGGGATCTCCTATGGCCTGATGCAGTTCCCTTGGTCTCTACGCATATAACCAGCGCAGTAAATTCTCTCTGTGAGGAGCTATCCAGTGTCATCCCTGTCCCTGCAACGGCAGAGGCCATGTCCGCTTCCCCAGGGAGGTTTGTGCCGGCGCTACGTCATATCTTGAGTATCTATGACGAAGAATATAAAAACAGCGAAAGTTCTGATGACGAGGAACTCCCACGGCGATTCAGCCTATTACCCAAGCCGTCTACAAAGTGGCGATTTGCGACAATCAATGCAAAAGCCTTATCATGCTTAACAGAATCCACTTCTGAAGGGGGTTTTGAGCAAAACACTGCCTTATTTCATACCATCTTTGACTTTACCAAACTAGGATACAGAAGGTAAGATAGAGAAAAGTCATTGATAAAAAGAATTCTAACTGCAGGATGCTTAGCGTTGAAGAATTGAAAAGCTCCTCGGTTGATCGTGGCGTTATCTTCACTAATCAAATTCTCTCTGACGGGTTCGCAGTTGACTTTCAGTTTGCCAGAAAATCGGCAAAGAAAGAGCTACAGTGCATGCAGAGCTCACTGTCACCGATTTTACAGAAGAGGAGATTACTGATTATTTCCAACCGTGTGCAGTGGACCCCGGCCGATCGCAAGTGTTTACGGCCGCATATGGGTGCGGCAACAGTCCACATGAAATCCGCAGATGCAGTACAAAGGAGTACTATACGTATACTAGATCCCCCTTGCGCCAAAACATAATTCAGGCGGAAAAGAAAGAAGCAGGTATTGAGGCCATTGAGACGGATTTAGAGACTGGCAAAACACAGAGTCTCGAGGTGTATGATACCTATGTCCGCTGCACCTTTCAACATATGAATGCGCTATTTGCGTTCTATGGGCCGACGAAAGCAGAGGGACGATTTCGGAATTACCAGGGCCGTCAGCGCGCTCCAGAGGAAATGGTCAACATCTTGACCAATAGAGGGAAAAAGTACAACAAAAGTCGCCGTAAACACACAAAATGGAACCGCAAGCTACGTCGCGAAAATAGAAAAAAACGAAAGAAGAAAAGACAAGCAAACCGTGATGCAATTGAGTATGTAAATCAAGTATGAACTTGTTACTGAATAACTCAATAGAAGAGCGTGTCCACCAGAGTCTGCGGTGAGATCGACTTTATGCAAAACCAAAGGTTTTCGAAAATGGAAGCGAGCAGGCTATCAAGAGTCGGAAACATGCCATTCATCGTATTCGGCGATGGGATGTTTGGTAAAGATAGCGTGAAACTGAAGGGTCACCGGAGTGGGGTAGTTGGAAAGTTATGGAAGCACATCAAGCGAACGGAACGAAGAGGAGAGCTGTTAGCTGTCAAAATGGATGAGTACCTTACATCGCAGGTACGGTACATAGATGGAACAAACGAATCATCGATTAATATGAAGCGTTTATAGGTGTGCAACAATTGCAACAAGAAAGATATGAAGAAGATTACGACTGCAGACGGTACCTCTAGCCATGGCATAGTAGTTTGTAAACACTGTGGAGTGTTATGGCAGAGAGATATCAATGCTTGCAAAGACATTTTCTCCATCGCGCTATCCATCTGGGTTGGGGAAGGACGACCACAACGGTTCTCTCGTCTCCCCACCCCTAACAACATCCCCGAATCGAACGCAGGTCTTCCCCTCGGGGAAGTTTAGATTTTTACGGTAAGTGTAGGATTTTACTAATGTTTATCTTTCCTAGATTATGCCATCGGTAAGCATTCTATCACAATTTAACAGGAAGGTACTCACCAACAATTACTGGCAAATTCTTTATAACTCTTATCTCCAAATCTTCAAACAATTTTGGGCGGAATCTTTAATCAATTTTGGGTGAAATCTTCAAAAACTTTTGAATAAACCAGTAATATCCATAATAAACGGGGACAGCTGACCCTCAAATTCAACTGGTTATGGACCCTACGCAAGATTTTATAATGCTGTTGCTTGCACAATAAATCATTCTACACATAGAAAGCAATAAAATGCTGTTGCTTGCATCTCTAAATACAGGTACGAGTGGCCATTGTTCAGCTTAGAGTTGACGCTACAAAGGGTAGCTGTTCATATTGCATGCTTCTATAACACGAATTGTGTTCTTAAGACGAAATAGGATGCGTCATTCGTATGATCTGGCAAGCGAAATACCTGGATCTGACCTTCGATTCAGGGGCCATATCCAGTGGCGAAAAGGATCAATAGTCTACTCGTCACAAATTGTAAAGTTGTTCTACGTGCATATAACCTTGATTACTTGGTGCCTTAACATCAATAAGCGGTAGCTTTAATACAATGACTCAATACCACGCGTCGTCACTGTTATAAAACACAGAAGATTGTTGATTCAATTCACCTAGCATGAACAGTTTGAGGTCATGTACCACAAATTCTATCATTCTATTTCTTATATCCAGAATATCTGCTTTTGCTTAGGTAATACAGAACAAAGAATGCAACCTGTGTGTTCCGTGCAATCTGTGCATCTGACTTTTGGCGTTGAACGGAACGTATGATCTATGCTAAGCACTTCTGTTTTCCTAGGTCATGACATCATGCTGAGCATCAAGTCCTTTAGATCAACGCACGGACTCATGATGCCTCTACCCCATTAAAAACGGCCATCAAATTCCTCCAGCTCTCAGGTCCCACAGCCCAACTATGCTTCTTTACACTTTGACTTTGATTGTATCGCTTATTACGTTTGGACTTGCTCAAACGTTGTCGTCTTCCACGCCTTTCCACGCTGAAGTTGTTTACCCTTTGCCTCGCGGACCCGCAAACGGAACCTACCAGGAAATACCCATAGACCAAGCATGGTACGTGGCGATCCAAGCAAATATTACAAAACTCCCCACTTTTGGTGGAAGCAATATATTATTCAACGCGAATGCGTCGTTTTCCGACTTTCCTTCGGACTACAATGGATTTACGTCGTATATGTGCACTGGGAAGACATCAGTAGGATGCTGCTTTGGTTCTCCAGCAATCAATACCGTGCCAGGATTTAAGGGAAAGCCTGGTGACAAGGCAACTATTAGAATAACTTTTGGCGCTGATGGCCTCTCAATGCAAGAGGTAAGACGAAATACCCTAGCTAGGCGCTCAACATAATTTTTCGTTTCATGCAATTCTATAGTTAATCGACGTGGTCTTGACGAATAACTCTCAGGCACAGAACCAAACGAAATGTTATGATGTCCCAGAAGAAAATGCGGAGGAGATAGCGAAGAAGGGAAACAGGAATGCAGGCATTCAAGCATTCTCACCTTCGGTGACACGTAACTTCTTGTTTGTTATTACTATATCCCTTATTGTAAACCTTGTTATCTAAGTATAGTAAATGGTTTAGTATGGCCAGCCGAATGTCCACGAAAGGAATAAAGGACTTTCGTAATCCGAATAGATGCTAATGAATGCCACCGGAATATTCTGCGTGTCGTGGCACATCTAACCTATCTTAGCGAATTAAACTGTGTTCCGAAGATGAACTGGCTTCAAAATTAAAATGTACATCAATGCATCAGTGCTCCAGGGTTCTCCAGGGTTCCGTATATTCCACAGTCAGACCATAAAGTTGGAGACTGTTTCAGTTCTGGTTAGACCGGTTTCTTTCATTGTGTAAGAGCTTGTCCACAAAAAGCTTACGTTGCAAGTTATGGGTGCTCTGACGGATTTCAGTTCCTGCTGCGTCATGCTAGGTATCCATCAGAAGACAGTTTATCAGGAACCGTTTCCCGTAATTGCACCATCAATATCTCTACCATTATTTCATGTTTTACTAGATTATAATTGTATTAAAGCGACATCTGACTCGGTGATAAAGGTACATGCGTAGATCATTCCATTTTAAAGCAATTATATGTTACAACGTTAAGCAGTTTGTTAAAACTGGAAATACCATTTAATGTTTCTCTTCACTTTTGCTGCTGCTGCTGCCGTCGTCGCCGGTCCCGCTCTCGAGCTGCTGCAGATGCCTGGCCAGTGGGGCATTGGTTAAAGGCAGTAAAGGTTTCGGCAGCAATCTTTTCGGAGACAAGGATAACACGATTAAAACATCAGAGATCATTCATTCACAGCAACTTACCCTGGAATTCCATGCTGTTGCCATAGTTATGTATCCGCTTCCTACTAACGCATTTGAAACCTTGGACTGCCATATGATTTTTCCTGTCTCAGCAACTAAGCAATAGACCATTTGACCACATCCAACATAAACTATCTGCGGTCGTTGTTGCGCAATATTCGGAGGCTCGATAATCACACTGGGTAGTCGGTACCCACCGCCTGGGCAATCAAACCGCCACATTTCGTTCCCATTGAGGTCTATAGCAATACATTTTCCTCGGGCGCATGCTATGGTGATAGCCCGCATGGTCATCGCCCCAATATCAACAATGTCTTCTGCTTTCCGATAAAGCACTTGACTTGGTGTACTGACGACCGAAACCTCTTGTGTTCCACAACCCTAACCAAGCTTTGTCAGAGGAAACAAACGTCCGCATCTCCTTCTTTGGCCAACACCCACAGGCATTTTGTTTATCCACAAACTTTTCCCAGTGAATAAGTCAATGGCACCCGTTCGACCAGTGCTACCCACTAACAGCGTGTCGTAATCAGTGACAAAGAGAGAAACTGTGCTACTGGAGAAGCAATCGCCAAACATGCTGGATGTGGGTGATTCTGTACGCCAAAGCCGCTGGCCGTTGTTCTTATTGATTGCATAGATCTTTCCGTAGGTTGCAACCACAAGTATATCATGTCGAGTGAGGTGTACAGGTTTTTCCATTGCGTCTTTTTCTGTTTGTTTTCGGATTCCTCTCTCACAGCTTTTATAGCACTTGTTCTGGTATCACCGGCTGAGCATAATGTCGCAGCAATGGCTTTCGATTTTTTGTTCCGATCTTCGAACTCACGCCGCGGATTCCCTTTTTTATAACATCTTTAGCAAGGACATATCTGCTTTCAGATATTTTGCGTTGCCGAACCTTCATCCAGAACAAACCGAGTGGTCGAATGCTGACAGGATATGGAAACAAATCATATCCAAGGCGCGGCAAAAGCGAGGGCTGGAAAACAATTCCTGCCAACCTTTGATGTATTTTCTCTAGTGAGATTCCGTGCAAAGAGATGTATAGGCTTGATTTTTTAGCATGGGATGACCATTGCTTTCACTGGAGTCTGAAACTCATACGGTGCATATGATTTATTGTGTAATGATATATCTGTAGATGGCGTGAGCTCTGAGATTCTCAACCAATAAAGGCATCCTTGTAAACAAATGACTCAAGTCACTAGCATGCGATCTAATCGAGAAATACCGTTGCTGAAAAAGCTTGCTTTTTCTGCGATATGGCTGTCGTATAACACAATATTTTTGTGATCATCTTAATTCGTCGCATTCCACGAACAGCGAAGCTTGAGCAACATACAGCTTTACTTACACAAAGTTATAATACAATAGCCCATCTTATGATCTGGGATGCCATCAAGTCAGCCATGGGGAGTCCTCCCTTCACAGTATCCTGGTAAAATTCGAGGTTTACCCAAAATGGTAATTGCTTCCCTCGCTCACAAATCGTTTTCTGCAAAACTCTTCCCGAGTCAAACGTGAACGCCTCTCCGCCCAATGTTCCGGCCCATAGCGAAGCGATTGTACACCTCATGTGCAGCTTCGGTAGCGCAACCAGTGCATGATCGCCCTATTGGCTACCTCTCATTACTGAATCCTGTGCCCTACGACATTGGTCTGAGAATACAATCGTTTTTGGTAGAGCGTCGCCATGCATTGAGGAACCAAACGCAAGAAAGCCAGGATCCTCATGATATAATATGTTTCCTTCAACACACACCAACATACACAGCCGGGCGGCGGATTCGTGGTAAGACGGAAGCGGAAGAGGAACAACGATTGAGATCATTTGGCGCGGATTACTTCGAGGTGACAACAAGATAGAGAGAGTTGTGCGAATAATGAACTAAGGAAAGAAAGTCTGTTAGACAATGCGTGGAGGACAGGTCACGTTTCATGGCCCAGGGCAATTGATTGCATATCCTATTATTGATATACGTGATTACAAGGTAAGATGCTCTTCTCTCTCTCTCTCTCTCTCCGTCCTTCTGGAGCTATCGTGGTCTAAATTATTTACAGCTCAACGTACGTTGTTACGTCTCATTACTGGAAAAAGTGGTTATTGACACCTGTAAACATTATGGGATCGATGCGAATACTACAGAAAACACGGGTGTATGGGTGGGAGAAGATCACAAAATTGCCGCCCTTGGTGTTCATTTGCAACGTTACGTTAGTAGTCATGGCCTGGCGCTGAATTGCAACATTGACGTATCCTGGTTTGATCACATCGTGCCTTGCGGTTTAGCTGAGAAAATGGTTACGACTATTTCAGAACAGCGCCAACGCAATACAACCGTGCAGGAGGTCTTACCAGTGCTCGTTTCAAGCTTTCAAAAACTGCTTAGAACGCCCTTGGTAGAAGTTCCACAGCATTCAGCATTGGCAAAGGACATACAGCGTATTATATTGGAGGAGTGAGGCTTTATTAGAGCTTAGAAACGGAGAAAACAAGATCAGAAGAAGAAAGCATGCTAGAGATAGATGGATGAGCTAACGATAATGATTCAATAATTTTGTAGAAATGAATCTAGCGCTGCTTGATCCCATGTAGGTTGTTGTGTGCCACCTTCAACTTTAATATCTGAAAATTACCAAATGCAAGCAAAAAAAAATAATGACTATAAGAAGATGGTTACCAAAGCAAGAGTCGAAACTTACTTTTAGGGGGTGGTGCGGTATCAGATATGGTCATGGCTGCTACATGTTGATCAATTGGCCGCAATGCCTGTCTCAACCGTTGGATCAAATCTGCTTTCTTTCCTGTGGCAGACAATCCAAGCTGCCGCAGGCGTTCTTTAAGTTCGGCCACAGTGATATCATCAAAATTAATCTCTTTTTCGGTTGTCACTGGCCGCTGTCGTGGTGCATGATGGACCCGTTCAATTTGAATCGGTCGCATGTCTTTCGCTTGTGGTTGTATTGGGGGTCGCGGATCTGCGACATGGAGCTGAGCAAATATCAATGGTGTCTGGTAACCCCGAAAAGTCGGTGGCACAGAGGAAGATCGTCGCCGACGACGGCACCCACGATGCACCTCTCGTCTTTCTTCTCTTTCGTCTTCGTCAGCGTCTAGCATTGTTGGTGGCGATAGATCCACACTACTGTTTTTGACTGAGAGTGGAGGCGAGGTTGGCCAGGCGGGCTGGCGGAAGCAAAGTAAGCACACGCGGTGCATACAAACAAACCCCTCTTGTTATCTCTTACCACGCCTGTCTGTTCTTCCCGGATGGGCATCATCTGGCGTTGTTGCATAAAGGTGGGTTTAATGCTGAGGGATGAACTTCGCCTTCGTTGATATTTATGTGGTGGTTCTGCTGGAGAGGAAGACCATGGTGGCAGTTGAGGTGGAGAAGGAGTATTCAGATAGCTATCAAAGTCAAAAAAGAGGTCTGTCGAGATATCAGCATCGTTCTCTTCTTGTCCACCGTGTAATAACGATTCGGATGCGTTCTGTTGGTAATAAAACATGAAGAGGAAAAGAAAAAAGAAAAAGATGGGAAATGCATGGACCGTCCGAGCCAACCAAACTTTAAATCGGCTAATATTCACACCGAGTTCAGAAACCTTTCGTTTTTTGTAATTCCGCCAGCCAAGTTTTAAGTAGATAATCCTCCCCCCTCCTCTAACCATGGATGTCCGTTCGTCTTCACTAAAAGACCTAAACACCCTACTTTGACATAAAACGGTTTGCTTATCCTTACATACTACTATTAATCAAAAAAGTAACAGTATCTGTGTTTATTGAATGCTTTCTTGTTAAAAAAATTACTATGCACTTTTGAGCATCTGTGACGCTTTTTGCGCTTCCACGCCTGCTGCACCAGTACAATAAGAGTTGCGAACAAATGAACGGCAGCAGTTATAACCCCAACTTCCATCAGACCAATATGAACCCCAAACAGACGTATGATTGTTGACGAATACTGCATGAAAAAAGAAAAGAAATTAGTACGTCAACACCTCAACGTTTTTCCACTATGCTCGTGGCCACTTACCATCTTCTTCGTACTTTGACCTCGGTTTAGCTCTTTCTTGGCCTTTAATGATTTTACCCGTTCTGGAGTATTCGACATAGTTCTCGTTTTGAGCCAGAAGTAGTTCTTTAGGCACTGATTCCAAGTGTTCTGCTCCTCCATATTTTTCCAAGATACTTTTCTGAGTGGATTCTCGCACTTCTCCTTTCTTAGACTGGTAATCTTTGTGCAGTATTGCAGCTTGAGTGGGGTTGGCTTGTAAATGAACATCGTTTCCACGCTCAGAAGCTTGCCATGCGAATAGTTGTACCGTTGCCATTTCAAGAGTTTCACCCGAATAACGTACAAAGTTATCACCAGCGAAATGAATATCATCGGTTGATTGATCTTTCAATGGGTTCTCACGCATTGAGCGAGTCTTCGGATCATAATAAGCAGATTCAGGATTTAGGTTTAGGAGATATTTTGCAGTATCTTCACGAATTCTGCAACCATGGATTAGTACACGACGTAAGAACGGACGGTTGCCTTCACTCACCTCAAATTACGGATGGTTGTTCTCGTTTTCTGATTCACATGTTGACCTGGCATATCTGCTCCGTCGGCATATTTATCTTCATCATCTTCTTCTTCGTCATCTGACAATCCAGCAATCTTTTTCGCCTCTGAAGTTGTCGTTGGGCCTTGTTTATCCAGTTCTGAAGCTTTTGCTGCCCGACGTGCTTCTTCAATTTTGTTGTATTCTTCAATGACTTTATCATGCTCTTTGGAATCATAGCCATTCCATCGATCACGTTTCTCATCCCAATCTAAATCAACTTGTTGAATAATTTCGTCAGGTTTAATGTCCTTTCCCGTCCATCGTGCTCCTTTTTTGCGTGGTCGTTCAACACATTCTTTCGTTTTATGTGTCAATGCACCGCAATTCTCGCAAGCACCTTTACGGTATTTTGTGGCAGCGGGTCCCTAAGAGTAGAAGCTTAGAATTAAGCCGAAGTATTTTATCCCATATACTTACTGCTCGTTGACCTCTAGCATACCAGTAATTGTCTTCTGCTCCAAATTTCGTCCCTTTTCTCTTCTCGGGTGCTCTTTGATGCTTCAATGATACTTTCCCGGTATCGACATACCAAGGCGCTTTTAACATAAACTGTGGGGTATGGGGATTGATCTCATTTCCTTCATCATCAACTTCTGCTGGTGCTGTTCCCGCTTTGCGAGCTGCATCGAGATCTTTCTGTTTACGATATTCTTCTTTTGTGAGACGATTTGTTTGCGCTAATCCTGACATTGGGGAAAGGGAAAGGCAGAAAAGTTGGGAATTTTCGACATCAGTGCGTGTGACTCGGAAATAGTCGATTCCGTTGTGCCTCCCTTTATTTCAATCGCCGCTTCATTTATTGACGAGTGAATGCAGAAGTTTTAATGTCAAATCGGGAAACCATCAAAAGCCTGAAAATATGAATACACTAAGTTAGAAAAACTAGACGAAGCTGGTCTTGGAAGGGTAATTAGGCCAAGTGAATATTTACTATCAATGAGAGGAATAGCTAACAATAACAAGATAAACGATGTCCTAAGCAACCATCAATGTGTGGAATAGTATAACGAATGGCCGTCGATCCACATAATAAACAAGTAAGGCCCAAAGGCCGGTCTCCGAGCCCACGCCTGGATTCATACAGTTTATTCAGGCAATATCCCTTTGAAGGAGTAAACGGAGGAGAGGGGAGAGTATGCTGGGATATACGTATGAGACACAGATCATCAAGGCATCAACAAAGTTTATCCTAGTTATGCCATCTTTTATCTTTAGATGTTTTTCACCGACTTCACTATGCAATAGATGTTTTGCTATGCTTGGATAACTCTCGATAGATAGATTCAGTCGAATAGATTTTTGAAATAAATTCTGTTAAGAAAGGCGTGTTGCTATTGACCGAAACTAAATTTAACCCGGCACGTCAAGGATACCTTTATCGTATTTAAAAAGACGGATATTGCATGTGGATCAGGCGTGAACAACGCACTGTCATTTAGGACTCAAAACTTGCGATAGAGAAAAGCAATGATGACATATAGCAAGCTGCAGCTCTTGATGAAACAGATCTTATGTTATGTCCATAGTTACGAATTTATCGAGGTCGCATCACAGGCAGAGCAAATAAGGCGACATATATGCTTATTCATGGTTTGTATTTGAAAGATACTTAAAAAACGTGGTTAAGCTTATGTAAAAAAGCAATACAGTCAGTTCGGGGTCTTTTTTCCTGTAAGCAAGGTGATAAGGTTCGTGACAGGCACCTGTCTGTCTGGGGAGTTCTCTCTTCGATGACTTTTGTCAATCTGTAGTGTAGATGCGCATGTGCTATACAGTAAGCCTGCTTCTATCATAGATCTTTTTCTCGGTGAGGAAGTGACGCGAAGAGGTTACTTTCTAGGGTACCTAAGCTATACTTTTAAAGCGGCGCAAAGTGATGCGCAAAAAGCTGTAGTGTCCGAACGAGATCCTCTCCTTTTTTTTTTTTTCTTTTCACTGGGTGGGTTCCGATTCCCTTTGTCCTTTCTTGTCCCCCGTCCGTTCCTTATTATTTAATCCTCAGTTGCAAGTTCCTTGGAGCAATGCAAATGTCCCCGCCTGACATCTCGTCGAACAACACTCCCTCCACGGAATCACAGAAATATTACACTGCATCATCTACACTTTTCTGCTCTAAATGTCAGCAACCTCTTGATGGGGAATTCGTACGCGCCCTGGATGGCACCTTTCATTGGGAATGCTTTTGTTGCCTGGTAATATACGAGTCAACAGGGAAGGGTTCCTTTGTATTCATGCTTTTCTAAAGTTATCTTTGTCTCGCAGGACTGTAACGAACCTGTCGCATCTAAATTCTTTCCAATCGAAACTTTCGATGGTACTCAAAGACCGCTCTGTGAGCGAGACTATTTCCGACGGTTAAACCTGGTGTGTGAGACCTGCGGAGACGCCTTGCGAGGCTCATATATTACGGCTGTAAACAAAAAATTTCATTTGGAACATTTCTGTTGCAGTATTTGTTCCGTTGTCTTCGGTCCCGAGGATTCGTACTATGAACACGACAACAACGTATATTGCCATTACCATTATTCCATCAATTTTGCAATCAAATGCTCGGGATGTCAAATCGCTATCTTGAAACAGTTTGTCGAGATCAATAGAAATAGTGTCGACGAGCATTGGCATCCGGAATGCTACATGATTCACAAAGTACTCTCTTATGACATTGAGTTGTATAGATCTAACAACTGTTCTAGTTTTGGAACGTTAAGCTCGCCCAGCCATTTGGCGATAACGACAAGACTCAGGATCAATTTGGTTCGTATCAACCTTTCCTTCCTCTCTATCTCCCCTCAAACGCTTTAGCATATTAACTTGACAGTTTATTTTTAGATCTCAGTCAAATGACCGTAGATCAACTCAGAGACCGACAAAATGCTATGGAAGAAAAAGTCTACCGTATTTGGACGGTGTTGTCAGCGTTTGAAGGTACAGCACCGTGATCGAGGATTCAGAAGAAAAAAAAAGCGCCTGGAATTTCCTTTTTTAATTAATGACTGCTCGTGGTTGCACAGAGTCCGCCGCTGCCTGCATTTCCGACATGCTGGTGCATGTCTCCGAGGGAAGCTATGTCGAGGGCGTGAAAATGGCTGATTACTTCATTATTCATGTTGAAGTCCTGTTTGATGCAATTGATGATCTCCTGAATCAATACCATACAGTGGCTCAAGATGAATTATGTCATCAGAGAGAGGCGAAGATGCTGTGCAAAAAGGTCTCTAATTTCTTTGCCCTTTTGTCACACACCCAAGAAAGCGGTCTCCGCCGCATTGGAGTGACCCAGGAATTATTGTCTCTAGTCACTGGTCTGGCTCATTATCTGAAAGTACTTATTCGCATTGCTCTGACAGGAGCGCTCCGTCTGGTAAGTGGATCACCCTATAACCCTGCTTGTTCCTATTAAAACCCCAAAACAGGAGAAGCAATATGATATGAAAATGACGGCCATCAGCCGTTTTCTCAGTCAGCTCATGGAATTGGCAAACAAACAGCGCTGCTTCCCCGCTGCACCCGAGCCGCTCATGGCATTTGATTTCTGTCAGGTATGCAAGCAGGTATGCGACGACCAATGCTTCAAATTCCAGCATTATCTATGGCACGATCGATGTTTTGCGTGCTCCAAATGTTGCGCTCCTCTTCGTGACCAATACCGAGAAGCTTCATTAGATCCGTCGGATCAGACACTTCTATGCAAGCATTGTGCCACACAAACACCTGGCTTAAGACAAGGTTTCGAACATGTCACACAACTGCAACAGTACTCATTTCTCTTGCGCGTCTCCTTGAGACGCTTGTACAACCTTCTAAACGTCAATGGTACTATGCTCGTACTCTTTGTAACACCTATTGCTAACCAATGTTCTGTTCTCAGAGAATGCTGCAGTTTATGACAAAACAGACAATCACCATGCGATACAGCATAACATACACCCTCCTTCCGAAATATTGACCAAAGATCCATATGCCGCATCCTACCCTAACGGCGATAAGCTACCGGAAAAGATCAATCTCGGTGATATTAAGCGCATGAAATCGACCCATATGAAACGAAAATTGACAGATTCATATCGCGTGGCAAAGCGGTCAACGCTAATGGAAACACCAAGTCCCAACGCGGCGTACCTAACCAGCCAACCCGATGACCAAGGCATTGAAAGCGGACAGCAAAACGATTCCTGCGAAAACTTCATAGCCAATACGGAAGAAACTACGCTTGCCAATCTGCACATTTTAGGCAAGGAAGACGCCTTGACTTTGGATGATATCCCACAGCTTGCTGCTGCCCAACAGCAAATACAATCTAGTCAGGGCCCGACACAACATCAGCAAACTCAGAATTACACCAAAACAAAGCCCGACTCTAAGTTTTATTACTTTGCGGAGTTAGGTGCTTTAGATCATTTTATGGTGAAGCACATTGCCGTCTTGTATTTGGAGGAAATAGTCAAATCCTATTTCACTATCGAAGAACTAGCTGATCTTATTGATGACAAAAAGAACTCCACTCTATGGGGCAAGTTTGTTGCTGGTCTAAAAGCAGGTGGAAACAAGAAGGCACCTCGTGCAAAAGGTAAATCTACTGTAATCAAACCAAACGATACAACCAATCTCACACCGCTGCCCTTCAAAATCTAGAGGGAACCTTTGGTGTACCGCTAGACATATTAGTCGAGAAAAATGGAGTGGAATCCAATTTGGGCGCTGGACCTACACGAATCCGAATCCCAAGCTTTGTTGACGACAGTATATCGGCTATGAAACAGATGGGTAAGTCAGAGACGAACACGATGCATTTTGACTGAGGTTGGTACAACAATAGACATGTCAATTGAGGGTATTTTTCGAAAGAACGGCAATATTAAACGACTTAAAGCAACAAGCGAAGAAATTGACAAAAATCCCAGCGGATACCAATTGATTAATGAACGGCCCATCCAGATTGCTGCTTTAACAAAGAAATTCTTACGTGAATTACCTGACCCATTGCTGACGTTCAAGTTGCATAAACTTTTCATTGTTGCACAAAGTAAGTCTTAACTATCAATTTCATTGTTTCTTAATACCCTTTGCTTTTCTCCTTAGAGCTTGAAACCGAGGCCGAGAGAAAGAGAGTGACTCATCTGGCGTGTTGCTTGTTGCCAAAGCCAAATCGTGATACTATGGAAGTCCTCTTTCTTTTTATGAAATGGGTAGCGACTTTTGCGCACATTGACGAAGAGTCAGGTAGCAAAATGGATTTGTTGAACTTGGCAACTGTATTAGCGCCAAATATACTTTATTCCAAGAGCAAGGATCCAGCCAAAGATGAATCATTTGCAGCTATCGAGTCCGTCCATATGTTGCTGAAGTATCAAGAAGAATTTTGCACGGTAAAATTACGAATTATTTTGCAGAAAATGAGATTTACTTTTTCTAATGAAGGTACCCGAGGACTTTGTCCCCATGTTAAAGAATTTATCCTATGGCGAAGGTGACATGGAGCGCAACGTGCGCGATATTTTGAAGAAGTGTGAGGTTGCCATGAAACTAAAGAAATCGCATTCGGCTGGAAACTACCCCACCATGCCACCAAGACAACACTCATCGCCAGCCGCCGTTCCCACCAGTTCGTCTATACTACAATCTCCGCAGCAAGAGTATCCACCACACTATCATCTATCTACATCGCCGGTTGATATCTCGTATCCACCTACCTCACCTAATACATCCCCTTACTTCCTTTCTTCACCCTCCGAACAGTTCCCTACCCAACATTCTGCACCAACACACTCTGGCGCTGCCTCAATGCTGGTTAGTGACGCGTTGCGATGAGAAAAAAAAAAGCGACGACTTTGGATGTGAGAGCGACTTTCTTTGCTGCCGATTACCAACCTAAACTTGGAATCGTTATCTCGTATTCACCTCCTTCACAATTAATGACAGATATCCAAGTTATTTAACTCATGCGCCTAACCCTAATCCTCTGTTATAAAAAAAAAAGAATTAACTACTTCTTTACTTTGTTGCTCATTATAATTAGCATTGATGTGTGAAATTTTTCTTGTGAAGCACTATTTCTAAGATTGTCTATAGCATCACAATAATTCATCCTAACCGAACCATGCGCTGTATCAAACCAAGAGTGTTTAGACACCTGATGTTGCGCTAATATCTTTCGGACTTTTTAATCGAAGTATAGCAAATGTGTAAGTCAGATCCAACGCTCAGTATTCATTGCCTGGGGCTTCAGTCACGGTAAAGAATCGATCTTCGCGGACTGCAAAACTTGCTACGATTCGGTAGAAATCATCTCGCAGAACATCTACAACAAGCCATGACGGCAGGGTAGGATGGCATCAACCCTGAAAAAAACCTTAATTTTTCTTTACTTCTCCCTACGCAGGGAGTTGTCATCTCTGTGCCCTTTCTCCCCCTGACGACAGTGCCGTGATATTATACACTTGCGGAGATCAAACCAAGAAGATGATGAAACGAACAGTTACATTATTAAGAAGTAAAAAAAAAAGAGGATGACAGTACATTAACGGGTAAAAAAAAAGCAAAGCCTATTAATCCTTGCGCTTGTAGAAGCGTCTCCATTTGTCATCGATATTTTCGACGTAGTAGGTACCTGCAGCAATGTGGTCGAGGCTTCCCACAGGGCTGTATCCGCAAGCATTATGCGTGTTCTCACGGATCTTCATTGCTTCCGCAAAGTCCTCTGGTTTAGAATGTGTACGGGCTGCAAGACGTTCTCGGAGGCTGAGCTTAGACTTCAGATCGTTTGTGGAGCCAGCAATGCGGAATGAGACCATGGAGGCAGCGAGACCGGAACCATAAGAGTACAGAAGCACTCGCTTGCCTTGCAGGGTTTCCGAATCGATTTCGGAGATGAGGGAAGCAAGACCGGCCCAGACAGCAGCAGTATACATGTTTCCGATTTGCTTGGGGACAAAGGCAGCTGCTCCGACCTTTTGGGCATAGCCAGCTTTGGTGGCCGAAACGCATGCCTTTTCCAAATCACGGTTCTCGAGCGATTCTGCATAGGTAATACCGGCGAACGGACGAAGGGCAGCGTATTTTTCATTTTCATTGTCCTGCACGAAATCGTTGTACAAAGCACGGGCAAAGGACTTGACGACGAGTTTGGCATAGGGCGAGTGGCAGACAACATAATCGATATCGTCCATGCTAGGCTTTTCCTTGTTGAGAGCCTTACCGAGGCGTTTCATATAGCGGTTATAGCAAGTATCAAAAGCACGGAGATAACAGGTATTTGAAAATTTTCCATCAACGACGGGATATTCGGAGTGCATATCAGGCTTATAAAAGTCGTAAGCATGTTCCATGTGGGTGCTTCGGAGACCACGCTCAAGGACGATAGGGGCATCCTTGCCGACTAACATAGCCACGACACCTGCACCAGAAGTAGGACGAGCGGAACCGGAGGCGTACAAAGCAAGGTCACCGGCAACCACGATAGCATAGCGACCGTCCCACGAAGACGACTCAATCCAATTGACAGCGTTGCTGAAAGCGTTGAAACCGCCATAACAAGCGTTGGTAGTATCGATACCTTCAATCTCGGTATTACCATGCTCAGCAAACAAAGTCATCAGAGTGGTCTTCACAGATTTGGACTTGTCAATGATCGTCTCCGTACCAATCTCAAGACGACCAATATCAGTGTAGGCAATATTGTATTTTTCCATCAAATTTTGGACAGCTATTGCAGATTTCACATAAGTTTTTCAAAGAGTCCTTTACCACCCTTCCTGAATTGAGGGATCTTACCTGTCAGACAGATGGACTGAATATCTTCACGGTCATCGATAAAGGCCATTCTCTCTTGTCCAAGACCGATTGTGTATTTGCCACTGCTCACACCGTCGAAAGCTTCCATTTCGGTTTGGTCAACGAACTGGGGCCATCGATAAGCGAAAGCGTTCATAGGGAGGACAACTTACTCTTGAAGGGAAGTACATCTCGATGGCCAAGATGCCAACATTCTGGGGATAGTGGTCGTAAAGGCCGGCGGTCATGGTTGAAGGTTTGAGGACGAAGATGATGACGAGCCACGAACGTTGGAAGGGAACGCTTTTATTTGAAAGATGGCTGGGACTGGCTTTTTTTTGCGCCTTGGGGAATCGCGCCCAATCCACCGGTTTTTTTTAGCACCGACGTGAGGAATTCAGTTTACTCTTTCCCGTTACCCAATCGAATGCCGGCGCAGTTGACGCATTGGCACACAGTGGGTTGAGTCACGCCATATCTCAGTCTGCTACAACCTCCGCAAGTCCATGATAAGTTACAGCAAAGGGTTGGTTTCCTAACCAGGGGTGCATGTCAAAGACAAAAATTGATGCTATCCGAACGCGTCTTTAACTCTGAGATGGGGATGTCCACCTCCAATCCTGGATCTCGGGTCCTCTTTCGGGAGTTCTGCGCAGATAGTTTTCTCCTCCGCAAACGTATAGATCCACTGAGATAAGCTTTTTCGATTTTTTGAACGGCCGTGAATGGTTAGCATCTTTCTTGGCAGTTTACACGCGCCCTCCCCACACAATGGATGAAAAGGAAACACTGCCTCCTAATATGATACTATATATTCTTCAGTGTACAATGCGTGGGCCTCTTCTAAAGCCAGACTTTGGTAATACAAATTGATAAGAAGCGCAAGTTGGAGAAACTAGAGAGAACATTGGGTTGCACATTGTATGCAGATCAAGCTCTTGGATTTACTTTAGGATCGAATGCAACATGAGCATTCCCAGCATAAAGAAGGTCAAACCAGTGAAAACGACTTGATAATTTCTGATCTGGCAGGGAACAAAGGAACAAACGAAACATTTTCATCCTATCAAAGACCTGACCAACAGTGACAGCTTGTAAAACCTCTTGATTCTCATTCCATACAGGCAACTGTAGCGTTTCAATGCTATTCTCGAACCTCAGTCACATAGACCATATCATTGGAACAGCACAAAAGTTTACTCTCCGTTCTATGAAATCCTTAGAATGATCTAGGTTTCCAACCTTGACTTGTGCACCGCTAAGCATGCGGTCAGGCCCACCGTATAAAAAATGGCGGACAATGTATGGTTGCAATATCCGATTCCCACAGCGGAATACAAAATGGTTAAAGAGAAGAAGTCGCGCACATAGCCACGCAATTTACTCATACTATTCAGTGATATCAACAGGATATTCGGTCATAAGCTCCGTAACAGTTAATGCCCGTCTGTCGTTCATAGCTACTACAGCTTCCCATGTTATATACCAGCTGACATTTAATTTTAGCAAAATGCCCTGCAATATTCCTTCCGAGCATTTCCCAAACGCTTTCTGCAATATACAATGTATCCCTTCGCAAAAGATAAAAGAGACTTCAATTCTATATACAATTGCATTCGGATAGCCTGTAAACGTTCTATGCGGCTGAAACTTGCGCAGTTTGATCAATCATAATGTAAAACGCAAATGTAGATATGTCTGCATGGATCACGCCACGACACGTGGTAGATAAAGTTCTTTTCCAACGTTTTACATCGAAATGCAGAAAGCACATACAAATGCAAATGATCGACTTTGTTTTCTTTTGATAGTGCCCCATTTTGCTTCCGCTTTGCAGCTGGAATTCAAGGCCAAAAGTAAAGCCTACTTAGTCCTGGGAAATAGCTTCCAAGGCTTGCGAGATATGATGAAATAACCGTTGCGGACGATGCTTGGTCTGTCATTTATAGTTTGATAACAATACTAATTGGGTCTTCTTAGATACGTCAACGTTTCAAAGATGACCTACCAGTCATGATCAGTTCCTTGAGATTGCCTTGCCTTATCCAATGCGTCGGCTGAGACCGTGCAGAATTCGTCCGACACAGTGGGGTCTCGATAAATAAAAAGATCTTCTGTTGGGTCATAGCCAATCAGGACAATAAAGTGACCTAAGTTCAAATGTAAGTAAGGTTATCCATTACAAGCTGATTTTCTTACCGAGGTAATCGTAGCCTTTGACCCTATCCAGAAGAATGTCGAATTGCCCGCAAATCGAGGTTAAGCAACTCCGCCGTTCCTGGAATGACCTTTAATGTAACCATTTTCTTTTTCCTTTGTCTTTCTATGTTGGCATAGTGCCTACCCTGCACAACCGACAACGCAGTAACTGTGCATTAACCAACGTAATGATAACGAATTTTTTGCAAAATAAAAATCGCTTAAAATCGTCCATAGGCAATATCCTAACGGGGGCAGGTCATTTTTTGACTTATAATATTAAATCTTCAGACTTACATTCGTACGACATGGACGGAGCAACTTTTCGCAATTGCAAATAATTTATTTACTCGTTTCGCATCTTCATCATAATCGTCCTGGTAAAACTTGGTGTCTTGGTATTCTTTCCGGCTTCCAAAATAGCTTGTGTAGTACGTGAAATCCTGCACATAATTGCGGAGAAGAAATGCTAGATCGATAGTCCAAACGCTGCTTACTGCACAGCGTCGTGCTAACTCTTCTTGGGTACATTGGATACCCAGGCCTTGCAATGTCATGGCCACACAGGCGATCCCACAATCCCATTGTGTATTCTATTATCCGATATCAGCTATATGTATCTTGCTTGAAGGTTATTTGCTTGCCTGTATAAGGTGAGGGACACGGTGCTCGCTAAATTGACCGTAGTTTACCACCAGGTCATTACCGCTCAAGGCAGTGCTACTGCTGCTGCTTCCCAGTGATAACTTCATAGGAACGTTTTCAAGCTACACCTCCTTCCGGCAATAGACTGATTTAAGGGATGGAAGTGAACAATAATTGTTCTGTTGCAGATGCAATTTCGCCTTGTGATAATAAAAATCTAACAATAACTTAAATCAAGGAAAATCAAGAAATTGGAATGGAGCATACAGTGTGTTGGGCGCTTTATGCTCATCCATTTTTTGTCTGCTGCCGGGCGCAGCCAATAGTCGCCGAGTAAGCAGTGCGTGACGTGTAGTGCCCCGTTTGGGTAGCATTAGGAAAGCGAGATTTGGGCTCAGAACACTCACACTGGCACACTTCCGAACGATCTTGCAGGGCTTTGAACATTTCTTTTGCGCCTATCTCAAGTATTTCACACTAATGCATACGTATTTTCTGTGCTATATAGACGACTTTTTGCCCACCGGAGAAACCAGGCCGATGTAATTAAAATTTACTTCCCCGCATAACTGATACATTAATGACATGTATTACATCTTTTTCAGCTGCCAAGCTTGACCCTTTCCTGGACGTAAAATTCATCTAGAATAGCGCAAAATAACATCCGAAGAATGATACAAAAGCGGTAATCCAGGACTTTGAAAGCATTCACTTTCTGTTAGCCTGCGTCGGATAGAAGAAAGACTGATTATCTTTATTAGCATTTCAACCGAATTGGGGCTCTATCTTACAATTGATTGATTAACTGCCCTTCCATTTTGTTCTGTGTCTATTGGGCGGTCACTTTTGTTTCAAAGCGATATCTTTATCTATATAATAGCTCAATATTGTTATTAAACAAAGTTGTCATCTTCATTTCAATATAAAATTGCTATGCCTTGCAACATATTATCTAATGCGACATTATATTAGACGTAGCCATAGCAGAAATAATTAACATTGGCTTTTCCTTGGGACCGTCTATTCGCACCAGTTATTCGCACCAGGAATCGGCACCAGATACGTCATCATTTAGAAATAAAAGTTCGGCGAAAGACCGTGAGTAAAAGAGACATCGGATCAACTGAATCATTTCTGACCTATGACGCCTAGAGGCGGTAGCTCGCTGTGTTGAACAGCTTAAGAATGGCGGATCCCAGGGCACAAACCCGTGTTGAACAGATGGGCTGGATGGCAGGTCCCTACTGCCTTACCACTTGAAAAGTGGGTATGGGAAAATCAGCTTTAACCAGCGTTACTCTCTATCACCCAGGTGGGCTGACCATCGCTGAAGGTTCCCAGAAACCCCTACAATCTCTGGCCGTAACCACCAGTCTACCCATTTTTTCGCATTGGGAAAATTGGCCCTGAGGTCAGCTACTGCACCATCAAACGTGTTTCGGCCGCTTGTGGTGTACATGATACTTGTAAGCTCTCGAAACATGTCTTCTTTATCTTGATGCACTACTCCTTTGTTCGTTAAAAGGCGTTGAACGGATTGCTGGTAATGATAGTAGCATCCTTTAATATATTTTTCTCCGTTGTCCTTTCCTGTGAACTTTTTATAGGCATTTAGGAATCCGTTTCTTTGGGCCTGGGAGAAGTCTACGACAAGCCCAATCCAATCGCTGTCCTGATTGAACTTTTCGAATTGCGTGCTATATGCTCTGAAGAGGGCCAGAAAATAAGCTGTGTAATGCTCAGAGGTTAATCCGCCAACAACAGCTTGGAAAGCAATGGAATATCTGTCCAGCTCAGCAACGTATATACTTGTGGTACACAGATAATATTGTTTATCGAAACAATCATAAGTGACATCCGTAAGCATAGGGTTCTTAAAGTCCACGTACTGAGAAATTGTTGGAGAATAAAATGGGATGCAAAATGAACGAGGGTGGATACTCATGTCCACATAAGAACCCAGGGTAGTCGCTTTCTAGCTGGGCAAATTCCTGAAATACCCCTTTTGAATTCTGGTTCTTCTTTGCCGTTAAGCCATGCTTTCCCAGAATGCTACCGCGGTAATGTGGCACTCGACCAAGATGTTGCAAATGGTTGCTGATTTCTCGTACAGGTTTGTTGGCTCCGGGACGAGCAGTGCTTGTCCCAACCATCAGCCAAGTGCAGTTTCTGTTGGATATGACAGCTCTAGTGCTTCCAACTGTTTGTATTCTTTACGTGAAAGATGCTTTTCCTCGTACTTTTGGTGGGTATGTGATCCTTTATGATGTATAATACAGTAGTAGCCTTCATAAACATAGACTACTCGCACAGTGCACTTTATATGAAATAGAGCAGTCTTGCACTGCATGCATCCCTCATCAATCTGTTTCTCGATCTTTCTCGTATCAGATCGGAATCTAATGTTTATGCCCTTCTGATTCATGGCACATAGGATGTTATTACATACAAGGGCCCCAAGGCATTTTTTGTAAATACGTCTTCCAGTATCTGTCCCTTTGCTGGCATACTTCTCCAGCTGTCACCCAATGTCCATGTTGTATATGATGGCTCCATCACCTCCAACAGCTACTCGCCGCTTCTCAGATTTGTTCCCATCAATCCAATGGGTGAAGTCGTCATTTTCAGGAACATTAGCTTGATAATTCATGGTGTTTCGAGAAGAGAGGTAAGTGACGATTTTTCCTCAACAAGTTATCAACCTAAGTTAGAGCGGAGCGTAAACCAAAGTACACTTTTTATCTGCTACCCCAATAAATAAAATATCTGTATCTAAACAGCGATTTCAACTGCTGAAATAAGTATATGGCTTGCTTGCGATTACGTCACTTGTTTACTGCCATTTTGTTCGAGCGGGGCATCGTCTCAAAGGAACGCAAAAAAAAAAAGTACGTTTATCGTGCACATCTCCGTTGCCCTTTGCCCATTGTTTAAACCCCACCCCACCCCCCTTCTCTTGGAAAGCTTTTCTCCTAATGAACGCTGTACGCTCTCTTGTTCGACAAGCGGCCAAGGTGCCTATGTCCCGACGCACCATGCACTCCACACCTGCTGCATTGTCCGACGCGTTGTTTGTGGTAAATGAACCTTACACGCTGAAATCGAACCGAAAGAAAAAAAAACCGAAAAAAAAGAGAGAATGCCATGCTGAAAAAAAAATTTTATCTAGCATCGTGACACTCCTGACAACAACCCCAAGATTCCATTCGAATTCAACGCCGAAAACAAGAAGAGAATCGAGGAAATTCTGAAAAAGTATCCACCTCAGTACAAGAAGGCCGCCATTATGCCTTTGTTGGATCTCGGTCAGAGACAACATGGTTTCACCTCGATCTCGGTTATGAACGAAGTGGCTCGTTTGGTCGAAGTTCCTCCCATGCGTGTGTACGAGGTCGCTACCTTCTATACCATGTACAATAGGTGAGATTCAACAAAACCCCTGGTCAACGGCAAAAGATAGATTGAAGAATTTTCTTTGCCCTTTTAGACAACCTGTGGGTAAATACTTTTTACAACTGTGCACAACAACACCATGCCAGCTGGGTGGATGTGGTTCAACCAAGATCTTGGATGCAATCAAGGAAAACCTTCAAATCGAAGTGGGTGAGACGACAAAGGATGGCATGTTCACCTTGGTTGAAGTTGAATGTGCTGGTGCTTGTGTGAACGCTCCTGTGATGGCCATCAACGATGACTACTATGTAAGAAAAGAAAAGAAAACGGATCGAGATGTCACTAGCATTGGAGATTAGACAAGCTGAACCTTCTTTTTTTTTTTTTTTTTTTTTTTTTTTTTTGTTATTTAGGAGGATTTGACCCCAGAAACCACCAAAACCTTGTTGGATAACCTGAAGGCTGGAAAGCCCATCAAGGCTGGACCTCAGTCAGGCCGTTTGACATGCGAACCTGCACCAGGTGTTTACACCACTTTGAAGGAAGAACCTTATGGCCCCGGCTTTAGAGTGCGCGCTGATTTGTAGAATGGAAAAGATCATATATTACATAAAAAAAATAGTTTGTACAACAACACAGGAAAGAAAAAACTCGATTAAGAGCAGAAAAAAAATTATCACAGGACCTGTTTGGTGTAGGCTAAGAGTCAAATTGAAGATTATGATTGTCAAGACTGCAATGAATGCGGGACGGATAAAAGTGTATCGCATTAAAGGGTGGTACCTAATTGGCAACAGCTGTGGTGCAGAAAATTTTTCCGTCCTCTTTCTTTTGCACACATGCTCACTTGAACAATGGATGTATAACGTACTTAGTGAATATTTCTCTATGGAGAGATGATGCTGATCAATGCCACACGAACATACTTGAACAAGTGTGCGCTGCATAGTCAATTGGCTTATCAACTTATAAGCGCCCTACTTTGTCACTTAATTCAGACGAGTGCTATCTGAGATCCATCCCGTAGTAACCAATACAACCACTTCACGTGATAAAAGACGTCTATCCAGTCTCTTCGTCGATCATAACGGTCAAGTTTAGTGATGGAAATGCAAAGTAAAACTAAATATACTTCCAGGACGCTCATCTTGCAGAGGTTTCTTCTTCTTTCACGGCTAACTCCATGACTAATAACTAAATGTTTCCCTTTTCTTCGTTTAATAATACTTTGTTCCGCACACAGAAAACGAAAATGGATATAGAATATAAAAGAATATGATGCTATAAAAGGATGGGTAAAAAGTTTTGTTCAGTGCTTTGGGGTTAATTACGCTTATTGCGTCTTGCTTTTGCTGAAGAGCACATTTCTGCTTGCAGCGATGGCGCTGAGCACGGCCTTGATCTTGGCTCCCAATGATCTTGGCAATCCCAACACCAGTAGCGAAAGAACCGTCAGTTTATCCTCCGTATAAGGAGGGTATCTGGCCGCGATCACGTTCTCCATACCAGCGGACTTGACCATGGTGGAGCGTTCGTGGATAAACACCTCAAAGGATCTGTCGCCATGGTAAGATCCCATGCCAGAGCCACCCACACCGCCAAATGGCAAGGACATCTCTTGAAGATGCATCAAGGTATCGTTTACAAGAACGCCACCCGAGTTGGTGTTATCCAAAACTTAACAAGATCCAGATTAATAACCCCATGTCTATATAGGTATAGAAAATGCATACTTACTTTTGTTGTACGTCTTTGTATTGCTACTGAAGATATACATAGCCAACGGATGGTCTCTGTCGATATTGTATGCATTTTCGATTAATTAGCCTGCTTAAAAAGTTCTCAGCAAGATCAAACCAACCTCGAATTAATAACATCAATAGCATCATCCATGTCCTCGATGCCAACAATAGGTAAGATCGGGCCTTCACAATGTAGGTGAGTGTTGGTGGGTCTTTTTCACATGATCATGTCACACAGCATTTAATCCCTCATTTTCGAAAAACTTACCAAAGATTTCCTCTTGCATCAGATTCGCATCGCGTTCAACTGGAGCTACCACAGTAGGGGAGAAGAACAGATCGTCTCTGTCCGTTTGTCCGCCTACCACAACAGATGCTGGGTCGCAACTATCCAGCAATGCCTTGAGACGGTCAAACTGGCGAGTATTGATGATACGGCCGTATGAATCTGATTTTTGCGCATCCTCGCCGTAGAAGTCCTTGATCGTTCTCTTGAAAGCCGTCACCAAAGGCTCCACACGATGTTTCTCAATAAGGACATAATCGGGCGCAACACAGGTCTAATTAAATTTTGAAATTTTTTTTGAGTCCCACATTAGATCGATTTTTCATTTTACGCGTGGCACGTTCTTCAAAACTTTTTTACCTGTCCGTTATTAAAGAACTTTCCAAAAGCTAGACGATTGGCTGTAACCTCCAAGTCCGCATCGGGTGCAACGACCGCGGGTCTAAAAGAACGTACGAACATAGAAATACATATGAGACTTCTGACTAATACAGGAGTGTTGTCAATCTTTTTTTTTTTCTTTTTTTGAGCACTTACGATTTACCACCCAGTTCCAAGGTGACAGGTGTAAGGTGCTTGGCAGCAGCTGTCATGATAATCTTGCCAACGGTGCCATTGCCAGTGTAAAAAATATGGTCCAGTTGCTGGTCTTTTTGATACCAAGAAGAAAAGCATGTCAAAACAGAAAAAGGCCGCGTTTCATTGATGCTGTCCATTCCCCTTACCCAGTAAAGCCGTGGTCTCTTCAACACCACCGTTAATCACTGCATAAGCACGTTCATCCAAATAGTTTGGCAGGAGGCGGGCCATAGCAGCTGCAGTATGTGCAGATACTTCGGAAGGCTAATGCTGAATTATAAGCAAACATTCGCTCCCACGGATTTCTGCATAATTTCTTACCTTTAGGATGACACAGTTACCTGCGGCAATTGCTCCCACGGCAGGCAGCAGAAGAAGGTTGACCTAAGTTCAAGTTAAGTAACATGGGATATTCCTGTCACGGAAAAGTAATATAGACAAAAAAGAAAAACTTACGGGATAGTTCCATGCACCTTAAAGATAAAAAGCAAAAAAAAGGAAAAAAACAAACAAACAATTTTTAGGTTAAGATTTTAGCATTGCTGTGTCAAGCCTACCTATGACAAGGACAACTCCCTTGGGTTCTTTTCGAATGTAGGTTTTGTCCAAGCTATTGATCTTGAAACGTTTGGTAGGATAAGTTGGTTTGGCTAGTCGATCGACATTCTTTCATGGAGGTTATAAGCAAGCGTTAGCCTTTCTTTTTTCTAAAAAAAAAGCAAATCATTCTGTTCGTACTTTGATCATGTATTGCACTTCATCAACGACTGGCGATAGTTCACCAATGCTGATTTCCATTTTATGCTTTCGAAGGTCTCTGTGGACAGCATCCTCAAATTCTTCTGCATTTTCTTCAACACAGCGAAGCAAATTCTTTAGCTGTTCCTTGCGAAACGCTATGTCCTTTGTAATGCCTTGATCGAACGATCAGATCAAAGATGTCCTTTTTTTTCTTTTGTCGCTTTCTAACTAACCGGACTTGAAGTTTTCGCGAAGCTTCGCAACAATGGTGGGAATAGATCCTTTTGGGGTGTATGTCAAATTGGTCATATGGAAAGTATGATTGACGCAAATAATTGAAAAAGAAAAAGAGAACAGAAAAAAAAAAAGAGAGAGAAAGAGAGAAACAAGGCTTATCTCGGGAGGATAAGAGACCTTGTAAAAAATAGAGTTGCTTAATTAACTCCGCTACTCCACAACGACAAGATCTAAGCGACGCGAACCACATGGAACAACACAAAGTTTTGTAGATCGATTTTACGTATGGCAGCTTACAAACTACACGATCGGTCCAATATCTGTGGCTCAAACTGGTCCAGTTAGCAGGATGAACTATTGCTTTCAGCACTAATTAAGCATGGGTAGCTTACGTGGCCCTCCCATTTGGGTTGATCATCATGTGTTCCGCTAAATTTCCTAAGAGCTATTTAAAAAACGTTATCAGATCCTTGGAAACTTCTGGATTGAAACTTCTAAAAGCGCGCTCCAGTCCACCTTTCTCACGCAACAGCCGCAGAGTGAAAATGCTACCTTTTTGTCCATACAATGTCACTGTTTATCACCATGCTTCTTCCTTGCAAAAACAAAGCGGAAGGTTTTGAACTTTCCCCATGTTACGCGCAACGTCTATTGACCAACGAAGAAGGATTATCGCGTGAAGCGATTAACACATTAGCGATAAACTAACACGATTTACTCCCCGTAACAAGGCATGAAAAGCTTGCCTTGCTTTCATTCATGAAGAGAAAAAACTAAAGGATAATGACAGAGTTACAGTAAATAGTTTCAAATAACGCGCTTAATCAAATAAGATGATGAATTGCCCGTTCCTATACCGTTGCCGCCATAAGATTGAACGATCATAACCTGTTAGCATAATGCGTATGCAGACACATGGGACCACCGGCGCCCCCCAAAAAAAATCAGCATGGATCGTTATGCGCAAGCCTGTTTGTTGCACCATACGACGTAAAAAAAGTTAGGATTCCAAAGTGTACACTGCAGAATTGGCGAACAGCCCTCTGTGGACCCACTCACTTCAAAATGCGCTCATTGGATTGGGCAAAATTTAAGGTTTTCAGATCCCATTTTTACATAAAAAGTTCTGAACATTTTTTTTTTCTTCATATGCCGGGACCTTAAAAAAACTCACATGTTTGGAATTAGACACTCTAAAGGTTCCTTTTGTATGATACCATCCGGATTGTCAGAGTGTAAGTTTATTTGCTCTTTTTTTCTTTTTGGCTTTTCGTAGCTAACTTAGTGTAATTGTTTACGGCCAAGATCAAAAAAACATCATTTCTTGTCTTAATGCATTGGGCGCAAAATGAAACCAAACTAGACTGCACGGAAAACATTAGTTGTGGGATGGTTCTGCGGCATGGAACGGGATGTACTTCTGTTTGATGCAGTGCCACACAGCTTGCCATCTCAGTACTATGATTGTTGTTGTTGCATGCTAAACTTCAAACACTCCCATAGAACAAAACATGCCAGTTAGTAGTACTAGGGCTATAAACAAAAACATTTTTAGGCTTTTTCAGATAGTGTTCCTTTTCTTTTTCTTTTCTTTTCTTTTTTTGTTTCTACTATGTTGGATTGATCATGAGCATGATTGAGTTTCTTCTTCAGAATGAATAGCTTAGCGGAGGAGAGGTTCATTTTATAAACTAGATGACAGCATGAAAGCCTTCAATGTCTCTAAAATCCTTTCCGAGGCACAATTGGTGATGATAGATATAGTTAGGATAGAAGGGGAGTTAAACTTTGTTTCGTTTGACAAGACGTTGGAGAATCATGGGTGAACCATAGCAATGTACCGTGACACGAAGAAAACAAACCACATGCAGTCCAGTCGTCTTAGTAAACGAAGCCGTTACTTTTTTTTCCCCCTCATCTGATGCGCACTGACCAGATACCCATAAATTAACTTATTACGCGGTAAAAAAAGATAAAACGTGTTTTGTTTTCTCTCATTGTGAGGGCTGGTTTTCCTTTTGTGCAGTAATGAAAAAAAAGAACCGGATATTCTCCGGTACACATGCACAAACAATAGCTGCTGTGGCACATCGGGAAACAATACTGACTTTTATAGAGATTAGGGTGCTTCCTCTTCACGCTGTCCATGGGAATAGGAAATTGACAAGCTAGGCAACGGGTCAATGCAGCATTCGATATATATAAACCATGGAAACAAACGAAAAAAAAAAGAGAGGGAGAGATACAGAAAGGGATGACTTATTGAATCTCCTTGACTGAAGAGAACCCGAAGATGAACATACAGTCCGTTAGGGGTCAAAGGGAGAAACAAGTGAGATGGACCAGAGTTAGTTTTTGGTACTGGATATGCGTGTTGCATCAAATCCCCCTAAATTCTTGAATTCCCTCTCTCTTTTCTTTCTCTCTCTCTCTCTCATATTCTATTTCCATTGTCCTATGTTATTTGAGGGCAAAGACGTCAAAATGGCAATCATTAAATCGGCATTGACAAAGTGCAGGCGGTGCTCCAAGTGTTGTTTGTTAAAAAAAGGGGATGAGATACACAGAGAAAGCAAAAGATACAGATAGAGAGTGAGAGAGTGAGAGAGGCAAGGGAACATACGAAGAGCAGTTGAGTCTCCAATGAACCCCTTAGCTTTTTAGCCTTGGCTTTGTTTTTTTTTTGTTCTTTTCTTCCCTTCTTCTTTCCCTTTTTCTCCTCTCGTTTTCTTTTTGCTTCCTTCTGTCTCTCTATCTTCTTTCTTTTTGCATTTTCCCTTCTTCTGCTTTTATTGTCTTTTTCTGTTCTTGCGTTGTTCTGTCTTTTTCCTTAATACATTCATCACTTTTGTTCTATTTTGGCTCTCTGATTTTATTACCCTCCTTTTTCTTGTTTGTCTTATTTCCTCTTCTAACATTGCGAGTCGTAAAGAATTTCCTTCAAGAGATGCTTTTGCAAAATTCAGGTCAACCTATCCAAACGACCGGTAACAATCTCGTTGGTCTTTGGCGTCCCTCGTTTGTCAAAGTCGACCATCGATTGTTTGTCTACGGAGGCGGTGGAAACGTAACCAAAGATTTGCATTTTCTCAATTTATGTGATATGCGCTGGGAGACAATCCATGTAAGCAAATCAAAAAACAGAAAAACAAACAACATACCGAATTAGCACCTTCCCCTCGTCCCCTTTTTGCCTTTTTGCCTTTT